>JASEVX010000001.1:229242516-229585016 GCA_031761405.1 Serripes groenlandicus | reverse complement strand
TACAACATTTCAATGATATCAATGCCTTTCCTGGTTAAGTTACCAGTACTACTAGTCCATTTATCCTGACACCAGCGACTTAGTCGTAATGCTTAGCCCAAAATCTCGTGCGCCAAGAAGGGAAGCCATTAATACCATTTTTAAAGTCTTTTTCTTTTGAATATGATTCCAATGTGTTAGTGGAATAATGATGTTGCACTTTTATCTGCTGACCGTGTAGATGTTTATCTGCTGACCTTGTAGATGTTTATCTGCTGACCTTGTAGATGTTTATCTGCTGACCTTGTAGATGTTTATCTGCTGACCTTGTAGATGTTTGTCCCGTGTAGCCGTGATGTATTGATATAACTAAGACTGGACAGATTTAACAGGAATGCTCGTAAACTGTCATTTGTCTCCGAAATGAAAAGGAAGACAAACGATGCCATAAACTGGATAGTCTCTGTGATTAATGGGAGACGTTAGACATTTTCGACTGTCTCGTGAATGGAATTTTGTTACGCGGCAATGTTATGCATTTATCCCTTTCCTACTAGCCTTGAATATGCAGCAGACGCCTTTTGAAAACATTGTGACAAAAGTAGAAATTGCTTATCTTTTCAAAAAGCCGTCTGCTGTAGAGGCGTCAGAAAGCGTCTATATGAGGGAAAGCGTTGAAATTGTGACGCACAGCGAGAATAGACGCTTTATGTATTCAACCTACGCGGCAATGTTGTACATTTTACCCTTTCCCACACGAACACGCTTTTGGATGCATATGAAGGACACGAATTTAAAAAAAAAATTGCAAAAAGAGAAATTGTAAATAAATAGAATTTCACCTATGACCTTTTCAACTTAGATCTGCAATAACACTTTAAATTCTATATATATTTATAACTTTTGCATATATGTATTTAATGTCGTCTGCTGCGTATTTGATGTATGTGGGGACGGCTTAAAAAGAGTCACACAACCATAAATTTCAGTAATTTTACATATGCCCAACAGAAAGGTTTGGCATTTATTCATGTAAAAGACTGATATAACTCATGTTTATTACACAATTTTCGTGTGAATGAATTGAGATAGCCTCTTGTTGATAATTATGAATAACTCTAATTTGTTGATCATAATGAATAACTCGAATTTGTTGATCATAATGAATAACTTGAATTTGTTGATCATAATGAATAACTTGAACGTGTTGATCATAATGAATAACTTGAATTTGTTGATCATAATGAATAACTTGAATTTGTTGATCATAATGAATAACCTTGACCTTGTTGATCATCATAAGCAATTATTAGCGCAAGAATACTGACCTACCTGTTCTATTATTTTACCGATATTTGGACGCAAATTATGTCTAAAAAGCCGTTTACAACATAAGAATAATATGCGGATAAAGGATAAACCAAGGCGAAGGCTACTCAAATATGTATCTAATTACCAAACTAATTACTGGGTGAGTGATAGCCCAAACGGAGTACGTTTCTCAAACACGCTAATCTATCTTCTATAACTAGCTCATTTCATATTCACAACACTGTGCTAAATGGTAACTGGACAGTCGTTATACAATGTATCTATTTTCTTCTGGCCGGCCCGTGCACGAGCGCAGTCGTGTCTAGATGTTGATTGGGTTATGATATTTAAAACAATCCTGGATATCTAGGGAAATAATAACATGCAACCTCTCCACAGCATCATCTCGCGGATATAAAGAAACCTTGCTGTTCTAGAGAGGGTTTTGCACTTGAGATGTTTATTAATTCCGCTCGAGATACATTTTATGACATTTCTAAAGCAGGCACCTTTGGAAAACAACTTAACACTATACAAGACAAGACAAGAAGGACTTAGTTAGAACTTAGTTTAGCAAGACAAAACTTAGTTATAACTATATAGATTTATTAATGGATCGTTAAACGATTATACCAAACATTTCAAATGTTCAAGATTGTCCCTAAATTAATGCTTAAACATATAGAGTTTTAAACTGATCGTATTCTGTAAACCAAGATCGGCCTATACATTCAGACAAGCAGTCTCGTCTTTCCATTCTTTCCGACGTCCGACGTTTGACGAAGTCATTGTTACATGCGTCATTCGTCTACACCATTGGATTAACAGTATATGTGGAAAAGAAGCCAGTTGCTTGGAAAGTATGTTGTGTCGATAACTGGTGTGTGAAGGCCAGGAAACGCATAAGTAGGTGGACCGGCCGCCGTGAGAACAAAACAATTGTTGAAAACGGCGTTAAACCCTAATCAACAACAACTAGTCTTTACTACTCATTTATCAGTATTTACCAAAGACTGGTCCATAAATATGATCCACATCTAGCGATTTTGATGTTGGTTTTTTTAATGCATCTACGTACATTAAAGACTAAGGAGAGATAGCGAATGCTCAATTCATCTACGTACAGTAAAGACTAAGGTGAGATAGCTAATGCTTAATTCATAAACGTACATTAAAGACTAAGGTGCGATAGCGAATGAATAATTCATCTACGTAGAGTAAAGACTAAGGTGAGATAGCGAATGCTTAATGCATCTACGTACATTAAAGACTAAGGTGAGATAGCGAATGTTTAATGCATCTACGTACATTAAAGACTAAGGTGAGATAGCGAATGTGTAATGCATCTACGTACATAAAAGGCTAAGGTGAGATAGCGAATGTTTAATGCATCTACGTACATAAAAGGTAAATGTGAGATAGCGAATGCTTAATGCATATACATACATTAAAGACTAAGGTGAGATAGCGAATGCCTAATGCATCTACATACATTAAAAGCTAAGGTGAGATAGCGAATGTTTAATGCATCTACGTACATAAAAGGCGAAGGTGAGATAGCGAATGTTTAATGCATCTACGTACATAAAAGGCTAAAGTGAGATAGCGAATGTTTAATGCATCTACATACATTAAAGACTAAGGTGAGATAGCGAATGCTTAATGCATCTACATACATTAAAGGCTAAGGTGAGATAGCGAATGTTTAATGCATCTACGTACATAAAAGGCTAAGGTGAGATAGCGAATGATTAATGAATCTACGTACATTAAAGACGAAGGTGAGATAGCGAATGCTTAATGCATCTACGTACAGTAAAGACGAAGGTGAGATAGCGAATGTTTAATGCATATACGTACATTAAAGACAAAGGTGAGATAGCGAATGCTTAATGCATCTACGTACAGTAAAGGCTAAGTTGAGATAGCGAATGCTTAATGCATCTACATACATTAAAGGCTAAGGTGAGATAGCGAATGCTTAATGCATCTACATACATTAAAGGCTAAGGTGATATAGCGAATGCTTAATGCATCTACATACATTAAAGGCTAAGGTGAGATAGCGAATGCTTAATGCATCTACGTACATAAAAGGCTAAGGTGAGATAGCGAATGCTTAATGCATCTACGTACATTAAAGACGAAGGTGAGATAGCGAATGCTTAATGCATCTACGTACAGTAAAGACGAAGGTGAGATAGCGAATGCCTAATGCATCTACGTACATTAAAGACTAAGGTGAGATAGCGAATGTTTAATGCATCTACGTACATAAAAGGCTAAGGTGAGATAGCGAATGTTTAATGCATCTACATACAGTAAAGACTAAGATGAGATAGCGAATGCTTAATGCATCTACGTACATTAAAGACTAAGGTGAGATAGCGAATGCTTAATGCATATACATACAGTAAAGACTAAGGTGAGATAGCGAATGCTTAATGCATATTCGTACATTAAAGACAAAGGTGAGATAGCGAATGCTTAATGCATCTACGTACATTAAAGGCTAAAGTGAGATAGCGAATGCTTCATGCATATACATACAGTAAAGACTAAGTTGAGATAGCGAATGCTTAATACATATACGTACATTAAAGACAAAGGTGAGATAGCGAATGCTTAATGCATCTACGTACATTAAAGACTAAGGTGAGTTAGCGAATGATTAATGCATCTACGTACAGTAAAGACTAAGGTGAGATAGCGAATGCTTAATGCATCTACATACAGTAAAGACTAAGGTGAGTTAGCGAATGCTTAATGCATCTACGTACAGTAAAGACTAAGGTGAGATAGCGAATGCTTAATGCATCTACGTACAGTAAAGGCTAAAGTGAGATAGCGAATGCTTAATGCATATACATACAGTAAAGACTAAGGTGACATAGCGAATGCTTAATGCATCTACGTACAGTAAAGGCTAAGGTGAGATAGCGAATGCTTAATGCATCTACGTACAGTAAAGGCTAAGTTGACATAGCGAATGCTTAATGCATCTACGTACAGTAAAGGCTAAGGTGAGATAGCGAATGCTTAATGCATCTACGTACAGTAAAGGCTAAGGTGACATAGCGAATGCTTAATGCATCTACGTACAGTAAAGGCTAAGTTGACATAGCGAATGCTTAATGCATCTACGTACAGTAAAGGCTAAGGTGACATAGCGAATGCTTAATGCATCTACGTACAGTAAAGGCTAAGTTGACATAGCGAATGCTTAATGCATCTACGTACAGTAAAGGCTAAGGTGCGATAGCGAATGCTTAATGCATATACGTACAGTAAAGGCTAAGTTGACATAGCGAATGATTAATGCATCTACGTACAGTAAAGACTAAGGTGAGATAGCGAATGCTTAATGCATCTACGTACATTAAAGGCTAAAGTGAGATAGCGAATGCTTAATGCATCTACATACAGTAAAGACTAAGGTGACATAGGGAATGCTTAATGCATCTACGTACAGTAAAGACTAAGGTGAGATAGCGAATGCTAAGTCTCAAGCGAATCTTTACTGTCCACCTATATATGATATAGACATAATTACATTTTACGACCAAAGAACTAGAACTTTATCCCCATTAGCTGTCAATAAGGCCAGACATCGCTAGATGAGGGTTTCGATTTGCGCCGCGTTAACAACAAAACATATTACGACCAAATTGTTGCTGTTAACAAGGTCTCTAAATTCCGAATTCCGAAAACGAAAAAGCAATCAAATGCAGACACCAAGCTCTGATTACCTGTGTCCAATAAATCACCGGGCAACATTCGAACCGCTTCTCACTAGCATTTTGAAACATCAGACGACTGATTGATGATGATTATAATGAGATTTTTTAAAAACTGCAACAATAGCTTTCAACATTGTTGAATGATTGAACTATGTATACGTTTTACTTATATGAGCCGACTCGCGAGAAAACCAACATTGTGGACCCTGCGTAAAGTATCGACCCGGATCAGCCTGAGCATGCCACGCAGGCGTACCCGGATAGACACCTTTCGCCTCCCGTGGATTTTCCGTTTCAGGAATCACTACTCTATACATCTATCCCTTTAAGACGGAATGTGTCGGCCGGATCAGTCTGCGCGGACAGCGCAGGCTGATTCGGTCGATACATTACGCAGATGCGATTGTGTTGGTTTTCTCGCGGGACGGCTCATATATTTTCAAAGTCGTCTGCTGCAGATGTGATGTATCTGGGAAAGGGTTGATCATATTCCCTTATATTTTGAAAGGAATTTAATTCTTTCCAACAGTCCGACGTATTTGACGTATCTGCAGCAGACGACTTTTGAACACATTGTGACTAAAGGAAAATTTACTCAAAATGATCAAATTCTCCTTTTTGTCCGTGAATATGTTTTCAACTCGATTTAATGATGATGTTTCCAGTATTGATATTTTCAATGTCGTCTGCTGTGCAGAGTTGTCCTATGTTTGAAATGGTTGTCCAAAAAAATGAGATATTGATTTTTTTCGAAGAATAAAAATGAAAGTTGTTTAAAGGTGAAACTGTTCATGATGAGAAATTTCTCTTTTTTTTACAAATTATTTCATCAAAAGACATTCTGTTAGAATTACACAAAACGTGTGATATTTCAGGGCAGGATTTTTTATCGTAATAAAACTTCGATTGGGCGAGAGTAATCAGTATGAGTTTAACATCCGCACCGTTCATTAATTTATACACTAAAACTCAATTACACGTCTCCTAGTGTTCCACGTTAAATTCATTACATGCAACCAGCGCTTAATGCGTTTGTGGAGAGAGTTAGTTAGACTCAGCATTTCTTTTCGCGGAAAAAATAAAACCGCTACTTTTCCCACTACATTTTAAAAAAAATCGATTTCGGTGCTTTTATTTTTTGTGGAAATCTTCGAAACTTTTACATTAATACTTTGATTATTTTCAATTAGCGGTGTAGTCGATACTAAATGTCATATATATGGACTTGTCTTTTGTAAATGCTGATATGACAATTCTGCAGCAGACGACTTTGAACATATTTTTCTCAAATAATAAAAAAAAATCTCTATAATTGAATGGAATCTATGACTAAAAGTGGAAAACATTGTGGCAAAAGGAGAAATTGCTCGTTTTGAGCAATTTCTTCTTTTGTCACTATGTTTTCGAAAAGCTGTCTGCTGCAGAGGCGTCTGAAAGCGTCTATGTGAGGGAAAGGGTGTAGCAAAGACTAGCATACACGAATGTATAGGCCGATTGTGTTTTACATTATTGTTTTCGCAAGTCGACGCTAACTGGTTTCATGGCAATGGTGGTATTTTCACCGTCATATAAATTTCGACCTTGCACACTCTTTAGCTTTTATTGTTTATTTATTGTTTGGGCAAGAGAGGAGAGTTTTTCTGTCTAACAAAAGTACATACGTGCAGAGATTCGTATAGAACCACCATCCTACCGTGTCAAATACATCTGTCAAGTGACAGGGCTCCATGCGTTACCTAAAGTAATTATCATCCGCCCACTAAACTTGTTTAGTTTTGTTCAATTTCAATTCTGGCCTAATTCTACAATTTAGAAAGAATTATGTACTCGTCTTTTGAAATCAATTACTCGGAGAAGAAAAGTAATCTCGTTATTCGTATAGAGGCTTATGATGTGTTTAATATCGAATTAAATGCACAAATCGTCTATAATTAAACTTAAATATACTATAAGCGGTTATTCGGTTCTGATTTAGATGCTCTTTCACCTAAAGATATTTATTCAGAGCATATAGCAGAAACATATTTGAATGACTGTTATAAAACACATCTGCTTTGTATATATTCTTCGATATACATGTTCTATAGAAATAAACCACTTCATTCCAATTTCTGTTGTTGTTATTGTTGTTTGCTTTGTTGTTGTTGTTTTTGTCGGGAGGGGGGTTATAAAGAATAAGGTCAAGGGTTCGTTTACTCATATGTATATACGTATATTTAATAGAAATTCAACTTAAATTGGCACATGGCTGCCAAGTTTTCATTTACAAACCGTTGTACATGTTTTCATTAAGGTTCGAGCGCATTTTTGACTATAAATCATTTTACGAAGGGAGTTAAATTATATGTTACGAATTCACTTGTATTACGAAAACCTGCCATTTAAAATTGCACTATAATCCATGAAGCAATAGTGTCACATTTTCATTTCGAAAGCTATTGAGCCACGTACGGTTTTGTTACATCTGATGATAGTGAAAAGCAAGCCTAGGCGTACTTGTGCATGCAGGGGCGTAGCTTGGCAATACTCAATGTGTAGGCCGTCTCCTCGCGAGAAAATCAACATTGTGTACTCTGCGTAAAGTATCGACCCGGATCAGCCTAAGCATGCCACACAGGCGTACCCGGATATACACTTTTCGCCTCCTGTGGATTTTCTGTTTCAGGAATCACTACTCTATCTATCCCCACTTAAACGGAATATGTCGGCCGGATCAGTCTGAACTGGTCGATACATTACGCAGATGTGTATCGCCGCAGCAGCATTTTGGGGCATTTTTAGAAAAAAGTGTAAGCACGTGCCTACAGTGCCTAAAGGGAGCTACGCCCCTGGCATGCATACTCACAGTCTGACCAGAGCTTTCACCGTTCGCTCAAATAATTGTAATAAAACCCCAGGGAAGTAACTTTTGAAAAAAAATCCCACTAGACGTAAACCAATCATACACGTTTCACACGCATGCTCATTAATGCCCAAATAGGGGATATTTCATGAGTGTTTATTTAAGGTGGTGATAAGCACGAATGAGATATTTTATTTATCACATATTAAAGTGATTTATGAGGAGTATTTCGAAAAAAGTGTACATAACGTTTACCATATATAACATGAAATGTTCTGGTTTTGGCGCCGAAGTGACTATCGTTAAAACATCAAATCGCTGACGTGACGTCCTTTTCATAGTTTGTTAAGTAATCCTAGAGAGTGTTTTATGTGATAACAATAGAGGCTATTTCACGAATGTTTGCTTATTACCACTTTTAATAAACGAGTTTACTGAGGTGATATAACGCAAGCCTTGGCACACGTCATCTTCACCTTAGTTTACGAGTTTATAAAAAGTGTTAATAACAAAAACACGCATGAGATATTCAATTTATCACATAAAGTGATTTATGAGTTTTATTTCAAAAAAATATACATAACGTTTACATATTTCTACATGAAACTTGCCGGTTTAGGTGCCAAAGTGGCAAACGTTATAACGACAAACCTCTGACGTGACGTCATGTTCATAGTTTGGTTTCCTGACTTGAGGGTATCATCAAAGTAGTAGTGTCATATGCTATTTCTAAAAGTAATGGGATTTTGAAACTCTCAGAGAGGGCTTTAAGTGATACATGTAAATTCAAATATAACATAACCGCCTTTCGTAATTGAACAGCCAGCTGGCTCCAAAAAAAACTATACACAGCGCAAGGACAGCGTGCTTAAGAATCGGATTGGTCATACATAAGCGATGCCATTCTCGAAATCGACTGATCAAATGTCTTATTTCGAGCATTGAGCCCATGTCCTATGTTTGAGCACAGAGTTTTATAGTTTCGGGCCGAGGCACGTGCACTGCATTATATCAAACAATTAAAGCAATAAACGAAACAATGCCAAATAGATAAAGCAATAAACGAAACAATGCCAAATAGATAAAGCAATAAACGAAATAATGCCAAATAGATAAAGCAATAAACGAAACAATGCCGAATAGATAAAGCAATAAACGAAACGATTCCAAATAGATAAAGCAATACACATAAACAATGCCAAATAGATAAAGCAATAAACGAAACGATGCCAAATAGATAAAGCAATAAACGAAACAATGCAAAATAGATATTTTGGAGCAATAAACGAAACAATGCAAAATAGATAAAGCAATAAACGAAACAATGCCGAATAGATAAATCTTTGAAAAAAGTACTCATACTCGTATACAAAGTTTCGAAAAATGTAACCCTTTCCCTCATACGAAAATTCTGCAGCAGACGACTTTGAACGTATTTTGTCAGAAAATAGAAAATCTCTTTAATTGAATGGATAACCTATGACTAAAAATGGAAAACATTTTGGCAAATTTGAGCAATTTCTTCTTTTGTCACTATGTTTTCAAAATGCCATCTGCTGCAGAGGCGTCAGAAAGCGTCTATATGAGGGAAAGGGTTAACCAAAAACCATATAAAACTATCAGCAATTTCGTTAGCATTTGCCACCTGTTTCTTTATCCGATTAAACTTTCCCCGTGGATAAATTTATGTCCTTTTCGCCTTTCATCTTTTAATCAAGAAAAATGGCGGCTAAGGTTTAAAGCGGAAGTAACTCATAACCAGCGGGAAACTCTAGTGTTTATATTTATTTTGTATAATCCTAGTAATGGACAGTTTCCGTTCATTCGCCACACTTTCACGGTGTCAGGCGTCTCAAATATTGTAATATTGCAGATTCTGAGGCGGATTAATAGTTGATTTCTTTCTTGAATTGCAAAATATTGCATTTTTTTTTTTGAATGGTTTTAATTTTGCCTCTTACACTATTTCATTTACAGAACGTCCCTTGTTGGATGTATAACCTATACTAAACACTGATTTATCCTGATACTGGCTTATAAGTCATAGTCTTCCACCAATGGGCTAAGTCTATATGGAAAAGCAGCCAGTTGCTTGGGAAGATTATTGTGTGGAGTACTGGTGTGAGAAAACCAGGAAATGCATGAGTAGGTGAACTGGCCGCTGTGATATAACTGAGCAATTGTTAAAAACGGCGTTAAACCCCAATCAATCAATCAATCAATCAATCAATCAATCAATCAATCAATCAATCAATCAATATAAGTCATAGTGGTATCCGTGCACACTTGTTCGCCAAAGAGAAGTTCAAACCCCCGGCTCTGCCATTCATTCTTTCCGGTGATTGACAGAAGTAAGTGTGACTAGGCTATTGCGTCTTCCAATAATGGGTAATACAGTATGCTGTGTGGTAAGGTCGCCAGTTACACGATAAGAATGTTATGCAGATGGTACTGTTGCGAGAACAACCTGGAAACTGGCCATAGTGATATTACGGAAATACCTTTTAAAACGGCGTTCAACTCGAAATCAATTAATTAATCCCCTGAACGATTTAGTTCATTGGAGTTTAACGCAGATTTCAACCGTATTTATGTCATACCACGTCGTCAGAACATATATTCGTGACCCTGGCGACACCGCAATACTGGGCTTAGAAATGTACCATTGCCTGTATGTACTCCAACAAGACCGCCGCGAGCGAGAATTGAACCCAGAACGCCCGGTCCCAAACCCAAGACATTGACCGTTCGGCTACGGCGGATTCACTCGGGGAGAAATGCAGTTACCTTCATTTAAGCTCTGGCACATGGTCACAAACATTACGTCTGTGCGACCGAAGAACACGATCAAGAATTCTGATCCTCCCCGCAGTTTTATCTGGATCTTTTCTGGTACCATCTAGTTTTACTCGCATCCTTAGATGAGCCGTTCTGCGAGAAAACCAACAGTGTGAACTCTGTGTAAAGTATCGACCCGGACAGACACGTTTCGCCTCCTGTGGATCTTCTGTTTCATGAATCATTACTCTATACCTCTATTCCCCTGAGACGGAATGTGTCGGCCTGGAGTAGCCTGCGCGGTTTGCGCAGGCTGATCTAGGTCGATACATTACGCAGAGTCCATAATGTTGGTTTTCTTGTGGAACGGCTCAGACCAATAATACATGCGAGTGGACAGTGAACACTCTGGTGTGACTGTACGGATACAAATGCTTACCCGTGTCTTCACTTTCCGCATATGCTTTACGATTTCTGACGACCAAAAAGGCTATTCAAATGTAGTTCATCAGTCTTGCTATGGTCACGTAAGCCTTTCATTGCTATAGCAACAATCTCAAAATATCACTTGCAAAAGCATTACGTATCATTGCTTGTTGAAAACGGCGTGTATTTCTAAATGTCAGTTTTATTGGCATTTAGATATACATTGTGTCTTGTGACGAAATGATTTCTAATTTTATCAAAGTACTGTCAGGGGAATAACTCCTGTTCAGTGAGCGGTCTATTAATCCTTTCCCTCATACGACAATTCTGCAGCAGACGACTTTGAACATATTTTGACAAAAGATAGAAAATCTCTATAATTGAATGGATAACCTTCGACTAAAAGTGGAAAACATTGTGGCAAAAGGACTAATTGCTCGTTTTGAGCAATTTCTTCTTTTGTCACTATGTTTTTAAAAAGCCGTCTGCTGCAGAAGCGTCAGAAAGCGTCTATATGAGGGAAAGGGTTAATTAACCCTTTACCGCATACAGCTGCTTTCTGACGCATCTGTGGCAGACCATTTCTGAAAACATTGTGATAAAAGGAGACTCTGCTCATAATGAGCAAATTCTACTTCTGCCGCAAATTATTTAACTTTATTCAATAATTGTTATTTCATTTATAGAGAGTTTCCATATCTTTGACTCAACGTTTTAAAAGTAGTCTGCTGAAACGTTATTGTTTGCGGGAAAGGGTTTAAGTAGAGAGACGCATTGTCCTTTACTGCTTGTTCTTTTTATATGATTATCGTCCCGATAGAGTCGTAAAGTTTGGTCACTACTATTCGGGAATAAGAGACTATACCGGTAAATAGTTGATTATACATGTATTAGCGATTAACAGACTTTACCGGTAAATAATTTCTAATATTTGAAAATAACCGAATATACTGGTAAATAGTTGCTGTTACATATGAAATTGACTAAATATACTAGAAAATAGTTACTTATATTTGAAATTAACAGAATATACCGTGAAATGCATCCGTGCAGGATTGCCCTACTTTACAGGTATGCAATACTAATTTTTAATGATCTGGTTTCATGTGCCGTGAATTTAGCCCTTTCCCACATACGACAATCCTGCAGCAGACGACTTTGTAACATATTGGCAAAAATGTGAAAGAGTTTCATCATTAAATATAGTTGAAAACATTGTGACCAAAGTGGAAATTGTTCATCATGAGCAATTTCTCCTTTTGCCACAATGTTTTCAAACGTCGTCTGCTTTAAATGGGTCGGAATGCTTCTGCAACTGGGAAAGGGTTAACACGGTAATGAACTAGTTAACCCCGTGACTGCGGGAACCGATTGTATGCAGCAAGGGCCATCAGTGTAGAGTACGGTCAGACAAAACTTAATATTTTTTATGCGGGGGATTCAGCTATGCTGAATACCTCCGTATATTTTCATGCCCAGCTTTCAGGAAGTGAACATTTGTAAAAAAATTGTGCTGCCCTCTGTTTTTTCAAAATGGACAATTTTTCTTGATTGTCCAGGGATCAGTTAAATACGTTTCACAACAATCTAAACAGTATGCACATTATACAAAGTAAACGTACACAATGTTAAGTTTTAATCCATGAAGTTGTATACATAATTAAGAAATTTAAGTTAGACATAAGGATCTTAATATTTCTTTTAAATATATGGAAAACGAGTAGCTTAAAAGCGGGTAGCTCAAAAACCTTTTGAGAAAATCCCAGCAATGAAAAATACGGAAATACGGCTGTCGTGCATCGTCAACATTTTCCCTTGTTAACACTCTACAGGCTATATTTTGCATCGGATATTCATGAAAGTTGATCAGAACATTCATCTTCATCCAATCTTGAACAAGATCGAAACTGGGCCATTTGAGGTTAAAAACTAGGTCAATAGGTCAAATTGAAGGAAAATTGTGTTAACACTCAAGAGGCCACATTTTCAACTTCAGCATGTTGAAACTTTATCAGAATGTTTGTCTTGATGATGCTAGTCGAGTTCGAACATGAGTCATGTCGGGTCAAAAAGTAGGTCACTAGGTAAAATTGAAGGAAAAGATTGTTACATGTAATACCCTAGATGCCGCAATTTTTCAAATATGGGTCATATTTAGTCAGAAACTATGTCACTAGGCCAAATTGTAGGAAAATCTTGTTGACACTGTAGAAGCCGCATTTTTACTAAAGCAGCTTGAAATTTGGTCAGAATGTAATCTAGGAATAAAAAACTAGGTCACTATGCCAAATTGAATGGAAATCTTGTTAACACTTTCGAGGCCTTATTTTCAAATTGAGCATGTTGAAACTTTATCAGAATGTTTATCTTGATGATATTTAGGTCAAGTTCGAACATGGGTCATGATTGGTCAAAAAGTAGGTCACTAGGTCAAATTGAAAGAAAATCTTGTTAACACTCTAGAGGCCGCATTTTTAGCTTCAGCAGTTTGCAATTTCGTCAGAATGTTTGTAATAATGATATCTATGGCTCATATTGGGTCAGAAACTAGGTTACTAGGCCAAATTTAAGGAAAATCTTGTTAATACTATAGAAGCCACATTTTTGGCTAAAGCAGCTTGAAATTTGGTCAAAATGTTTATCTATATGCTATCTAGGCCAAGTTCGAATATGTCAAGCCGGGTGAAAAACTAGGTCACTAAGCCAAATTGAATGGAAATCTTGTTAACGCTCTAGATGCCTTATTTTTAAATTGAGCATGTTGAAACTTCATCAGAATGTTTGTCTTGATGATATGTAGGTCAAGTTCGAACATGGCTTATGATGGGTCAAAAAGTAGGTCACTAGGTCAAATCGAAGGAAAAGCTTGTTAACACGATAGAGTCAAGTTCAAATATGGGTCAAATTGGGTCAAAAACTAGGTCACTAGGCCAAATTGAAGGAGAATCTTGTTAACTCTTTAGAAGCATATTTTTGAAATTTGGTTATAATTCTATCTAAATGATATCTAGGTCAAGTTAGAATATGGGTCATGCCGGGTTAAAAACAAGGTCACTAGGCCAAATTGAAGGAAAATCTCGGTAACACTCTGGATACTGCATTTTTAGCTTGAGCATGTTGAAACTTTATCAAAATGTTTTTCATGATGATATTTAGGTCAAGTTCTAACATGGGTCATGTTGGGTCAAAAAGTAGGTCACTAGGTCAAATTGAAGGAAAATCGTGTTAACACTCTAGAGCAAACATACCCGCATTCAGTACTTTCAGTACTTTGATTTTATTTTGACATTCCTAGAGTAAGCTATAGACTCCTCCAAATACAAAGCTGGAACTATCCATCTTATAGATTTAGCATGGTTAAACTGTTTAAATCGATATTACATATTTCACGGTATATCTTGTAAGATTCAGAACGTGATAGTCGTCATTAAATATTAAATATAACAAATGTCTAAGATTAAAAAACCGATGGTCAATTAGGACCTCTTTGCATGTGCAAACAATTGGGGCTCGTTCGGGCCTGTTTTGAGCATAAGTCTGAGCTTTTACAATAGGGCCATTTGATAGTGTACACTATGTATAAGGACCTGAAAGGCGTAGATAATGTAAAGAGACAGAGCTAGATACAAAGGCGTGCAGGTGCGATACTCTAGCTCTTTCCGAAATGATCCCCTTGGATCTTTAACAGACTCAGTGTAGAAAGAATAGATACATGTATGTACGCGAGACATTATTTTATTGTAAAATTATATTATTGAGTGCGAGACACTTACAAACACACACATCATAGGAGATTTTCTATTTTTTGACAAAATATGTTTAAAGTCGTCTGCTGCAGAATTGTCGCATATGAGGAAAAGGGTTACGTAGCCACAAAGGGAAGAGTCAAAACGTAGCTGCTGATCACAGCTGGATGCTAAATACAAGTCAAATAAAGGAGAAAATATTGTTTATGTTAATTTTCAATCTGGACTTCTGGCTTGTCAATACAGTGCGTAAGCCACTGGACCTGCAGCTAGGCGGATTCGATGGCTGATCTGGCTCTGCATTTGTCGTAAATACCCTACGGTTGTTGCTTTTTCTCATTTCAGCCCTTTTATGTCGTTATATAAAAAAACATATGATTTAAACCGTAATGAGCCAGGGGCGTAGCTTTGCAATAATCAATGTGTAGGCCGTCTCGTGAGAAAATTAAAATTGTGGACTCTGCGTAAAGTATCGACTCGGATCAGCCTAAGCATGCCACACAGACCTACCCGGATAGACACTTTTCGCCTCCTGGGGATTTTCTGTTTCAGGAATAACTACTCTATACATCTATCCCCCTAAGACGGAATGTGTCGGCCGGATCAGTCTGCGCGGACAGCGCAGGCTGATCTGGTCGATACATTACGCAGATGTCAATCGCCGCAGCTGAATTTTGGGGCATTTTGAGAAAAAATATGTAGGCACGTGCCTACAGTGCCTAAATGGAGCTAAGCCCATGCGAGCTGTGTTCGCCTCGCGCGCATCCATAGAGAGAAGCAGTTGCTTGTGATAGATGTTGAAATGATTGTCTGTGAGTCTATTCCATACTGGTGTATCTATTTCCAGTAACAAGTTGTAGGTGGACCATTGTGGAATGCGATATTCTATACGGTATATGACGTGGTAGTTAATTAATATGTTTCTATTGAATTGGATACTTAAATGGTTGGTGTGTATAAAATGTCTTATGATCGTCAACCCCCGTCCTTATACACAATGCGGAAAATACAGAATGACGGGCGCCAATTTATTAAACCCTTTCCCACATATAACAGGCACGCAGCAGACGATTTAAAAATAAATAAGCAAACTTATGGAACCTGTTACAATAAAAATGTTATTACATAAAAGAGTTAGTTAAAAACACTCGTGACCAAAGGAGAACTTTCTCATTTTTAGCAATTATTCCATTTGCTACAATGTTTGTTAAAGTCATTTGCCGCATATGCGTCAAAAAGCCTATACAAATGCAAGGGAGTAAATATCCTTCTGCTGAATTCGAAACTTAAATTAACGGTGTGAATAAAACGCTTGATAAATTCATTACCATCGTCATAAAAACAACCTGTCCACGTCGATATATTAAATCATGAGTTATGGGAATGTAACGGATAAAGTGCCCATAATTTACGTGTGAGCGTGCATGAAATCAGATTGGTTTGAATGACGTTTTACGCCGTTGCATCGGTATTTCAGTTATATCACGGCGTGATCTGGTTTTTTTACCAGTACTATCAGCATCATTTATTCTGTCACCGATGCACCAGTCGTAATGCCATCGCCCGAGTGCCATAGAGGGTCGGAAGTCATTACTACCTTTTCTTAAACACAAATTGTACGATCGACCTGACATCGAACCTGAGTCTTCCGCTCCCGAGGCGGACGCACGAATCAATTAACCACGAAGATGATATTATATATAAAGAACTGTCTATCTTTACTACCGAAGATGCATTATATCAAAGATTTTCAATATTTGCAAGCTTGTAAAGATGGGGACGTCAATTGCCAATATTCTATTTTCAGAGAATAATAATTCAATACCTTAGCTTCGTTTTCTATTAGACTTTATATTTCGTAAGGATTATTAGTAAGTAGTTTGTTTCGTGCATTTTCGCTTTACTGACATATTTAATGTAACGATGAAATGTTCAAGATAGTTTCTGATACGATATCGTGACTCCAACCTACTCTTTTTTCCATAATCGTTTTTTTTATTCATATGCTATTGAAAACTAGGCAAAAATTCCTATTAAGAAATATGCATAGCAACGAAGAGGAGAGATAGTGTGAAGATGGACTCGGTTCAATACATTTGAGCCGTTCCACGAGAAAACCAACATTATTGTATCGACTCAGATCAGCCTGCGCAATCCACGCAGGCTAATCCGGGCCGACATATTCCGTATAAGGAGGATAGGGGTATAGAGTAATGATTCCTTGACACAGAAAATCCACAGGAGGCGAAAAGTGTATATCCGTGTAGGCCTGTGTGGCATGCTTAGGCTGATCTGGGTCGATACTTTACGCAGAGTCCTTAATGTTGGTTTTCTCGCGGGACGGCTCGTTTGTGATACGACATCTGCGTAATGTATCGACCAGATCAGCCTGCGCTGTCCGCGCAGACTGATCCGGCCGACACATTCCGTCTTAGGGTGATAGATGTATAGAGTAGTGATTCCTGAAACAGAAAATCCACAGAAGGCGAAAAGTGTATATCCGTGTAGGCCTGTGTGGCATGCTCAGGCTGATCCGGGTCGATACTTTACGCAGAGTCCACAATGTTGGTTTCGTCGTGGAACGGCTCAATTATATATGATATGGCAGACAAAGTATAATACAAGACTCAATGTTTCTTTGATGACATAACTCGTGTATGTAAACACATGCCCTATGCCAAGGTTCCAAATAAGAAACGTATGTAGCAACGAAGATGAGAAGTAAAGTGAAGATGGACTCGGCTAAATTCATATATATAATATGACAAACAAAGTATAATATAATATTCGATGTTTTTTTGATGACACATGTAGGTAAACGCATGATTGTAACCTTGGCGCTCAGTATGGTTAGCATTACGCCCGACTGGCTGGTGTCGGGATAAATTGACCAGTAGTACTGGTAACTAACCCAGGAAACAACGTTATATAACGGAACAATTGTTGAAAGCGGCGTAAAACACAAAACAATCAATTATCAATACCGACGATGGTGCGATAATGAGTATCACAGCAAAATAATGTATTCATCTAGATGCGTAGCAGGAAATTTACTGTCATGTTAAAATAATTACGTTCTGAATCGTACCATTATTTTACTTTAGAGAATGTCTGCGTTACCTTGGTGACATATGTTGGGGGTTAATATATAAACGATAGGATAGTTTATATTGGAAACTACAAAGCGTGGAATCCGTTATAGATATTTTGGTACGTGACATTCTCCTCCTGCTATAAAAAGACCCGCGTCTGGTATTTGGGGTCGTATTGCAGCTACGTTCAGTGAGGATTCCGGTGGGCCTGTCACCGAAACACTGTTACACCAGAGTTTTCACTGTCCGTTTGTAGGGTTTATATACCTGGATGTATCTGCATAAAGTGAAGATTCAGGTGAGTCAGCGCGTACGCACATTCACATCGGAGTCTTCACCGTTCGCCTATATGATTTATTCGTATAAACCTGAATGCATCTGCGTACAGTGAAGACTCAGGCGAGCATGCGCATGCATACATTCACATCAGATTATTCGCTGATCGCCTCTATGGAATATATACCTGAATTGTACCTGCGTACAGGGAATACTTAGGTTGCCCTTTGCATACACACATTCGCATCAGAGTCTTCACTGTTCGCCTATATGATTTATTCTTATATACCTGAATGCACCTGCATGTATCTGAGAACAGTGACGATTCTGGTGAGCCGTTCAATACATTCATTCAACCAGAGTCCTCACTAACCGTATATGTTATATAGACATGTACGTTCAGTGACGATTCTGGTGAGCCAGTCAATACACCAATTCACACCAGAGCCTTCACTGACCGCCAATATTGTATATAGACATGTACGTTCAGTGACGATTCTGGTGAGCCAGTCAATACACCAATTCACACCAGAGTCTTCACTGACCGCCAATATTGTATATAGACATGTACGTTCAGTGACGATTCTGGTGAGCCAGTCAATACACCAATTCACACCAGAGCCTTCACTGACCGCCAATATTGTATATAGACATGTACGCTCAGTGACGATTCTGGTGAGCCAGTCAATACACCAATTCACACCAGAGTCTTCACTGACCGTATATGTTATATAGACATGTACGTTCAGTGACGATTCTGGTGAGCCAGTCAATACACCAATTCACACCAGAGCCTTCACTGACCGCCAATATTGTATATAGACATGTACGTTCAGTGACGATTCTGGTGAGCCAGTCAATACACCAATTCACACCAGAGTCTTCACTGACCGCCAATATTGTATATAGACATGTACGCTCAGTGACGATTCTGGTGAGCCAGTCAATACACCAATTCACACCAGAGTCTTCACTGACCGCCAATATTGTATATAGACATGTACGTTCAGTGACGATTCTGGTGAGCCAGTCAATACACCAATTCACACCAGAGTCTTCATTGACCACCTATATGGTATATAGACCTAAATGCGCATGTCAATAAACACATTTACGCCAGTGTTCTTACTGTCCTCCTAGATGGCATACAGACTAAAATAAAACACTGCCTTTAAGGCGTATAACTAAAGGTTAGCCAGAGCGTCGAGAGTTCGAATTCCGGTCGGGCCATATCAAATGTAGACATGTTTTCTTATCTGATCGGCGGCCGGGTTTTAATTGGCATCTTTACGACTTTTCCTGTAAAGAGACTAATAATGAATCGGGAAAAGGTAGTGATGTGTATGATATTGTTGAAAGAGGTATTTTCCCGGAAAAAAAGTAAATACAAATGGTATTTCGGTGGATAGTTTGCAATACTATGTATTTAACTCAAAGCATGTTCTGTAATGGGTATGTCTTTGCAAAGTAATGTAGCAACACTTCTGACTGCTTTTACGAACAATCGGAACTGCTGTTGTAATGTTATTTGACAGGAAATTCATCACTTGCTGGCATGTTTCTATAAATAATTCAGTAAAAATGAATTCCAGATGTCAATACAAATACCAATATAGAAAATATCAAGCTGACACGTCGATACATAGATGAATTCTGGGTCATTTCCTACTTAACGAAACTAATGCACTCTTAGTGCGAAAATGATTTTGAACAGTACTTTTAACGTGCACTCAGTAGATATCAATTTGACAATACATCCGTAGTAACCAAGGTGACACGTGTTCGCAGTAATACAGCCTTACTCTAACGTCGTTTTGTAACCAAGACGAAAAGGAAATTTAGTCCATGTACACTTCTACTGGGAAATTCAATATTAGCAAGTTCTCCCTCAAAAGTTGTTTGATACAAAGGCGTCAGAAATCGTCTGTATGGGGGAATGTGTTAACGGGTGCCAATTCAGGTTTTTTGCAGCTATATCACGGCGTTTCCTAGATAAGTTATCGGTACTACTGGCACTTTTATCATGACACCAGCGAGTCAGTCGTAATGTTAACCCAACAACACTGAGCGCCATCACTATTATTTTCAAGTATTTGGTATGACACGGCCGGGGATCGAACCTGCGACCTCCCGTACCCGAGGCGGACACCTCACCACTATGTCACCGAGGTGGTATTGTCTAATGAACGTTGCTTATGTTATCGTCACGAGCCTTTAACCTAAGAGCGGTGCTCCAGGAGAACAAACCTAAGCGATATATCTGTCAGTGCATACATGATATTAGATCAAAATAGATATCTTGAAACCTTCTAGGACCTAATGGTGAACGAAGCCTAATAAGATAAGACTGAACATATTAAAGGCTGATCTGGATCTACAGTGGTCGCACTATCCTTAACGTTGATTTGTTGCAGAGGTTCGCTCATAAGAGCGGTATTTCTCGGCGAAACTTATTGACTGAACGTCGTCTCTGTACTTTGTCGTGCCTCCCACACGTGTTATATAGAATGATAAATAATGAGTTGGTCACCGACGGAAGGTAGAGGCCTCTCATTAATCACGGGAAACAATTGGGACGCGACACACGAAAATAGGCCTTCACGCCATTAAACATTCCCATACACAAATCGCTTTCTGACTCCACTGCAGCAGACGACTTGTAGAATTATGAATAATGAAATGATGACATTATGGAGACAGTTCTCCTTATGTCATTTCTTTCATTTTTTCCCCCATAATAATTCTTTTATATATTGAGAGAAAGTTTCCACAATTATTACTAAATGATTTGAAATTTGTCTACTGTATATTTGTTGGATGTTAGAAAGGGTTTAGAGGGGGTTTCGATGCTGCATTGTTTGTAAAAGAGTTTATTAAAGAAGCAACTGCGTCTTATATATGAGTCACACATGTGTAATCATATCTTCGATTTGCCTAAGCTCATTAACGCTGTAATCATTTTTAGAATGCTAGGAAATGTAAAAGGTTACTTAAAGGCTTTCAGTTTAAGTAATGCATAAGGTATATCACGGTGCACAAAGGTTTATATGTGTCAATGAGTTTGATGCTAAATAAATAAACATCAAGAGAATGCCATTCACTGCGTGTGTCTGTGAGTTAGGGGACGTTCTGGTATGGCGGTGTCCAATCTAAAGTCAGCACCATGTGAGCTGCTAATGAAAATCTATCTCGCCGTTTTAGTGTCTGTTGCACTCACTAGCCGTTCACAGTAACTATGGTTGCTTGTACTCAATATATGAGCCGTTCCACTAGACAACTAAACATAATGGAATCTGCGTAATGTATCGACCCAGATCAGCCTGCGCAGTCCGCGCAGGTTAATCCGGGCCGACACATTCCGTCTCAAGGGGGTAGAGGTATAGAGTAATGATTCCTGAAACAAAAAATCCACAGGGGGCGAAAGGTGTCTGTCCTGGGTAGCCTGCGCGGCATGCTTAGGCTGATCCGGAGCGATACTTAACGCAGAGTCCACACTGTTGGCTTTATCGTGGAACGGCTCATATATAGACCCTTATTTCGCTGAATTACTACACATTAGACATAGACATAATCATCTTCGAGTATAAAGGTCACCGGCGTATAATGCAATATACAATGGAATGTTATAACTGAACAGACAGTGGCAATACTATAATTATAGATACAGATCTTAATATATAATAGAATCACGTTCCTTAAATGTATATAAGACTTTTGACGCCTTTTATAGGGGTTAACCGTTGAAAGTATGATTTGCGATTTTTATTTCCACTCTTTCTTTTCACCTGTGCAGTCAAACATTTGCTTAAGTTTAGCAATTCCCTGTCTATATAGTGACTACACTTTTAATTTCCAGATTACTCATTTTCTGTATAAAAGACCCTGATATTAAAGATCACCTGTTTTTAAAGATCAGGTTGTTCAGTACCGTTGGGGGGTCTTCTAACACAGATTTGACTGTATACCCAAACTATATTTATACTCATAATGTTCATCCAATTATCATCCCCAAATTCAAACATGCTCTTTGATCTTTATTTGATATATATGGTGGCATAGAAATGCCACCACTTACCAGATAATTATGTTGAATATTTTCGCGAAAGTCATGGCGGATTTCGCGTTATTTACAAAATAACATGATAACTTTAAATTCATTGTGATACCAGATAAATAACTTAACATGCTTCTTTTCCCTGTTAGTGCTTTAGACTGCCAACCACTTAATAGAAAATATATCTCGAAATTTAACACGAACAAATTCATGTTAAGTTAATTATCTGGCATCACGATACATTTTAAGTTATCATGTTAGTTTGTATATAACGCGAAATCCGCTATGAATTTCACGAAAATATTCAACATAATTATCTGGTAAGTGGTGGCAGTTCTATGCCACCATATATATTCTTTAAAATACAGATATATATATTAGATTGCACAATATAACATGTCATCTTATTGCTGTTTAACCCCTTCCCACATACAGCAAAGTAACATTAAAAACAACTGGTTGAAATTGTTAAAAATATGTCCTTGTGAAATTTAATCGCTGAATAAAAATGAAAATATTGTGACCAAAAAAGAAAGTGCTCGTCATGTTTTTACAACTCATGACCTGCTGCAGATGTGTCAAAATTAGCCTACAAGTGGGAAAGGGTTAACAACGTAATTTAAAGATCTGTTTGAAAAGGCATTGAAAGCTTTAACAATGAAGGATGTTACTTGTATGTAAAGCTGTATTCTGGCAATATACTGTAATATGCATAACTCCAGTTCTTTACGTTATATTGATCATGTAATTTGCTCATGCCTTGTAAGCACAATGGTGAAATATGCATGTTTTACACTGTATACTTAAAAGTATTCGGTACTGGAATATACTTGAGCCGCGTTTAGCGATTTGGGGATCTTAATTCATCTTCGTGCAGTGAAGACTGGGACGCGCCTGTGCAACCGCGCAGTCTCTTCTGAGTCTTCACCGTCCGCATATGTTGCATATACATATACAAATATTTACACACACACACACACACACACACACACACCGATCTTCTGACAGAAAATATGTGGCAGTCTAGCCATTAGCAGTTGAACGCAAATATAGCGTTTATTATTGTTGCCAATTGTATTGGCTGACACAAAGGTCAATTTGAGCCGAAGTGTATGTGCAGTCATTAGTCTATGTACGAGCGAGCGAATCTTAGTTGGTTCTAATGAGATAGGGCCGGTACAAGACGGTCGTGGCAATACATTTATCGCTGCCACGGCGAGTAGGGAGGGAGGTCCTGTGGAGACTACAGAGGCTGAGCGCGTGAGCTCGATTGGAGAGGCGCCACAGGTGCGGATCTTGGTGATAGTAGAAAATATTCAAAGGTAGATATTATACTGTCCCCTATGTAGATGCCTTAGACAAGGTTTGATAATAAAGTTTAAACAAGTGCCTAAATATTGTAATTTGCGAATGTTTAATGTCTAAATGACCAATAAGTTTTGTGCATGTACAATGACCTACGACGAATTTAGGTTCTAGATCTTGTAACGTCTATTTGAATATCTAATGTTTAACGGATCCATTAGACATTCGTTTTTTAATACTAATCGAATGTCTAATGTCTAAACAGACATTCAATAATTAAAAAATTGTGAATGTCTAATCGAATTTTTAATGTTTAACGTCTAATGAACTGCCATCTTCACACACTTAGTTTAAATGGTTATAGTGTATGTATACAGTTTAAACGTCTCTTGAATCATTTTCCTGATACAAGTAGACATTGACCTCTCCTTCCAACATACCCGCCTTGTGATATGACTGAAAAATTGTTGAAAACGGCGTTAAACCCCCAATCAATAAAAAAAACCTTCCGATATACAATAAATCTGCAGCAGACGACTTTGAAATCATTTAAATGATAAATGTTGAAAAGGTTACAGATATTAAATAGAGTTGTATAACAAAAGAGAAATTGCTCATTATGAGCATTTTCTTCTTCTTTTTACAACGTTCTCAAAAGTCATCTCATGCAAACGCTTCAATTTTTTCCACAAATTTATGGCTCTTATCAAGAATAAAATTGTTTCTGCCATTACATTATAGGATTCTGTTTTATAAGGCATATATACAACCACATTTAGATTTCTGTAATATTATTTGGGGAAGTACAAACAAAACAAGCATTCAAATTCTTATTCGATTACAGCGTCGGGCATGTCATATTATCCTAGGTGAGCAATACACTAACCTAAATGAAGCTTTATTGAGTATTAATGTACTTAGTATTGAACATAGAATTTTACTTCAAAAGGCAAAATTTATGTATAGGGTATTTCAAAATGCCACTCCGTCTTACATTCAAAACATGTTTCAGTACAATAATAATAATCACAGAAACTTAAGGTCATCAAACCATTTAAATGTTTTAATACCGAAACCAAATAAAGAATTATTTCAAGGAAGCATGTCTTACTCTGGGGCTAAAGTATGGAATAGTATCCCAGATTATATTAGACTCTGTCCTACAATAAACAGTTTTACTTCTAATTTTATCAAGTGGATAAAGTCGGGATAATTTTCAATCTCGTACTTCTAATTTTAAATAAGGTTTAAAAGATTAATCATTTTAACTATAAAAAAATGAAAAAATTGGTGTTTAAATAATTTCAAAACCACTGCCTCTGTTTGATCTCTAATGCTAAATGTTCTATATTTGAATGTGTCATGTATTGCTATTTTATATCTTAATTACAGGGAAAATGCTTTAACTTTTACCATCATTGAACTGATATATTTTGATTTCTATTATTATATGATATTATTTTGTTAAATCACTGATTATATTGTTAATGTGTTTGTGTGTATGTATAAATATGTGTTTTATCCAGAGGGCCCCAAGGAAGATTAGCTAATGTTAATTGGGTCACCCTCTTAAATAAAGACTTTCATTCATTCATTCATTCATTCAAATGAGACTGCAGGTTGGAGAACGTTAAAAGAGAAAAAGATTCAACGCGAGTAAATTCTCTCTTCCTGATTAAAACTAAATTTTAAGTTTTCAAGATGTTCACCTTAGGTGTCTCAAAGCGTATTGCGTACATGGTTACGGTTGTCGTGGTACCTGCATTCATACTACTCGTATTACATGTGCTTGTTATCTGGCATATTAATAAACATGGGCAGGGGCGTAGCTTGGCAATAATCAATATGTAGGCCGTCTCGTGAGAAAATCAACATTGTGGACTCTGCGTAAAGTATCGACCTGGATCAGCCTAACTAGAAATGTATCCCCCTAGTTTAACCCTTTTCCTAAATACGACAATTCTGCAGCAGACGACTTTGAACATATTTTGTTAAAAATAGAAAATCTCTATAATTGAATGGATAACCTATGACAAAAAGTGGAAAACATTGTGGCAAAAGGAGAAATTGCTCGTTTTGAGCAATTTCTTCTTTTGTCACTATGTTTTCAAAAGCCGTCTGCTGCAGAGGCGTCAGAAAGCGTTTATATGAGGGAAAGTGTTAACGACAATAGTTGCTTAAAGGATGTCAAACCGGAGATGCTATAAGAACGAAATCGTAAGACACCGTTCTTATATATGTGATCCAGATTTAACCCGAGAAGGTATCCGATATCCTTTCTTTGCCTTTTCACTCGTTGCAATCAATGTACTATACCGCGGGCTTGGCGTGAAACGGTTGTAACTAAAGTCCTATTTTGAAAACCCTGGTTTAGGGGCAATTTTGATCCCTTTGTAAACAATGCAAATTTAGGTGCCATTGCTCAGAACGAGCAATGGCACCTAAATTTCCATTGTTTACCAAGAAAAGTGATTTAACGGTTACAAAGACTTTATGGCGACGTGATTAACCTTGGTAAAAAAATACCAATCTTTGCTACAACCGTTTCACGCCAAGCCCTCGATACGTTATTCTTATTTAAACCGTTCAGACCTGCGGATACATTATGGCAAAAGGTAAAAATACTCGATATATGTTGATTGATTGATTGATTGATTGATTGCTAGGGCTTTAACGCCGTTTTCAACACTTTTCCAGTCATATCACGGCTGCCAGTTCATCTACTCGTGTGTTTCCCAGCTCTCTCACACCAGTAATCCACACACCATACTTTCCAAGCAACTGCCTGCTTTTCCATATAGACTGTAAGCCCATTGGTGAAAGACGAATGACGCTTTTCACAGTGACTTTTGTCAAACATATGTTCATCTCTATAAAATACTTATGCGTTTGTTTATATATTTTCCAATTATTTTGCCTGCAAGTCATCTGCTTCAGATCGATTCAATTTGCGAAAGAGTTAAATTGGTAAAAATATGAACGTCTACAGATACAAATAAGAAACTAATTTGTGACGACTTAGCTCTTGAAATGTATCTATGGAAATGCCATAAGTAGTCTGGAATCACAATGTTTCGAAATAAAGTACTCTTATATCGTTCTAAATACACATTTTTACACGTTTATACGAGTTTATTTTCTTCGATCAAAGTTTGGATAAATTGGTACATCCATGGTTTTACCTTAAGATAATATAACAATGTATACTCACACGAAATATATATTATAATACCTGTAAACGTTTAAACCGTGATTCGTAAGCCATCATAATTATAAAATTTCAATTAAAAGTAAAACATCGTATAGCCAATACATATTTGCACATTTTGATACAAAATTTGCTTATATTTTGCTTCTATAAGTATAGAAAAAATTCCCTCTAACCAAGTGCACACTTTCTTTTTCGTGTGAGTATATATAATCTTTATGTATTCGATATATATATTGAAGTTGTCCATTGAGCACCTTGGTTATAAACGAAAACTGTCAACATACTCATTTGTGTTGGCGTTTATGTCTGCTTCTGACACATACGATTTATTATGAACAAACTGGAAGTAGTTAATTTGAGATTATAAACGCCCCCTTCTGCATCCACTACTAAATGCGTTATTTGATGTAAATACCACTACTAAATGCGTTATTTGATGTAAATACCACTACTAAATGCGTTCTGTGATGTAAATACCACTACTAAATGCGTTATTTGATGTAAATACCACTACTTAATGCGTTCTGTGATGTAAATACCACTACTAAATGCGTTATGTGATGTAAATACCACTACTAAATGCGTTATTTGATGTAAATACCACTACTAAATGCGTTATTTGATGTAAATACCACTACTAAATGCGTTATTTGATGTAAATACCACTACTAAATGCGTTATGTGATGTAAATACCACTACTAAATGCGTTATTTGATGTAAATACCACTACTAAATGCGTTATTTGATGTAAATACCACTACTAAATGCGTTCTAGGGTGTAAATACCACTACTAAATGCGTTCTGTGATGTAAATACCACTACTAAATGCGTTCTGTGATGTAAATACCACTACTAAATGCGTTCTGTGATGTAAATACCACAACTAACTGCGTTCTATGTTGAAAACGGCGTAATCTCCGTTAGTTTTGCTACATTCATGTGCCGAACGTATTTGTATTTTAAACAAATTGTGAATAGTAAGGAAATTTCAATTTAGACCATATACACCCATATCACAATTAACGTATGATCGATAGATTGGAGTTTAACGCCGTTTTCAACGATGTTTCAGTTATTTCTGGGCTTCAATTTCACACAACGGTGTCTTTTTTGGCTGCGACGCACCTATAATCGACACACGTTTTAAGACAACTGGCTATCTTCTCACATAGACAACTGAGCCCGTTGTCGGAAAAACAGATGATGTTAGTCAGAATGACGTTTGCTTATCACCGGAAACAATGAATGTCTGAGCCGGTGATCGAACTCACAACCCCTTGTAATGATAACCATCGTCTATCGTTGCTTAACCTCACCGACGGAATATTGCCACGTTAGGTCAGACAACTGCTTTTGCACACGATTCAAGAATACCTATATGAATAACTGTTTAACCAGAGACATATGTGTTTAACAAACCAACTATTTGTCAACAGGTGTCACGCGCTCGGATGTTTATTACAATAATAGCCATCGGGAATAATAAGTCACCCCTATTATACGGCTTTGTTTCTGTCCAGAGAATCACCGTCTGACAGTCAGTTAGAGGAAGCGAGTTACTGTAAACTTGGAATTGATGCCCATTTCAGTTCATTCCCACATCCTTTTATGTGATGATAAAGCTTAAATGCTACAATAATCGTATTCGCCAGATGCCGTTCTATAGTTTATTTGCAATACAACACAATATATTTGATTACATACAAGCACATTTGCCTATAGTAAATAACAAACAATTATATACAATTAACAAAACGTAATCCTTATAAGAGAAGCAACAATAACATAAATAATGAATATACACTAATTGTTTGAATGTAAATATTTGAGCGCCACTTCATGAAAACTAACCATAAAATATGTACGACAAGTGTAGACCAAGATCGGTCTGATCTGGTTCTGAACTGTTCGCCAATTAGAGTTGAACACAGACACCTTTTTGTCTTACACGCATACTGATTACGTTATAAAGTTAGGTTTTCTCAGAGCACAACTCTGAAATCAATAGATGAGACATTGACATAACACGTGACTACTTGAAAGGTCACTGTAACCGGTAACCGGTAATTAAAGATTAGTCCGCAAGTAGATTAACAGTGTTATCCTAGTATATGAGTCGTGACCTGCGATATTCGGTCTAATGCAGCTACGTACAGAGACTAATCAAGAGATTCGTAACGTCTTCTCATATTCGTTGCTTCACTATCTGCTAGTATGTTATAAGGATACAAACTCATTTTCTAACACAATCTCGAAGTGTAGTCTCCACATTAAAAGCATTTACGATACCATCCCAGCTTTTCTCTCTCAGCGGATCCCCGGTAACTCAGTCCCGTAACTGTCAAACAATGGTTGTTAGGTCGAACCCAGCTCAGCAATTACGGATACAAGTAAAAAAGCAGCCAGTTGCTCAGAAAGACCGTTGTGTACTAGTGTGAGGAAGCCATGACACACATTGTTATGTGAACTACATGTAACCGCCGTGTTATGAATGGACACAATGTTGTAAACGGCCCTTAACCTTAACCAATCAATCAATTTACTTAGTTATATATCCGTGCTAACCGGATATGTGTGATTCTAATTAAGAGGACACACGTTTTATTTTTCGGCGATAGACGATTAACGTGGTTTTGACCTTGATGTTAAACAAATGATCTAGCTTGTAGACCAATCAAATGTTGTATTTAATGAATAATGTCGAAGAAATAAAGGAAATGAAATGTTTTTATTGGTTCATAGTTAAGTTGGCGATCCCACGAGAGGCACTGATAAGGTGAAGTTTTAAAATGAAATGTTCTGCATACTAACCTTTAATTGTTTTCCTTAAGTGAAAAAAAATCAGTGAAAACGTATGAAATGTAATATTTAAGAGCAAAATATATATATTTTTTTAAAAATGACAAGTTTTCAGCTATTTATCGTTACATAATACACCTCTTGGGAGACTCGCGTAATCTCCAGCCATGTGATCAAATCTCGGCTTTGAACGTGTTAACGTTATGTCGTGCTAGTGTAATGGATGTTGACTTGGATTGGCAAGTGACAGGTCTGTGGTTCGCTTCCCGGCAGAGGCAAGCTCTTTTTCTCTCTCTTTCATTCATATCAAAACCAAAGTATATAATATAAATAAAACAAATATTACATATTTAACGTTGTTGTTTTCTGTCATTCTAATAAGTAAGACAAAATATCAAATAATATGCGCATGTTCCATTTCTTAGTGTTTACTCATACTGATCGCCGTTTATCTTTTTTAAAGATATTTCTTGTTACTAATACGTAGAGCTCAAGCCAATTGGCTCATACATGCGTGTTAGCAAATACATGTACCAACTCAATATATACGTACAGTTTATACAGTTATACTAAGTTTATTTGTAAACACTTTTCGTTAATGCACAGACGTCATTTGTCCTAATCTACTTTGCAGAGAAAACATCAATACAATTCCAGCACGACGAAAACACCTCTAAGAATGTGGATGTGCATTATCACAAATTATGAATAATCATCTACACATTTGTACGGAAACGATGCCTATAGGTACATAAGTAACTTATACTTATGTAAGTAAGAAGCGGGTTACGCGTGTTTTGATCTTGTTGAATACACACAGTCTTGCCAGAGTCTTTATTTTAAACTTATTTATTTTACTTTGATACCAGGGGCGTAGCTTTGCAATAATCAATGTGTAGGCCGTCTCGTGAGAAAATCAACATCATCAGGCCTACCCGGATAGACCTTTTCGCCTCCTGTGGATTTTCTGTTTCAGGAATAACTACCCTATACATCTATCCCCCTGAGACGGAATGTGTCGGCCGGATCAGTCTGGTCGATACATTACGCAGATGTCTATCGCCGCAGCTGCATTTTGGGGGCATTTTGAGAAAAAATGTGTAGGCACGTGCCTACAGTGCCTAAAAGGAGCTACGCACCTAGATACTTTGGTACGAGAGGCCGACGCTGTCTTTTAGAGTCTTTAATTTCCATCAACGTATACACTGTTTTGATTCAACGTTTGCTTTTGTGTTATGTTTGAGGTTTTACGCCTTTCCAGATTGATTCAGTTATATCACGGTAACAGAACACGTATTCATCATCCCTTGGGAAACACACCAGTACTAGGCTGTGAAATGATCCTTGCCCATGGGCACTACTTTTTATGACTCTCTTGAGGGGATATCGAACCCATGGCGCCTGATGCCAACTCACCAACGATTACCACTAATTTTAAAGCATGATTTAGGGGAAGCAGATGCAGTTCAGTACATTTAAATAACCTGTGCAAACGGACAGGATGTAAATAATTTGAACAAGAAGGTCACATGTCCCTTTATTTTAAACAAGAAGGCCAAGATGTGCCTTTAGTGCTCACCTGGATACCATGGTCTATAATAAAATGTTATCAAGAGCAAAAAGGGTCAATTTTGACGTAGGGATTATACATTGTATAAGCTACGATCTATGTGATATTGAGCATGTAAAGTCTAGTCGTGAAAGGACAAGTTTAGTCTTCAAACCATTTGGTTTAACGTTTGCATAACATTGACTGCATCTATAATGCGCATACAAGCTGAAGTTTCTTAATTGTAAATCTACTCTAACTAGATCAATTAGATAAACAAAAAACATAGATACTGAACTATTAACAGATATTAACTTAAGTGTTAATGCCTCTAGTTATAAGTTAAGTGTGACACAAGCTTTGGAAGGAGATAGGGACGTCTATTCTCCTACCAGTTTAGCAGAAGTACGATAACAAAAAACGGGAATATATAAACAAAATTGCAAATAATTTTAACAAGTTTAAAGTCATTTATTATCAAAATTAAGCATTTATGAAATTAAAAGAAAAAGTTTTCTTGAATAGTCAACATATAGCAAGAATACAATGGTCTGAATGAACAACTGTATGGGGAGGAACGTTTTAAGTTTAGAAATACAACAGAAATAAATAGGACAAAACATCCCCCGAACATTTCTCTTGAGCTTTGATGAATCGAGTCGCCAGAGCAGTAAACCAAACAATTAAAAAAGCGTAGCCAAGTGAATTCCGTAAACCAACTCATAAAAAAACCGTAGCCTAGGAAGTTGGGGAACAGTTATTAAAAACAATTTAAATATGTCTTAAGTTTTGTAATAACGGTAAAAGATGTACATATTTTGTATCTTGTTGTTTCTTAAATCAGTTTATACAATTTATTCAATCATAAAGGTTGTTTTTTCAAACATATTACAGAGTTTTTCTTTACAATAATGTTTGTTGGTTGCTCCCTTTTCGATTACTTGACCCCATGGTACAAAATTGAAACGTATCCTATACTGAAACCGCGCTTCCGCGCGGCGTCAATAAAACGAGAGTCAGTAAGACCACCAATCCGTGGACGCGATTCACTCGTATATATGGTCAATATTTTTTAGCAGAAATTGGGTTAGTACTCAACAATATTATAGGTTATTGCATTTGTTTGGGAAAATAGTGTGTTGAACGAGTTCTTTCGGCTTAGTTGCTATAGCTTACGAGGGCTGAATTCAACCGAAGGAACGAGTCCCTACACAATTGTTTCCCATAATCATGCAATAACGATTTTATTGTATAATTTGATTAAGCTATTTAAAATGTGTCGTTTTGTGTGATTTAAACACTTTAAACTGTTTAAAAATATTACATTTGTTTTGAATTGATTTGATTAATAAACATTAACGATCTATCGCGCAATTATTGTCCTTTCCGATGGTTGCTAGGGTTGTGGAAAATATAAACTAACTGCCAAATTGAATCGTCCACAGAATGATGTGTGATGACACTTTTTCTAAAAGTAGATTTCTTTAAGAACTCTTGTATAATCTTATCCACGTATTTACGCCTAGATGTTTATGTTCTTTTTTACTATTTAGATGCATGTTTTGATGTTCAGCAAAACGAACGAACCTCTTCTTTTTTGGCGTTGAAAAACTTCACATCGGAAAATGACAAAACTAATCAGAAGACCTATCTTAAAACAATCATTTGCTTATTCATCCTAGCAGTTATTAAATCCGCCATGATTGTGTTGGTCATACATCTATCTATACAGGTCGTCAACGACTATCACAAACAATTAAAGCGTATGGCAAATGGTCTAGCAAGTCTTAACATACCGAGTGCATTGAATTACACGTCACAATGTTACGTCAGAGACTACATATGTATTTACACACGGATAGCGCTATAAATAGACCAGATTGGGTTTTTTGTATGTCTATCGAGTTTTCACTGCGTGTCATCTACAAACGATGTACCAAACATTGTTAGCTGGTCTCTATACTCACGAAAGGTTGGATGGGAGCGCTCTGTTACGTTACTTTACACAATCAAGAATATATATCCATCTATCTAAAAAGCATTTCGAGTTTTTGTAGACTTCGGTTATCAACAGTCAACCGTACTATCTTTCAATTCGGGTACATGTTATTCGCCATTTTATCTCGCTGATTCGGAATGATATGGGTTTACACAATAACCGAAGGGAGAGTTCATCAGAATGTGATGGCCCATTTTCTCCCCAGATATTCAAACACGAGAACGTGTCACGTTAATGAAACAATGAATGATAGTTTTATATTAGGTGTTAATGTCTCTGAACGCATCTGTCAATTTCGTAATATTAGTTTTATATGAAACCTTACCCACGTGCAGTTTCATGCAGTAGTCAACGTTTTAAAACATCGTAGCAAATGAAGAAATTGCTCATAATGAGCAATTCCTCCTTTTGCCAAAATGTTTTCAGCTTCATTCAATTACTATACTTTCATTTATAGAGAGTTCCCATACAGTTTCCTTAATGAATTCAAAGTCCATTGCTGCATTTGTGTCGTATGTTGGAAAGCATCAAGTAGTTATGACACAAAACACATTTGTCAAGTTTGTTATTTCAGCCTTTCATAATTATTGTATCAAATGAAATCAAAGCAATATATTTTAACCCTGAAATGAATTTGAGTTCACAAATATGTTTTCGTCAACTGATTTATCGACAGTTATGAAAAACATAATTTTCTCGTAACAAATTGTTTTTGAATTCATGAAAAGCGAAATTACATAATCATTTATAATAATAATAGCAAATATTGTTTCTATTAATTTATCTTGTGAACTTAACAATAAATCAGAAACAGATGAGCCGCGTCTGGCGATTTAAGGTATTCGTACAACTGCGTATAGTGAACAATATATTATTTACTATACATAGAACTTTATTTATACAATACTGCAAGTTCTTACAAGAACAAAAGCACAACTACGTGTACGCCTATGCTGTAGTTTTAGAAGAGACGCATGTAACTGTTTGGATAATAAGATAAAGAATGAAAATGGCTGTATTTGGACCTCTGCTGATCGTTATCTACAGTTTGTTGGACGTTTCTGGCTTATGTTTTGAATAGTCTTGTCACTTAGGTAAACTAAATCACACTTTTAGTGCATAGCTTTAGCGCATGTATTTAGCGCATAACATAAGCGTAAAACATTAGCACATATATTTAGCGCATTACATTAGCGCATACCGTTATCGCATAGCAATAGCACAAACATATAGCACATATCTTTAGCGCAAACCTTTAGCGCATATCTTTAGCGCATACATTTAGCACATAACTTTAGCGCATATATTTAGCACATACCTTTAGCGCAAACCTTTAGCGCATACCTTTAGCGCATATCTTTAGCGCATACCTTTAGAGCATACAATTAGCGCATACCATTAGCGCATACCTTTAGCGCATTCCTTTAGCACATACCGTTAGCGCATACCATGAGCATACCTTATTCACTGTTCACATTCGTACATCAACAGTGAACATTTTTTCGATAAACCTGATCACATCAAACTTCTACGCATCCGTTAAAATAAATTAATGAATAAATGATAGAGTAATGTTGTAACTGAAAACAAATAAAAACTATATACCTCACTGACTTCTCATCTTAAAGTAGTAGTGTAGCAGTGTAGCAGTGTATCAGTGAAGCAGTGTAGCAGTAAAGCAGTGTAGCAGTGTAGGATTGTAGCAGTGTAGGATTATAGGATTGTAAGATTGTAGCAGTGTAGGATTGTAGCAGTGTAGCAGTGTAGCAGTAAAGCAGTGTAGCAGTGTAGTAGTGTAGCAGTGTAGCAGTGTAGCAGTGTAGCAGTGTAGCAGTGTAGCAGTGTAGCAGTGTAGCAGTGTAGCAGTGTAGCAGTGTAGCCGTGTAGCAGTGTAGCAGTGTAGTAGTGAAGCAGTGTAGCAGTGTAGCAAAGTAGCAGTGTAGCAGTGAAGCAGTGTAGCAGTGTAGGGTTGTAGCAGTGTAGGATTGTAGTAGTGTAGGATTGTAGCAGTGTAGGATTGTATCAGTGTAGCAGTGAAGCAGTGTAGCAGTGTAGTAGTCAAGTAGTGTAGCAGTGTAGCGGTGTAGCGGTGTAGCGGTGTAGCGGTGTAGCAGTGAAGCATTGTAGCAGTGTAGCAGTGTAGCAGTGTAGCAGTGTAGCAGTGTAGCAGTGTAGCAGTGTAGCAGTGTAGCAGTGTAGCAGTGTAGCAGTGTAGCAGTGTAGCAGTGTAGCAGTGTAGCAGTGTAGTAGTGTAGTAGTGTAGTATTGTAGCAGTGTAGCAGTGTAGAAGTGTAGCAGTGTAGCAATATATCAGTGTAGTAGTTTAGCGGTGTAGCGGTGTAGCGGTGTAGCAGTGTAGCAGTGTAGCAGTGTAGCAGTGTAGAAGTGAAGCAGTGTAGCAGTGTAGCAGTGTAGCAGTGTAGCAGTGTAGCAGTGTAGCAGTGTAGCAGTGTAGCAGTGTAGCAGTGTAGCAGTGTAGCAGTGTAGCAGTGTAGCAGTGTAGCAGTGTAGCAGTGTAGCAGTGTAGTAGTGTAGTAGTGAAGCAGTGTAGCAGTGTAGCAGTGAGGCAGTGTAGCAGTGTAGGATTTTAGCAGTGTAGTAGTGTAGAAGTGAAGCAGTGTAGCCGTGCAGCAGTGTAGCAGTGTAGCAGTGTAGCAGTGTAGCAGTGTAACAGTGTAGCAGTGTAGCAGTGTAGCAGTGTAGCAGTGTAGCAGTGTAGCAGTGTAGCAGTGTAGCAGTGTAGCAGTGTAGCAGTGTAGCAGTGTAGCAGTGTAGCAGTGTAGCAGTGAAGCAGTGTAGCAATGTAGTAGTGAAGCAGTGTAGCAGTATAGCAGTGTATCAGTAAGCAGTGAAGCCGTGTAGAAGTGTAGCAGTGTAGCAGTGTAGCAGTGAAGCAGTGTAGCAGTGTAGCAGTGTAGCAGTGTAGCAGTGTAGCAGTGTAGCAGTGTAGCAGTGTAGCAGTGTAGCAGTGTAGCAGTGTAGCAGTGTAGCAGTGTAGCAGTGTAGCAGTGAAGCAGTGTAGCAGTGTAGTAGTGAAGCAGTGTATCAGTGTAGCAGTGTAGCAGTGAAGCAGTGTAGCAGTGTAGTAGTGAAGCAGTGTAGCAGTGTAGGGTTGTATCAGTGTAGGTGAAGCGCAAATTTCGTTTATTTATTTGTTTTCAAAAGAAAACTATTTTAGTGAACCGGTACAGCTTCAAATGGTGCAAAACAGAATAGGCACTTAGACACCAAATAACCTGACGCGGCTCATTTATTGTCTGGCACCAATCATCCTAATTGGCAATGAATCCACACTTTCATTATGAATGAAATGCAATCTACAAATTGTTTAGTAATTCGTTACAATATAACTCTGCCAGATTATTTGTTTAATGCGAGGTTAGTGACAAATAGATTTTCAGTGCTCTCAACTTTTTTCCAGGCAATATCTTTTATTTGAACAAAGTTTTGTTAAAACATAGTTCTAACAGTCTGTATCGTAGTCTCACAAAATGTTGCACTATGCTTTAAACGTTCAATAACAGTTATATTTAAAGCCGACTAAACAAGTTACAGCTTAACCCTTTCCCTCATATAGACGCTTTCTGACGCCTCTGCAGCAGACGGCTTTTTGAAAACATAGTGACAAAAGAAGAAATTGCTCAAAACGAGCAATTTCTCCTTTTGCCACAATGTTTTCCACTTTTTGTCATAGGCTATCCATTCAATTATAGAGATTTTCTATTGTTTGACAAAATATGTTCAAAGTCGTCTTCTGCAGATTTGTTGTATGAGGGAAAGGGTTAATGCTCGTTGCTTATTATTCAACATGTCTGCTGGTGATTGTAAAACGCACCTTTTTATTGGTATTTATTCAAAATGGTGCTGTAATGCATTTGTCTTCAATTCTAAAGCGCGGAAGATCAATGTCTGATATTTTATTAACGGACTGATTTGTATGCGTCTGTTTAATGCCTACGTCTTCACCATATTGTACTACTTTGGTTTATCGTAGCATAATTGAGCCGTATCGCGAGAAAACCAACATTGTGGATTCTGCGTAAAGTACCGACCCGGATCAGTCTAAGCATGCCGCTCAGGCTTACCCGAATAGACGCTTTTCGCCTCCTGTGGATATTTTGTTTCAGGAATCATTACTATATATATCTATCTCCCTGAGACGGAATATGTCGGCCCGCATCAGTCTGCGCGAACTACGCAGGCTGATCTGGGTCGATACATTACGCAGAGGTCATGCTGTTGGTTTTCTCGCGGGCCCGCTCATATGTAGATAAGAAACCCCGCCATAATTATATAAATTATTACTCGAGCCAATTCCTTGAACTGATCATTTAAGAACTGCTGTTGTGCAGCATTTCTAATAATTAAAAAACTGGCTTGATTCTTATAAACGAATTACGAAGCTGACGGTATATAAAAAGAATTTTGTATAAGGCAAGCGATCACTCGAACGCGTCGATAACTCGAGTCCGCTTTATCTCAGTTATATCACAGCGACACTCATCCATGATTGATCCCTGCATGCTCATTCCCTAGCCTAGTACTGGTTTATTTACCCAGGGATCATGAACACGTGAAACTATCGCCCTGATATAACTGAAATATTGTTGAAGTTGTCTTAAATCCATGATTGATCCCTGGTGGTGAAAAACCAGTATCAGGATAGGAAAATGTTCCTGGGAAACCCAAGGACACCCCATCATGTTGTCAACAGGAATAAATAAATCATCAATAATGCTGTACATTCCCTGTCAGATTCCTACACTAACGGTATATCATGTGACTCTGCTACAATAACTCTTGTTAACCCTTTCCCTCATATAGACGGTTTCTGACGCCGCTGCAGCAGACGTTTTTTTTGAAAACATAGTGACAAAAGAAGAAATTGCACAAAAGGTGCAATTTCTCCTTTTGCCACAATGTTTTCCACTTTTTGTCATAGGTTATCCATTCAACTATGGAGATTTTCTATGTTTTGACAAAATAAGTTATAAGTCGTCTGCTGCATAATTGTCGTACGAGGGAAAGGGTTAATACATGTTTAGTGAATAACATTACAACGCAACAGCTGCAAGTTGGCAAATCTAGCACTGAAACTGTTTAAGGACCACGTTTATGAGCTGAATATTTAAGCCGTTCCACGAGAAAACCAACATTATGGACTCGTAAATGTATCAACCCAGATCAGCCTGCGCAGTCCGTGCAAGCTAATCCGGGCTAACACATTCCGTCTTAGGGGCATAGATGTATAGAGTAATGATTCATGAAACAGAAAACCCACAGGAGGCGAAACGTGTCTGCCCGGATTAGCCTGCGTGGCATGCTTATTCTGATCCGGGTCGATACTTTACGCGGAATCTGCTATCTTAGTTTAATCGCGGAACGGCTCATTTGAGAATTAATCCGATCCGGATGATGGCTGATACTATCAAATGAACCTGTTCTTGTGAAAATGTACTAGTTGTCATTTATGAACAGTATGGATTCAGATCAGCCCGTGCATCTGCTCCGTCATATCGGCATCTGCACATGTTTACAGAATCATATAATAAGCGTGTGAAAGTTTTGTTTGAACACTTAATATCGTGATTAGAGTGTACATATATACAGACTTATCTTGATCTCAAACAGCTCCTAAAAACCAACTGGTACATTTTCCCCCCATTGACGGGTTCAAATATGCATAGTGTTGGCTATGCGTCAGAAACACCATGGAAACTATGTTGCGTTATGACATTTAAATGCCTTGCTGGTATTTTATAAGATATTCCGATAAAGTACAAACCAAAAGGACAATAGAAATATAGGCTGCCATTTTGTTATCTCAAAAAATATATCAAGGAAAAACAAATGATATTGAAACGAATAAATGAAGTTTAATAATTGATTATAATAACTGTAATCTGTAAGTTGGTGATCATTTGTTTTGGCTTCCTTAAAAGTATATAACAGATAATCGAATGATATGTAAATGAAACAAAATTTCGTGAACAATTTATATAATAGTTTCATATATTAGTATCATCACAGGTCGTACTATAGATAAATGATGCTTATGAATACGTATGCGTTTCGAGAATGGGTACAGGAAAATTGATGTATGAATGAAATGTATATTTATAACAATATACCATTTAAAAATGTATCTACGAAAATCAAACCATCATTGTCGCTTTAAAAAGCGACATCATAATACCGTTACAATGAAGATGCGATGTTCGTAAAATAACGGAACATTTAATTGTCATCCTAATTTCTTTTCAATTTGCGTCAGGTATCTAAGACAACAATTACAGTTTCATAAAATCAAGTTTATTTCTTATAATTATGAATCATTATTATGACAAAGAAGGCTAATACTTTTGGATCACCTTTCGTATATACAAATGACTCAGGGAAACAACATTAGACTATCGTCCATAGGACAAGTGTGACGTATATACCATGGTTGACTGTTGCATGTCATAACCCATATATAACTACGTGAGTTATATAGCAACTGCCCTTAATATTAAATACTCCAATACAAACCTCTGGATAACTTTTCCGTCTACATGGTGTTTTACTCCGCTTTCAATAGTATTTCAGCTACATTGTATATCATTGCAGACCAGTACTACTGTTATTAGTTATCTTGATACCGGCAAATCAATAGTAATGCTATCCACAAAACTCTCAGCACCAAGGAAAAGAGCCATTGCTTCCGGTGTATATATTTAGTATGACCCGAAAAGGGATCGAACCTATATATCCTTTTGCCAAGGCAGGCGCTCCAACAACTTCACCATGGAGACGGTTGAAGATGATCAAATACATTTGGAGAAATGCTTGCTACAAACACCGTAGACAGATGGACAGGCTGTGGCTCAAAAACTAGGCACTTCCGGTCTACGAAAATAGCCTATAAGATTTATATCAATTACCCAAACAGGACTGTAAGTAAGGGGCGTTTGCTAAGGTATGAAACTATTATAATGACCGTAAAAGCCTATATGGTGGTACTCAAAATAATCCTCTCACTGAGTAGATTATTTTAGGTGTAATTGCTTACAGAGAGAGATAATGGCAGAGACCCGTTTATTCTGCTGTCCCCCAATAACACATCGTGTCGTCAACAGTTGATCAATACTAAATTACGGACTTCCTCCAGGATCCATTCACAACAAAAACAACCTCAGCCAATCAAGTGTATGTAGTTGTTGATGATGATTGGAACACTGATTACAATTCACCAGTCTGTTTAATGAAGTCTAACAATGCCAACCATGACAGTTTATTTCGTTTTACAGCCAAGAGTTAATTTAACCCTTTTCCCTCATATAGACGCTTTCTGACGCCTCAGCAGCAGACGGCCGTTTTAAAACATGTTGACAAAAGAAGGAATTGCTCTGAACGAGCAATTTCTCCTTTTGTCACAATGTTTTCAAATCTATTGAATTATTGTTCTTTCATTTAAAGGGATTAGCTGTGCTTTTGCCTAGACTTTTTCAAAGTCGTCTGCTGCAGATGTGTAGTATGTGGGACAGATTTAATTGAATTCCTATGAGTATGTCGTCATTGGTTTACTGCATAGAATGGAAAGCTATGAAGTGCATCGTATACTAGATTTGCACGCTTCATGTTTAAATTAACATCATAAACGCAATTACACACACATGCAGTAGACGATTTTTTGAAAACATTGTGGTACAAACAGAAATTTCTCATCATGAGCATCTTATCTTTTTCCACAAAGTGTTCAATTCTGTCCAATAACGATACACTTATTTATATATATATAAAGGTTCCATATATATATATATATTTATCTAGCTATTTTCAAAGTTGTCTGCTGCAGATTTCTTTTATTTGGAAATGCGCCATTTAATTATCCGATCACATGTTTCATTGAACATCAAATTCTTATTTAAGTTGTTTTAATTGTTTAAGTTAAAGCGAGTAGTTTTTTCTTCAACTCGGAGATACTTCTTGCAATTTCTTTCAAACGCGTTGTGTGTTCCGATTCAAATACTGGAGAGCGAGTAGTTCTTTCTTCAATCAGAGATACTTCTTGCAATTTCCTTCAGATGCGCTGTGTGTTCCAATTCGAATACTGGAGAGCGAGTAGTTTTTTCTTCAGCTCAGAGATACTTCTTGCAATTTCTTTCAGACGCGCTGTGTGTTCCAATTCGAATACTGGAGGGCTCAGTCAGTAGTTCAGTCTAATATCGATTTAGTGATCAATAATTATATTCAAAGGTAGTTGAAAACCGTGTAATATAAGTAGCGTCTGTATCCTATTAAAGAGGAATTTCTATAAAGGTTAAAAGTTTATATAAGAAATGGAAAAAAAGTTTAAATAACACTTATACACAGCCCTTCAAGCGATCGCTTAATGCAAAAACGAAAATGTTGTTTTTATGATGTTATATCTTGTTATTACTCAACCGTTTAACCCTTTTTCCACATACAACAAATCTGCCGCAGACGACTTTTAAAAAACATAGTAACATAAACCTGAAAAATCACCATAAATGATAGCTTAACTTTTATATAAAGTTGAAAACATTGTGGCCAAAGGAGAAATTGCTCATCATGAGCAATTTTACCTTTGGCCACAATGTTTTGAAAAGTCGTCTGCAGCTATTGCGTCAAAATGAGTCTACAGGTTGGAAGGGGTTTATAGACAACCTTCTATAAGGAATCTCGTTATGTCTGCATATTCACCTTAACCCGTTCGCTGCAAACGACAATTAAAGGCTTTTGCAAACAATGCAGAACCAGAAGAGACAGCTCGTAACAAGCTGTTTAACCTGAAATCTGCATTGTTTGTCTCACTTAGTTATTAATTGTTTACTAAATATACTGTTGGACGAACAATTGAGTGTTCCAATTTTCGACATGGAAGAGTCGTCTTTGTAAAATTCTACAGTGAAAGAGAGAGTTAAACGGTTGCAGATGATTATTGTGATGTTGTGAGCTTATCCGGCGGCTATTTGATACAGAATGCAATGAAAAGATGCCATGTGCTGAGACATTAAAATATAAACGCGTCTTGCGATTTGGGGTTCTTATTAAATCGCCGTATCGGGGTGAATTGACGTACTTATAGGGCTACACTTCTAGTTTCATGTCAAAAGTTATTTATATGATTGAATGGAATGTATAATCTGGTATGCACAAATTAATCTGAGTCTTCACTGTACGCAGATGCATTCATACCTCAACATCTCTAAGAGCAGCTCAAATAACAACTCATTCTTGTGATAAAACAAACTATTTCTATGATCAACTGCTAACATAATGCAAGTTTAATTAATGTGTTTACTTCACACTTTATTGATATTAAGAGTTATAATATAGCTTTAGGAGTACGGATTGTTGCTTTAAAGGTCCTGAACACCAGATGGAAATCAAAATGTTCAAATGTTGCAACTTCTGCAAATATTGCTAAAAGTGACACAAAGGTCAGTAATAAATAGTTTAAAACTACTTTGGCAGTTAGTGTTGAAAAACAGTCAATAGAAAGTCATGAAAATGTACAAAATTTGGCTTACTGAGTATGTCTTCCCAGTAAAACTGAAGCATAAACGATCAATATTTAGAAGACAAATGTACTGGAAAGTGATATAATTGCTCTTACTTTATCCCAGAATTATTATTCTAATATTTCAAGACAACTTTTACAAAGATTTAAATTTTTGACTATACTATCTATACTCTGGAGTTCAGCACCTTTAATTTGTATTTAAGTCTGTGTTTTCTTTACAGTTTGACACAACCTATTCATGTTTGTAAACGTTAAACGTCGAATTATAAGAACACAAAGCAGCGCAACAAAACATCTACCGAAATTCCCAAATATGCCTCTGAGCATGATAAATATATACTTTACGATTTAAATTGAACCATTTTAATTAATATTTGATGTAAAAATATGTCTAGATTATTGGTATACACCTTCCCTGCGTTCAGAGAACAGTTTGGAAGCTCACGGTTCCCAATCAACCAATCAAATTAATGCTACTTTTTAGTAGCTGTAATTTAATTGGTTGTTTGGCATCCGTTGCTGTAAGTTGATTGATTGATTGGCCGCCGTGAGCTACCAAATAGTTTTTCTGAACGTAGGGCTGTAAAACTATTGGCAACTATTGGCAACTAGTTGCAACACCGATCAAGCGTTCCTAATCCCCACCCCGGATAACCAATTCAATTCAAACTTTATTAGCAATCGGCATAAAAACATGCCTTTGGCCATTTACAAACAACTTTAAGTGAAATATGGCAAAGACACACAGCAATATACATTCATGTACAATACAAAAGTAGTCAATACATATTAATATACATGCAATATAACTATCAAACTATCGTTAAGGATTATTAAAGTATTCATTTTGTTCAATACACAATTTTCTTATTTTGAAAGCTTCTTTAATAAATGTTGCTAATTTAATTTGTACCTTTTTCCTATCATTCTTCATAAGAGATATACATTTGTTAAAGGAAGGCCAACATGTAAAGTACCTAGGAAGTAATTGATTTCTAATGTCAATATATTCGGACACACAAGCAAAAAATTGTATTCAGATTCAATCTGTTTTTGGTTACAAAATAAAGATAACCTATCATTTCTCTCAATATTATTGTATCTACCAGTTTCTATTGCTAAATGATGTGCTGACAACCGAAATCTTGTTAGTTGAATTCTAGATGTATCATTAGTAATGTTATGTAGGTATGCTTCGAATTCTAAAGTGTTTTTATATTTAGCGTTATATTCTAATTTGCGTGATGCAATTAGCCCTGCGCTCCATTCTTCGAAACTAATCGCGTCTGTTACTTTTACTTTTCCATTTGTCTATTTACTAAGTCACGTGTGCTAGTCCATTTTACTTCTTCTTTTTCCAAACATTGAAAAAGCTCCGCCATTAATCTGTTAAAAAAACCGTTAACTTTAAGGCCATTTTGGAATGATGTACGGAAGCAAAGATTCTGACGACCCAAGTATTCGGTTGATATCATTTAATTCTCGCTACGCAAGTAACTACAAATGTAGTTCGAATTCAACAAATACGAATTGGAGTTATCCGTATTAAACTTCTAGTTTCTTAATGGATACATTCATCTTAAACGATATTTAACCCTTTCTAACATGAAGATGCATTTTGTAGAACATTTAGAAGACGAATGTCACCTCGGAAATCTAACGTGTAATGTTTCTACTGAGCTTAGCATTTGTATTGAACGTAACCTTTGTATTAAATGTAACATTTGTATTAAAAGTAACATTTGTATTAAACGTACCATTTGTACTAAACGTAACATTTGTATTAACAGTAACATTTGTATTAAACGTAAAATTTGTTTTAAAAGTAACATTTGTATTAAAAGTAACATTTGTATTAAAAGTAACATTTGAATAAAAAACGTAACATTTGTATTAAAAGTAACATTTGTATTAAAATTAACATTGGTATTAAAAGTAACATTTGTATCAAAAGTAACATTTGTTAGTTTTAAAAAAATCGTTTGCTGCATAAGACTAAAAGTCGTCTGTGTCAGAATCATTGCATAGACAAACGGAGATTCAGACTTTACACCATTAAAGTTTCGTCATACCAAACACGGCTTTCGTGTCAGAATCATTGCATCGACAATCGGAGATTCAGACTTTACTTCATTAAAGTTTCGTCATATCAAACACGGCTTTCGTGTCACAATCATTGCATCGACAATCGGAGATTCAGACTTTACACCATTAAAGTTTCGTCATACCAAACACGGCTTTCGTGTCAGAATCATTACATCGACAATCGGAGATTCAGACCTAACCTTCATTAATTGAGGTCGAGTCCCGGTAGCTCAGTCGGTAACGACGCGGGCTGTCAATCAAGGGGTTGTGAGTTCGAATCCCGGCTCGGCCAACTTTCTTTCCGACGTTTGACAAAAGACATTGCGACATGTGTCATTCGTCTTCCACCAATGGGCTAAGTCAATGTGGAAAAGCAGCCAGTTGCTTGGGAAGATTGTTGTGTGGAGTACTGGTGTGAGAAAACCAGAAAATGCATGAGTAGGTGAACTGGCCGCCGTGATATGACTGAGAAATTGTTAAAATCGGCGTTAAACCCCAACCAATCAATCAATCAATCAATCATTAATTGAGTCTCGTCAATACTAAAATTGACATTTCGAGCATTGCCTCTAGCGAAAGGCCTGATCGGCTTGCTCCTTCGAGAAATCTGATAACAATATTCCATAATATCCATTTAATGGAGCATCTTGGTTTCCTCTGTAGATTAGTATGACCGAAACCACGACTATACACATAATTGAAGCCGTCCCGCAAGAAAACCAACATTATGGCGTCTGCGTAATGTATCGACATATCAGCCTGCGCTGTCCGCTGGCCGACACATTCCGTCTCAGGGGGAAAGAGGTATAGCTTAATGATTCCTGAAACAGAAAATCCACAGGAGGCGAAACGTGTCTGTCCGGGTTAGCCTACTCGGCAGGCTTAGGCTGATCAGGGTCGACACTTTACGCAGAGGCCATAATGTTGGTTTTCTCGTGGTACGGCTCATATACAATTCGATCATAACTACATTGTTAATGGTTTGCACGAGTGTGACTTTGCGCAAATAGGCACCAAGGTCCCTTTTTTATCCGACACGGCTAATATTTTATCAATTAGGATTAAAATGTTAAACCGGTGCACTTTAATCTGGAAGCAGCGAATAATTCAGCATAAATGGAATTGAGCCTGGTGCATTAGCGCTGCTCCAGGAAAGCCAACCTTACAGCAAATATACTACCTGATTACGCGTCTTAGCAAAATGATCCATAGATACTGTTAAACATAGGTTTCGTGCAACGTTCTATTACTAATTGGCGAACATTTTAAATCCAGATCATCCTGCGAGGATACAATGGATGATCTAGATCTGCATCGATCGCAAATGATTGAAGGTAAGAATTTTGCAAAACATGGCTCAAATATTTTAAATTCGAAGTACATCAGAACGGTAATAACTTACAACATACACGAAACGTCAGAAATTGTAACCTGACACAGAGACCTATATCGGGTTATAAATTACAATCTTTTCCGAACCGTCCAAATGTTGTTGCTATGTGACAACCAAGTACCATTACGTTCCAATTACGAAATCTCATGCATTTCTGAAGACATAATGTTGCTCGGAAAAGCCTCTTTCCGTAATGGAATTCGGATTGGATACGCTATAAAAATTCATTTCTTGGATTATTTGAAATCCCACTGTGGGAATAAATTGTTTGTAATCGTTCTCAATTTAGGACTGACAGAAACCGCGTACTTTTGTATAAGCCAATTTAAATAGTTCTGGTTCTGTTGTACTTAGGTCGTCGTATCACACACACTCGGGAAGATCAATTGATATTTCTCTGTTTATACATTGCCACGTTTATAAGTATGTCTGGAATTTCTTTTCTTGGAAAAGGTTCCTACATGATATGGAAATACAACGAGCAAGATATGCTGTATAGTTTTTCGCTTGCTTGTAAGACATTTTAAGACAATGGTATCACTTCTATCCTGTTATGTACGTCTGTATGTTTGCCTGTATGTCAGGCTTTGACTTCATCAGATTTAGTTTATGACGGACGATATATTTGCTCATTCAATATTTATTTAGCAATGACATATTTTCCAAATGTTAGATGTAATATATAGGTAATATATTTATAAGTGCTGCCTATTAACGAAAAAACCCGCAAGATACTTATAAACAAAAATTAAAGAGCATACTTTGGCCATAAAAAAATGATTTATAAGTAACTGACTAGACGATAATAATGTTAATGTCATGTTTCTTGCATTATCAAAACATATTTGGAATTCGTATTGCTATCGTCTATTATTACGAACAGAAAATAATAAAGTAAAGACTTTCAGAATTTATAATGAACGAGGTTAAAACATGAGGGCCAAGATGATCCTTAATCGATCACCTGCATTATGGTAAAGATCAAAAAGATCAGCCCTTTTCTGATGCCACCTGGCGAGTCCCGTTTTCAACGAGTCAATCACATTTCTGCCAAACTGTTTCCGTATTAGAGACGATTTCTGACACCTTTGCAGCAGACGATTTAGGAAATGATTGTCGCCAAAAGAACAATTGCTCCTTATGAGAAAGTTATCCTTTTGCCACAATGTTTGAAAAATATATACTTTGAATGAGTGAGTCTATAGCTCATGTATAGGAATTTGGGGTCTTTCATGTTGATACCACTTTTTTTGCGGGATACGACGTCTCTCCATAAACGTTACGCCAAGATGAAGTGTTACGGAAATGACGTCAGGTCCTTCTTTGGATACGGTACAGTCAAAATTTAGGTTCGGGCGTAGTAGGCTAATGCTGTCGGAGTTTATTTTTAACTTTTCGTACAAATGTTAATTCCCACATAACACAGCACTTTAATCATCTTAAATATCGATTTAAAAAAAAATGATTAAAAAGACGACAATAATTTTTAATCCGTGTTTATCGTCCCATTTTATACATAGCAAAACCGGCGGCCCCCATGGATTTGGCCAGTGAAAAAAAAAAAAAAAAAAAAATCTCACACCTGTTACCTATGAACGAAAAAACCCATTTATGTTTTTTTTCGTATTAAGATAATTCAAAATCGAGTAGTAAAAAAGCCATTCTGTCAGCATCTTCACTGTTCGCCAACTAATTATCATGGAAACGTCCCGAGAACGGTTACGACCATTACTGACTATACACGTTTGTGAATTGATCTTAGATACTATTTGTGTCAAGACCTTCTAAAGTGACGTGGTGACGTGTTGTAGTAGTTTTACCAGTAACGTGGTGACGTGTTGTATTGGTTTGACCAGTGACGTGGTGACGTGTTGTAGTAGTTTGACCAGTGACATGGTGACGTGTTATAGTTGTTTGACCAGTGACGTGGTGACGTATTGTATTAGTTTGACCAGTGACGTTTTGAGGTGTTGTAGTAGTTTGACCAGTGACGTGGTGACGTGTTGTATTGGTTTGACCAGTGACGTGGTGACGTGTTGTATTGGTTTGACCAGTGACGTGGTGACGTGTTGTAGTGGTTTGACAAGTGACGTGGTGACGTGTTGTATTGGTTTGACCAGTGACGTGGTGACGTGTTGTAGTAGTTTGACCAGTGACGTGGTGACGTGTTGTATTGGTTTGACCAGTGACGTGGTGACGTGTTGTATTAGTTTGACCAGTGACGTGGTGACGTGCTGTATTGGTTTGACCAGTGACGTGGTGACGTGTTGTAGTAGTTTGACCAGTGACGTGGTGACGTATTGTATTAGTTTGACCAGTGACGTTTTGAGGTGGTGTAGTAGTTTGACCAGTGGCGTAGTGACGTGTTGTAGTGGTTTGACCAGTGACGTGGTGACGTGTTATAGTAGTTTGACCAGTGACATGGTGACGTGTTGTATAAGTTTGACCAGTGACGTAGTGAAGTGTTGTAGAAGTTTGACCAGTGACGTAGTGACGTGTTGTAGTAGTTTGACCAGTGACGTGGTGACGTGTTATAGTAGTTTGACCAGTGACATGGTGACGTGTTGTAGTAGTTTGACCAGTGACGTAGTGACGTGTTGTAGTAGTTTGACCAGTGACGTGGTGACGTGTTATAGTTGTTTGACCAGTGACATGGTGACGTGTTGTAGTAGTTTGACCAGTGACGTAGTGACGTGTTGTAGAAGTTTGACCAGTTACGTGGTGACGTGTTGTAGTAGTTTGACCAGTGACGTGGTGACGTGTTATAGTAGTTTGACCAGTGACATGGTGACGTGTTGTAGTAGTTTGACCAGTGACGTAGTGAAGTGTTGTAGAAGTTTGACCAGTGACGTAGTGACGTGTTGTAGTAGTTTGACCAGTGACGTGGTGACGTGTTATAGTAGTTTGACCAGTGACGTAGTGACGTGTTGTAGAAGTTTGACCAGTTACGTGGTGACGTGTTGTAGTAGTTTGACCAGTGACGTGGTGACGTGTTGTAGTTGTTTGACCAGTGACGTAGTGAAGTGTTGTAGAAGTTTGACCAGTGACGTAGTGACGTGTTGTAGTAGTTTGACCAGTGACGTGGTGACGTGTTATAGTAGTTTGACCAGTGACATGGTGACGTGTTGTAGTAGTTTGACCAGTGACGTGGTGACGTGTTATAGTAGTTTGACCAGTGACATGGTGACGTGTTGTAGTAGTTTGACCAGGACGTAGTGACGTGTTGTAGAAGTTTGATCAGTGACGTAGTAATGTGTTTAAGTAGCTTGACCAGTGACGTGGTGACGTGTTGTAGTAGCTTGACCAGTGACGTGGTGACGTGTTTTAGTAGTTTGACCAGTCATGTGGTGACGTGTTGTAGTAGTTTGACCAGTCACGTGGTGACGTGTTATAGTAGTTTGACCAGTCACGTGGTGACGTGTTGTAGTAGCTTGACCCGTAGTGACGTGTTGCAGTAGTTTGACCAGTGACGTGGTGTTCGACTCTAGGGACTTTATAACTAGCGATAACCCTTCATACTGTGTTATCAGGGTTTAACTTGTTTGCCAGGCAATATGTATAGCAGTTCTTGAAGATTCAAGGAAACTGTTTTTTTCAGAATTGTTCAGTTACTTGTACGAATTCAGTCTATGCCAAAATTGCTTTTATAACGTTTATCCTGTAGTACGCGAAATAAAATAATGTCTACGTACAATTGTAAGCAAACATTTTAACTGCAATTGCGTAAATTCGTACAATCCGATCTTAGTTAATATTGTTTACCACTTATTGGTCAATATTTAGGCAAGACTAGAACGTATCATATATGTATAAGAACTTGCAGAAAATCAGCGAAATCATCGGTTATTCCTTTCCCGTTTCAAAAATCTGCAGCAGACGACTTTGAAAAAGTAAAGGCAAACATAGGGAAACTCTGTATAAACGAAAGCATAATCATTAGATAGAGTTGAAAACATTGTTGCAAAATACAAAGATGCTTATCATGAGCAATTTTCTTCTTTTGACACAATGTTTTCAAATTCGTCTGCTGCAGATGCTTCAAAATACGTTCGCATGTGGGAAAGTGTTAAGCTTCGACCTACGTGACTCATAATCCCTATTGACAATAACAAAAGGATGGTATCATTTACATTCGCGCATTTATAATCCTCATTCTCACGCAGTGAAATGTCGTACCGTCAAATAAGGCAATCCATCTGACGAATTTTGACGTGAACAATTTATCAAAATAATGCGTGGTGTTCCCGTCAGTTTGAATATCTCGTTATCAGTGGCATAACCGGGTGAACATCAAGTATACACGCAGGTTAGGTAAGGGGTCGGGCATATTCCGTACGGGAAATTTTGAAACCCTACATTGCATATGATGAGCTCAAATGGTCTTTTTGGTCATACCGAAAAGACAAATAAGCTTTTAATCCACTTTCAGATTTATTGACATCTTCAGACGAAATGAGCCCTCAGTGTACAGTTTTTAGTGCATTTCCTTTTATACCTTTCCTGCGTAACTCCGGGTACGCGCCTGGTTATGTATCTGTTTATCTGTTACTGATCACGTTTTACGAGTAGAGGTATACTTTCTTATATTTTACGGGATTTTACGTGATTTAGTTTCAGTATGTTAACATGCGTTTTGATGCATCTGCAAGGGAAGACTTTTGAAAACATTGTTGCAAAGGAAATTGCTCATTTTGACCAATTTTTCCTTTTGCCAAAAATGTTGGCAGCTCTTCTTTATAATTCCTCCTTCATTTATATAGATCTACTATAGTTTTGTCTAGAAGTTTCAAGTCGTCTGCTGCATATTTACTTTATGTGGGAGAGGTTTAAGGACACTTGATTTGCAGCTGTGCCATTAATTTGATTTGAAAAGGAAAACATTTTATTTCCAACAGTAACAGTTGACAAGAATGAAATTGATTTCGTTAGCAGTGGCAATGATTTACAACAGAGCATGTTTTTCCCTTCAAATAATTGATTCAAGTTGCCAGTTCTGTACTGGTAAATGTCGTCTCGATTACTCGCTGAGCTGTCTCCACCGCAACCTGGAGAAAACCTATTTTGAAAATTGGTGATTCCAGATCACATCTACGAGCGGAATACGATATCGTTTAAAGAACCCGAAACACGTTAAACGAGATATTGGCCACGTCACACGAAAACCGACCTTACTGCGGTTTTACGACCGAGAAAGGTTAGATTAGCCTGCACCTCAGAGCAGTTATATCAGGATCTTCTCTGTTCGCAATCTAATCGTACAAGCGTCATGGAAACATCCCCAAAACGGTTATGATAAACCATGATCGTTAATACTATACATGTCAATACCTCCGAAGATGTAGTGGTGTAGTTCTGAGAGAGCGTCCACTTCGAGAGCGGCAGACCAGGATCGAGTCATACCAAAGATTCTATAAATGGTAGTAATGGCTTCTCTCTTAGTTTGCCGCCACCGCCCCAGAAAGGCCACACTTAAGTGTCTAAGAACTAGTAAGATGCTCTCGCGAAAAAAAGTCATGTATGTATTGAATGATGATATATCGAATGAAGTTAGAAGTATATTACTTTCACTCAGTGTGGGAAAGTGTTTAAAGTCGAGGTCTTGTCTGTAATACCAACATGCTATCGCATGCTCTCGACAATTTAATCAGTCCATGACAATGTAGAGAAATAACTTTGCATGTACGGCGTGATTAAGTGTAATTAAACAGGTCTTCGGAATGTGTTAGCAGCGACGAGAGAAGCAATATTGACTTGATCAGTTAATGTACCGATCTGCATTTTTTCGCTAACCTTTTCTCACATACAGACTCTATCTGAAGCCTCTGCAGCAGACGAATTCTGAAAGCATTGAGGAAAAAGGAGAAATTATGAGCAATTTCCACTTTTGCATCAACGTTTTCAAATTTATTAACAAATATCCTTTATTATCATCTATCGAGATTGTTCCTATTTTTGTCTAGACATCTTTAAAAGTCGTCTGCTGTAGATTTGTTGTATGCTGAAAAGGGGTTAAAAAAAGATTTTGGTGAAGGGAAGAGAATGAGTTGACTAGTCCGCGTCGGTAATTTGGTCCTTCAATATATACCATTTTGTAAAGTCGCCGGTGTTAAACGTTAATGTTAAAGCAAAGATGGGTAAGATTCTCGTACCAGCATTTCCAATCCGTATCAAACGTTCTCTTTGCCCGATTAAACGATGTATCTTGTAAAAGTCGATTTTGAAAAACACTATCTAAGAAACCATTCCCTGTCAAATACTGTCCCATAAATTGGTAGTTTACTTGCTTTATATGCACCTTTTGCTACGGCATTTAAAAATCGACCTACATGGTTTTAAGACCGGCGAGGAACCAGATCAACCTGCTGCGCCAGTGCTAAATCTGACCAGTTGCTTCCTTGTTCGCCATCTAGTAATCACAAGAGCATCTTTGAAGAAAAAACTGACGGTACACTTTATAAATTTGCTCAACAGTGTCATTGATGTCAAAACCTCCGAATGTCAGTTTTCGGGTGCAGGAGCTAGATCATTGTACTGGTTTCTCTATCTTTTCTTTTTTATACAGTTGTCCCAATTGTCATCGTGATTCTGAAAGTCAATCTGTAAATGAGCCGTTCCACGAGAAAACTAACATTATGGCTTCTGCATAATGTATCGAACCAGATCAGCCCGCGCAAACTAATCCGGTCAACACATTACGTCTCTGGGAGAAGAAGCGAAACGTGTCTGTCCTGGTTAGCCTGAGCGGCATGCTAAAGCTGACCCAAGTCGATACTTACTAGCTCAAATGTGCCGTTCCGAGCGATTTGGGTTCTTATTGACGCATAGGTTTGGCATCACGTAAGCGGTGCTGGTGGAAAACAAACGTAATTATTACACCTGAACGCAAATGTATGTGCCTGTGCATCCATGCTATCGTACCTAAATGTAATATGTTCTTAGAATTTTCATAAATCACTCTATGATTGGTTGACAACCATTGCAGAGCCGGTCTTGGTCCGGGCTAATCAGGGTCTACACCAATCGTAAATGCCTTCAGCTTGGTTATCGCCATCATCGCTAGCCAAGGCTAATTCGTACATTAGCATTCCCATAAATAATTAATGTAATGTAATGGACAAATTACCCTTGGCTTGCGAAGATGGATTATGCACAGCACCTTTAAAGTTTTTATTGGCGTAAAATGGGGCGCACACTTTGATTTTAAGTAAAAAATGCATTTAGGTCTATATAACTTATACATGAACAGTGAAGCGCCTGCTGAGACTGTTAGCATGCACAGGCTCGTCCGATGCGTCATTGTTCGACAATACAACAACAAACCTATAACCGCTAGACGCGACCTTATTATAAATGTCACAGAATATCGGCCTATCATCGAAATGGCGTACGTGAACATTGCGTATGTGAACATGGCGTTCGTGAACATGGCGTACGTGAACATAGCGTACGTGAACATGGCGTACGTGTACATGGCGTACGTGAACATGGCGTACGTGAACATTGCGTACGTGAACATTGCGTACATGAACATTGCGTACGTGAACATGGCGTACGTTAACATGGCGTACGTAGACATGGCGTACGTGAACATTGCGTAAGTGGACATTGCGCACGTGAACATGGCGTACGTGAACATTGCGTACGTGAACATGGCGTACGTGAACATGACGTACGTGAACATGGCGTACGTAAACATTGCGTACGTGAACATGGCGTACGTGAACATTGCGAACGTGAACATGGCGTACGTGAACATTGCGTTTTACACCGATGACTCTTTACAAACAACGAACCTTACAGCCTGATTTCTCATCGAAATGGAACGTTCCATTGAGAAATGAGACGGGAAACACGTTTCTTAAAGGAAAGAACTCTTGAATCACCATTTGAGGCGTCCCGCGTGCAAACAAAGAGTGTGCGTAAAATATCGACCATGATCATCCTAAGCATGCCTCGCTGGCTAACCCGGACATACACATGTTAACTCCTGTGAATTTTCTGTCTCAGGAATCATTACTCTAAACCTCTATCCCCCTAAAACGAAATGTGTCGTCCCGGATTAACCAGCACAGTCTGCGCAGGCTGATCTGGGTCGATACATTACGCAGAGTCAATACTGTTTGTTTTCAGACAACACATCTGCAGAAGACGACTTTTAAAACGCCAACATTATATTTAATTGAATTGAAACTATTGAAAAGAGTTGAAAACATATTGGAAAAATGAGTAATTGATCATATTTTCAACATATTTTCAACAATCGTCTGCTACAGATGCGAAAAGAAAACCCATCTTCAAGTCGAACATGGGTTTAAATATGGTTTGTTATAAAACGTAAAACGTACGACAGCATTGATTTTGTATCATGTTCCCCATTGAATTCGAGCCTTCACCTAAAACGTATTACGCTAACCCTTATCCATCTCTTTCCTGCAACTGGTACAATCACCAATGTGTTAAATAGCTTCCTTTTGATCCGTGCAGTAGCACCTGATAAGCGAACAATTTATACCAAGATTAGACAGCACGAATGGGCAGGCTGATAATGTTATTAATTGTGTGCAAATATAGTCGAAAGTCATGAATAAAGGCAAATGGAAATGGAGTTCAAAGTCGTGTTAACGACAAACGGAAATGTCGTTCATAGTCGTGAATTACGGAAAATGGAAATCAAATTCAAAGTCATGAATTACAGCACATGGAAATGGAATATTAAGTCATGAATTACGGCAAATGGAAATGGAATATAAACTCGTGAATTACGGCAAACGGAAATGGAGTTCAAAGTGGTCGTGAATTACGGCAAACACAAACATAATTCAAAATCGTGAATTACGTCCAATGGAAATAGAGTTTAAAGTCGTGAATTACGGCAAATGGAAATGGAGTTCAAAGTCGTGAATTATGGCTAACGCAGATGTAGTCAAGTGTCGTGAATTACGGCAAACGAAAATGTTGTTCAAAGTTGTGAGTTATGGTAAACGGAAATGTCGTTTAAAGTCTGGTACAGAAGGATAAGGATTAAAAGACAGTTCTGGAATTGTAAGTCTACAGGTGTGTTTACATTATTGTATGTATATTTCACGTGTTAGTTTCTGTTTCCTGCCCCAGCTACTTAAGTCGTCAAGTGCTTATTTCCTCTCCTGTTTATTGTGTTTGTCTGCGGTAGAAAACAAATATAGCAGCCCTGCGTTCAATAGACAATGGAACGAAAACATGTTTCGCGAACACTTATTCCATATAAACCGTCTTCGTATCGCTGGAACAGCGCTGGTTTGGGGCGCGTAACATAACGGCACCGTTTGACATCCATTGAACGCATCCCTAAGAACAGTGCTGTTTTTAAAGCAATTTTGAAACAGTCATTCTGAAGTGTAGGCGTCGAGGTCGCATGGTGCCTAGATGGGTCTAATTATTTCCCTCATGCAGCAGACGATTGAACAATTAGTCCATTCTATTCAATAATTGCACGTATAGAGATTTTTCAGATCACCCCGCTCCCCTAAGATATGAACACAAACGACTGTAGCATATTTGCAGTGTGTGGGAAAGGGTTAAATTATTTCATGGGCCGGCCTGTAAAGTGAAACGTTTAGGTGGTCAGTGTAAATCCGACCATTGACTAGGAGTTTAAATAGACTGGACCAGATGCTTAAGTTAAGGTTCATTGCAGAGCTTTAGATACAAGCGTTCTACATGTCCAAAATCCTAGTATGACCAACTTACCCTATGTTGTGGGTTCTCAAAGAAATCGTCTCAGTATTTGACCCTCTAACCCTATGCTGTGTGTACTTAAAAGAATCGTATATATGAAATAATTGTTTTGAGTAGCCACAACACAGGGTTTGGTTGGAGAATAAGAGAACTATTGTGAGCAAAATACCTGTATACCAACATTCCTTATCTGGATCTCTGTACATTGTACATATCAAAAGTTCATAACTGATTAACAGGCTAACACTGGTCAGCTAGTGTTAGGAACTGATCCCCAAAGACGCTCGCTCGTACTAGTTATCAATGTTCTTCTCCATGTTTTTTATCCTTCTTTAGAGATGTGGCGTCCCACGCAAACAAAAGATATTAGTGGGATTTTGTTCACAGTAATAAAAATGCCTGGAAAATCAATTGTAACGTTTTTTTAAGCACTGAAATCAATTTTAGCAATTATGATACAATGCCTTGTACAAATAAACTGGCAATTTAGGAAAACTGGGTCCACTCGAATTACGTAACGTCTCGATTAGTACGAAAGGTTAATTCAAAATGTCAGTCTATAATGCCCAGTCATTTCTACGGTTCAGGGAAAGGAACACACCATATGAGCCTTCCAACGAAAAAAAACAACATCATGGCCTCTGTGGAATGTAGCGACCCAGATCGGCCTGCGCAGTGCACGCATACTGATTCGAGCCGACACATTCCGTCTTAGGGGGAAAGAGGTATAGAGTAATGATTCCTGAAACAGAAATTTCACAGGAGGCGAAAAAGGATGCGAAAAATGTCTATCCGGGTTAACCTGCGCGGCATGCTTAGGCATGCTTAGGCTGATCCGCTCTATACTTTACGCAGAGTACACTATGTTGTTTTTCTCGCGGGACATGGTTCATATAGTTTTCGGCATAATTGCAGTTTTATCACGGTGACATTACACAAAACCCGAGATGATCAACACCTGGAAAATATACCTTAAGCAAAGTTTAATAGCATTAGGTTTGAAATTTGCCTTGCCCAAAAGTTAATAGCATTAGGCTAGGAAATATACCTTGTCCAAAGGTTAATAGTTTAAGGCTAGGAAATATACCTTAAGCAAAGGTTAGTAGCATTAGGCTAGGATGTACCTTAAGTAAAGGTTAATAGTTTTAGGCTAGGAAATATACCTTGCGTAAAGGTTAATAGTTTTAGGCTAGGAAATATACCTTGCGCAAAGGTTAATAGTATTAGGCTAGGAAAAAACCGCTCCGAACTGACCGTTGTGTTCAGGATCCCAACGCAGGAAGCCCGGTCTCAATTTCACCACAATTACCGTTCGGCCATTGCAAGTATATCAAATTTCAACATTTGAATTTTTCGGCGATAGCTGACTAACGTGGGTTTTGACCTAGATGTTAAACAAAGGATTTAGATTGTAGACCAATCAAATGTTGTATTTAATGAATAATGTCGAAGAGATAAAGGAAATGAAATGTTTTGATTGGTTCATAGTTAAGTTGGCGATCCCACGAGTTTTAAAATGAAATGTTCTGCATACTAACATTTAATTGTTTTCCTTAAGAAATAAATTTCAGCGAAAAAAATCAGTGAAAACGTATGAAATATAATATTAAAGAGCAAATTATTAATTATTTTTGAAACATGATAAGTTTTCAGTTATTTATCGTCAATTGAAACTTATACTGTGTTACATAATACACCTCTTGGGAGCCTCGCGTAATCTCCAGTCATGTGATGAATTCTCGGCCTTGAATGAAATAACGTCATGTCGCGCTATTGTAATGGATGTTGCCTTGGATTGTCAAGTGAAAGGTCTGTGGTTCGCTTCCCAGCAGAGGCAAGGTTTTTTTCCAAAGTTGTTGAACTAAAACATTTATAAAACAAATATTACATGTTTAACGTTATTGTTTTCTGTCATTCTAAACGTTATTGTTTTCTGTCATTCTAAGAAGTAAGATAGAATATCAAATATTGTTTTCTGTCATTCTAATAAGTAAGACAAAATATCAAATAATATGCACATGTTCCATTTCTTAGTGTTTTCTCATATTAATCGCCGTTTATCTTTTTAAAAGATATTTCTTGTTTAAATATATATTGTTTATAATGGTCAATTGATAACCGCTATATAAAATAAATGTACAAAAAAGAAAATAAATCTTTGTTGAATTTGAGACTGGTCTCAGCTTATGCGGAAGGTTATCCACTTTATGGTAAAGACTAATAAAGCGACGCTCTGTGAAATTACGTCCAGTGTAGATCCAAGACAGCAAGCACATCAGTGCAATATCATCTAGCTCTGCAATCTTCGTCACTTAGTCGAAGAGGGGTACATATTTTAAAAACGTCTGACAAACTATGTCCATTCGGACAATACAATATGCATCCGAAGACAAATATGTATGTACAATTGTAATAATTACGTTTGCCTGGAGCACTGATCATTTACTAGTTTGTTTTGGAACACCGATCATTTACTAGTTTGTTTTAGAGCAACGATCATTTACTAGTTTGTTTTGGAGCACCGATCATTTACTAGTTTGTTTTGGAACACCGACTTTTAAAACACCGCTCAAATAAGCTACGTCACACGAAAACCAACATTTGGATGTTATGAAATAAATGGCAATCAGGATTGATTTGCGTTATTGTAGCGTTGGTTAAATGTCAGTAGTAAGTGTTGGTAAAAGACTTCCAGGAGCATTGTACGCCTAGATGGTAAACATCGAACATGATGATATTTGTTTTGTTTAATTAGAGTTTTTCCAGTAATTGTTATATAACGGTGACAGTTCATTTATAAGTTTAAACTTATTTGTATTACATCGACTGCGAGACAAGGTTTTTGCTTATATTAATCACGGTTTATATTTTCTTCCTTGAGACTTAACCAGTACTCGCGCCGTTTGGCTTGAAAACTCCCATTCATCACCGGTTTCGTACACGAAACCTTTGGTTTGAGAGGAAATGTGCCTTTAGAAAGGGCACTCCACCATCACCGTCAGGACTGGATACCCGGCTCCAAATCAACCGACACTAACCCCTCAGCCACGGCGGTATCCTAACATCATGATTAAATAATTGAGATAAAACCATAGACACTGAAGTAAACCAATTACGAATGAATTAGGAAAAGAGGCTGAGGCAAAAGCTAAGAACCGAGCTGAATTGGGAAAAAGTATATCGACCTTATGCTCCGAACGGAGCGAGGGTGATCAGTAAGTAAAATCGTTTTGTGTCAGTATCGGTCTCCAGAGGCATCCATAATCCTTGCGATATTAGATAGCTAACGGGGTAGAGTCTGGTCAAACTGCACAGATACGCAAACTGGTTGCAATTTTCATTTCTCCTATAACGTGGTTCAATTCTAGAAATGCTTAAAACGTATACTCCGGGATAGCCGACGTTAACGTTATCAGTACACGTATAATGCGCACTAAATGATCCAAATGGATACTGCTTAACCCTTTCCCTCATACTGCAATTCTGCAGCAGACGACTTTGAAAGTATTTTGTCAAAAAATAGAAAATCTCCTTAATTAAATGGATAACCTATGACACAAAGTGGAAAACATTATGGCAAAAGGAGAAGTTGCACGTTTTGTGCAATTTCTTCTTTTGTCACAACTTTTTCCAAAACTGTCTGCTGCAGAGGCGTCAGAAAGCGTTTATTTGAGGGAATGGTTAACTCTTTCAGCGCCGAATTGCTTAAAGTAGACTCTTTCATGTTCAAGTTCGAGCGACTCTATTTCATATGTTATAAGATTTTCGTAATATTTGGATAAATATAAGGCAAACGATGCTGATTTCAGGTGAGACAGCTCGTTACAAGCTGACTCACCTGAATCAGTATTGTTTGCAAAAAGTTCAATATTGCCTTTGGCGCTGAAAGAATTAACTGAAGTTGCTTGGAAACTTCTATAACTAATAAGCAAACACTGCAGAGTCAGGTCAGAATACATGAATGCGCTTGCTGAATTCAATCTACAGTGGTAGCAAATGCCTTACGGTTGATTTTACGCAGAACGTCTCCAAGTTTTATCCTCTGTCATTTCGCGTAATGTACGACATTGATAAATGTGTTCATTCTATGTCATTTAGTGTAATGTACGACCTTGAAAAATGCGTTCATTTCCATTAACACTTGATATTAAGCTATTATTCGTTTACATTTTGATACTTCTTTTTCATGAGCTGTTATTAGGATGAAATATCTCAACTACAATCATCTGCTCGCTTTCTAATATCTTAAAAACTAGTCTTTTGAAAATATTGATGAAAGAGTAGCGTCCAAGTTTAGGCTGCATCGGCAGGCTTTGGGCGACTTTGTTCATAATTGTAGATAAAAGAGGTCGTACATAACACACTACAGCAACTGTTGTTTTAAGTCACGTACAGTAGGATAAGGGTTAAAGCTTCTGGGAATAAGAATTACTCGTTCAAATCCGATTAATGTCTCCTTTCCGTATAACATGAAGGATGGTGATGTTAATAAGACGAAGTTAAGGCCTAAAGCACTATTTGTACCACCTAAACAGCCAATAAAAGCGAATCTCAAAACATAGCAGACATTTCATGACATGTCATGTGATCATTCGTAAATTCACTTCCGACTGTGTATAAATGTTATAGAAGGTGACAACACATAACTTGAAGGTAATGCATATCTTACGAGACTCGTGTATTATTTTGTGCGTAAATAAAGTAATCTTGGAAGTACTCCCTCTGCGCTTCAAACAGGTAAACAATTAATGACAACAGATATGAAATATTTTACCTAATTTACGTTAACGAAAACTCAAAGGTTAACGCTAAATCGGTAGTAAACGGAAGCCAATTCACCAATCAAAACACAGCTATGTGTTACCCCTTCTTATACAAATCATTACCAGCCATAAGTACCAAATGTTCACAGTGAGCGCAAGGCTTGGTATCTCCTAGTCATAAATGCCCCAAAATGCAGCTGCGTAATGTATCGACCAGCTCAGCCTGCGCTGTCCGCGCAGACTCATCCGGCCTACACATTCCGTCTTAGGGGGATATATGTATAGAGTAGTGATTACTGAAACAGAAAATCCACAGGAGGCGAAAAGTGTCTATACGGGTAGGCTTGTGTGGCATGCTTAGGCTGATCCGGGTCGATACTTTACGCAGAAATGCCTTAGTAAGCTGATCACTGTGTGATGTTATATTCTATTTGTTATTGTTGCGTGATAGATACATAACGTGGTCAGTTTACATAGTAAAACTAGCTGTGCTCATTGCCATGTATAAACCATCATGCAACACTTTAATTAAAACGCATACTACTTACTTTACCTTATAATTTGACAAAACATGTAATTTGGATAGTGAATTCCCAATGGGTTTTGACTACCCTGTATGTTTTCAATCATATGGGTTTTGATTAATATGTCATTTTTGGATCATATGGGTTTCGACCATATGGGTTTTTAATGTCCCCCGCCCAACGGTTTGGACAACCGTATTACACACATATCTGAGCAATAATTTGTCATGTCTCTAACATTAAATTCTCGGAAGTCAGTGCACTTGTACTAAGGCTTGGTTATCTAGTATTAATAATATAACCATACTTTCCTGTGAATTATGGTATATAACAAGCCTTAAGGGTCACAGAATATCGTCACACGACAGCATGCAAGAAGACTCATTTGCAGCTGGTAAAAAGAAAAAATGGAAATATATCTACTGGTGTGGTTTTTCTATCATTTAACCTTGCAATTCTTCTTTTGAATTGATTTGACCAGCTTTGCCGGATAGACACTTTTTGTCTCCTGTGGATTTTCTGTTTCAGGAATCAGTACTCTATATATATATCCCCCTAAGACGGAATGTGTCGGCCGGATCTGGTCGATACATTACGCAGATGTCTATCGCCGCAGCTGCATTTTGGGGGCATTTTGAGAAAAAATGTGTAGGCAAATACAGTGCCTAAATAGAGCTACGCCCCTGTCTGAACTGTTTGCACAGCCTTAGCAAAATCAGTTACAGCAGTCAAAGGAGGGTTAAACACGTATCAAACAATTCGTCCACTTTAAGGGACTATTTTATTTTTTTTTGCACTGTGAAAGTCTAATACCAATAGTCATAGATCATATTTCACTTAATTCGATTCTTTCTGCACTTGAACTAGGCACATTTTTGTGTGTCACCGTATTGCCTGCCATGACAGGGCGACATATTAGATCCATGCCCTGTTGAATTCAGTATAGTCCTGCTAAATCACCACAATTATCATTTATAAATGAGTCCGTCCACCGGAATTACGTTTATTACTTTTGGGAACAGCTCTGCAGTGCTCACGTATGACTCACACGTGCTTGTTAGTAAAGTCTACACACTTGTGTTGATTCTGTAAAGACCGAGATGCAAACTTGAACCTTTTCGCAAAGAAAGGCTTGATATGCTGCGAAGTACATGTATGCTGCAGTAGTGTTATGGCTGAAATAATGTTAATTATAATTCCATAACGTTATTCCCACACGCAATATATCTGCAACAGACTTTGAAACCAAACAGCAAAATCAATAGAAAATATCTACAAATAAAATTATTATAATTGAATAGAGTTGAAAACATGGTGAAAAAAAGCGAATTAACCCACTTTGTAAAATGTTTTATTTTGTTACAATGTTTTCAAAAGTCGTCTGCTGTAGATGCGTCCCAATGCGTAGAAGAGGTTTGAAAAGGGTTAAATATATATATAAGTGGGTATATGGTTTCCTAACCTGCCTCAGTGCTGAAGTGGTAGAGCGTCCGACTCGGTGCAGTAGGTCGTGGGTTCAATCCCCGGACGGGTCATAACCAATATCTTAAGTTAGTGTCAGGCTAAATGACGAATAATACTGGTAACGTATCCAGGAATCGCCGTGATATACTAACAACATACATCTTGAAAGCGGTGTTAACAACATTCAAACAGTAGATATTCCAAAGTAAGTCTCGTAACATTACACTATTATTTACGTACATTGTGGAGGCGAATATATACTTTCCTTACGGCGTTATTTAATTACCCGGTTAAATGTGCTGAGGAGTATACGTAATTCGAAACAATGCGCGTTGACATTTTAAGAGGTGTTTGGGCGGACCGGAATTACACGACTGTTTTCACCTCTTATTATATTATAAAGAGAGGTCGTCTGTGCGATCACGTCAAGACAAGGTATTCCACATACAGCAAATCTACAGCAGATGACTGTGAAGTCCTGGTTAACCATTTCCCCATACGACAATTCTGCAGCAGACGACTTTGAACGTATTTTGTCAAAACATAGAAAATCTCCATAATTGAATGGATAACCTATGACAAAAAGTAGAAAACATTGTGGCAAATTTTGTGCAATTTCTTCTTTTGTCACTATGTTTTCAAAAAGCCGTCTGCTGCAGAGGCGTCAGAAAGCGTCTATATGAGGGAAAGGGTTAAAATGTCAACAAATAAATATTAATAAAACCGTGATTAAATATTAGAGTTGAACACATTGTCGCAAATGGAGAAATTGCTAAACACTATACCATCATGCATAGGGATTTCCAATAACTTTGCCTAATAGTCGTCTAACGTAGATTTGCTGTCTTTATGAAAGAGTTACGAAAAAACCCATTCAAACGTTTCTAGACACGCATACCTGGAATGTAGTCATACACATTGTCCTAACACACCGAGTGCTCGGCGAATGCTATTCAAAAGTTGTTATTCCATTGGTTCAATTGGCGAGCACATGTTAGAGTGTTCGGTGTGTTAGTACAATCTGAACGCCACATGCTAAACTGTAAAAGCTTGCAATGACCGAGGTCAAAGTCCTCGAACTCATCGAATGAATGCTTAGTGTATGTTTCTACGGATAATTATTTAGACATAAACTATCGCTATTATAACGTTGACGTCATAACCAACAATACTGCTAAATAAACATCGTCTTCTGCCGATTTGCTGTATGTGGGAAATGAGTCGAACAGTATGAAATTTACCACATATCGGATAAGATTGCTCATTCACAACCCACAATCGTGATCCAACGTTTTGTCTGATACTTTGTTACCTCTTAGTTTAGATTTATGTATTTTACATCACTTGTGAAACAAGCTTTCAGCTGATATTAATCACGCTTAATGTTTGTGGAGACTTAAACAGTACTCGCGCCGCCATGTGTGTGGAAAATTTCCAAAGGAACAGCACCCTAGGCAAAAAACGACATTAGTATAGAACGCCTTTACTGTCTTATGATGTTGTATGTTGGGTATATGAGGTTCAGTCGCTTTAAAGTCACGTACAGTAGGATAAGGGTTAAAACCTCTTGGAATAAGAATTACTCGTTCAAATCCGATTAATGTCTCCTTTCCGTACAACATGAAGGATTGTGATGTTAATAAGACGATTAATGTCTCCTTTCCGTACAACATGAAGGATGGTGATGTTAATAAGACGATTAATGTCTCCTCTCCGTACAACATGAAGGATGGTGATGTTAATAAGACGATTAATGTCTCCTCTCCGTACAACATGAAGGATGGTGATGTTAATAAGACGATTAATGTCTCCTTTCCGTACAACATGAAGGATGGTGATGTTAATAAGACGATTAATGTCTCCTCTCCGTACAACATGAAGGATGGTAATGTTAATAAGACGATTAATGTCTCCTCTCCGTACAACATGAAGGATGGTGATGTTAATAAGACGATTAATGTCTCCTTTCCGTACAACATGAAGGATGGTGATGTTAATAAGACGATTAATGTCTCCTCTCCGTACAACATGAAGGATGGTGATGTTAATAAGACGATTAATGTCTCCTCTCCGTACAACATGAAGGATGGTGATGTTAATAAGACGATTAATGTCTCCTCTCCGTACAACATGAAGGATGGTGATGTTAATAAGACGATTAATGTCTCCTTTCCGTACAACATGAAGGGTGGTGATGTTAATAAGTCGATTAATGTCTCCTCTCCGTACAACATGAAGGATGGTGATGTTAATAAGACGATTAATGTCTCCTCTCCGTACAACATGAAGGATGGTGATGTTAATAAGACGATTAATGTCTCCTTTCCGTACAACATGAAGGATGGTGATGTTAATAAGACGATTAATGTCTCCTTTCCGTACAACATGAAGGATGGTGATGTTAATAAGACGATTAATGTCTCCTTTCCGTACAACATGAAGGATGGTGATGTTAATAAGACGATTAATGTCTCCTTTCCGTACAACATGAAGGATGGTGATGTTAATAAGACGAATAATGTCTCCTTTCCGTACAAAATGAAGGGTGGTGATGTTAATAAGACGAATTTGAGGTCTAAAACACTATTTGTACCACATGAACAGCTAATAAAAGCGAATCTCAAAACATAGCAGACATTTCATGGCATGTCATGTGATCATTTATAAATTCACTTCCGACTGTGTATAATGTTATAGTGGAAGGTGACAACACATAACTTGAAGGTAATGCATATCTTACGAGACTCGTGTATTATTTTGTGCGTAAATAAAGTAATCTTGGAAGTACCCCCCACAGCGGTGAAATGATTGAAATGCGCTTTAAACAGGTAAACAATTAATGACAAAAGAACAGATATGAAATATTTTACCTAATTTACGTTAACGAAAACTCAAGGGTCAACGCTAAATCGCTAATGATAGCATTATCCCCCGCCCAAACTGAATCGAAAGGATGCCTTTCCAACGTTCAATAAACGTTCATGGTAGCAAACGGATGCCAATTCACCAATCAAAACACAGCTATTTGTAATCTCTTCTTATACAAATCATTACCAGCCATACGTACCAAATGTTCACAGTGAGCGCAAGGCTTGGTATCTCCTAGTCAGATATGCCCCAAAATACAGCTGCGTAATGCATCGACCAGATCAGCCTGCGCTGTCCGCGAAGACTGATCCCGCCGACACATTCCGTCTCAGGGGTGTACATGTATAGATTAGTGATTCCTGAAACAGAAAATCCACAGGAGGCGAAAAGTGTCTATCCGCGTAGACCTGTGCGGCATGCTTAGGCTGATCCGGGTCGATACTTTACGCAGAAATACCTTAGTAAGCTGATCACTGTGTGGTGTTATTTTCTATTTGGTATTGTCGCGTGTTAGATACATAACGTGGTCAGTTTACATATAAATGTAAAGTAAAACTATCTGTGCTCATTGCCATGTATAATCCACCATGCAACACTTTAATTAACACGCATACTACTTACTAAATACCATATCATTGGACAAAGCATGTCATTTAGATAGTGATTTCCCGATGGGTTTTGACTACCCTGTATTTGCAATCATATGGGTTTTGACCATATGGGTTTTTAATGTCACCCGCCCAACGGTTTGGATAACCGTATTACACCCATATCTGAGCAATGACTTGTCATGTCTCTAACATTAAATTCTCGGAAGTCAGTGCACTTGTACTAAGTCTTGGTTATCGAGTATTAATAATATAACCATACTTTCCTGTGAATTATGGTATATAACAAGCCTTAAGGGTCACAGAATATCGTCACACGACAGCATGCAAGAAGACTCAATTGCAGCTGGTAAAAAGAAAAAATGGAAATATATCTACTGGTGTGGTTTTTCTTTTATTTAACCTTGCAATTCTTTTTATGAATTGACTTGACCAGCTTTACATTTTCATGATTTTGAAGCCAATTTAAGACTGATCAGTCTCTGATCTGTTTGCACAGCCTTAGCAAAATCATTTCCAGTTGTCAAAGGACGGTTAAACACATTTCAAACAATTCGTCCACTTCAAGGGACTATTTTAATTTCTTTTGCACTGTGAAAGTTTAAAATCAATAGTCATAGATCATAATTCACTTAATTCCGTTCTTTCTGCGCTTGAACTAGGCACATTTTTCTCTGTCGACAGGGCTACATATTGTTTTCAAAAGTCGTCTGCTGTAGATGCGTCATAATGCGTAGAAGAGGTTTGAAAAGAGTTAAATATATATAAGTGGGTATATGGTTTCCTAACCTGCTTCAGTGCTGAAGAGGTGAGCGTCCGACTCGATGCAGTAGGTCGTTGGTTCAATCCCCGGACGGGTCATAACCAATATCTTAAGTTAGTGTCAGGCTAAATGGACGAATAATACTGGTAACGTATCCAGGAATCGCCGTGATATACTAACAACATACATCTTGAAAGCGGTGTTAACAACATTCAAACAATAGGTATTCCACAGTCAGTCTCGTAACATTTCACAATTATCTATGTACAATATATATACTTTCCTTACGGCGTTATTTAATTACCCGGTTAACTGTGCTGAGGAGTATACGTAATTCGAAACAATGCGCGTTGACATTTTAAGAGGTGTTTGGGCGGACCGGAATTACACGACTGTCTTCACTTCTTATTATATTATAAAGAAAGGTCGTCTTAGTCTGGAGTTCCTTCCCCTTATTACTATGTAAAAATATGCAATTATTAGTACGACGGGAACCAGACTAAGGTCGTCTGTGCGATCACGTCAAGACAAGGTATTCCACATACATCAAATCTACAACAGATGACTGTGAAGTCCTGGTTAATATGTCAAAAAATAAATATTAATAAAACCGAGAATAAATATCAGAGTTGAACACATTGCGCAAATGGAGAAATTGCTAAACACTATACCATCATGCATAGGGATTTCTAATAATTTTGCCTAGTAGTCGACTAATGCAGATTTGCTGTCTGTAGGAAAGAGTTACGACAAAAAACATTCAAGCGTTTTTTCTGTAGGGGGCAAGACACGCATACCTGGAATGTAGTCATACACATTGTCCTAACACACCGAGTGCTCGGCGAATGCTATTCAAAAGCTGTGATTCCATTGGTTCAATTGGCGAGCACATGTTAGAGTGTTCGGTGTGTTAGTACAATCTGAACGCCACAGGCTAAAACTGTAAAAGCTTCCAATGACCTAGGTCAAAGTCCTCGAACTCATCGAATGAATGCTTAGTGTATGTTTCTACGGATAATTATTTAGACATAAACTATCGCTATTATAACGTTGACGTCATAACCAACAATACTGCTAAATAAACATCAGATTCTTAAAACCAAAATAGTCCATCACAGATGAAGTACTCGACAGCTGATTATTTAGCCGCGGCACGATGAATCGCCCTAAACCCTTTCCCTCATACGCCAATTCTGCAGCAGACGACTTTAAACAAACAATAGAAAATCTCTTTAATTGAATGGATAATCTATGACATAAAGTGAAAGACATTGTGTCAAAAGGAGAAAGTGCTCGTTTTGAGCAATTTCTTCTTTGTCACTATGTTTTCAAATAGCTGTCTGCAGAAGAGGCGTCAGAAAGCGTCTATATGAGGGAAAGGGTTAACCCTTTCCAATAGAAACACGCTTTCCCCCACTTCTGCAGAAGATGTCTTTTTTAAAGGAGAAATATCTCAAGAGGAGCCATTTCCTCTTCTGCCAGACTGTTTTTCAACTCTTTTCAAAACCATCCTTTCTAGATTTTTTTTGCTTAAATGTACTGCAAGTCGTCTTCTGCCGATTTGCTGTATGTGGGAAAAGGGTCAAACAGTATGAAATTTACCACATATCGGACCAGATTGCTCATTCACACGCCACAATCGTGATCCAACGTTTTGTCTGATACGTTGTTACCTCTTAGTTTATATTTATGTATCTTAAATCCCTTGCGAAACAAGTTTTCAGCTGATATTAATCACGCTTAATGTTTGTGGAGACTTAACCACTACTCGCGCCGCCGTGAGTGTGGAAAGTTTCCAAAGGAACAGCATTCTAGGCAAAAAACGACATTAGTATGGAACGCCTTTACTGTCTTACGATGTTGTATTGTATTATACGCACTACATTTTCATGTACACGAGGTACATATTTCAGTTGACAATGGTCTTTGTTCATATTCATTTTGTTAAACTCAATATCATTTTGAAAATATTGTGACAAAAGGAAAACTTTATCAGAATGAACAGTTTCTCTTCTTGCCATACTGTTTTCAAATATATTTAAAAATTATGAGACTGTCATGAACAGAGACATGTCATAGTTTTGCCAATATGTTTTCAAATTCGTCTTCTATAGAGTTGTTGTATGTAGGGAAATGTTACAGGACATTAACTTGCCAGATGCGGCTCGTCTGTCCATTAAAATTGAGTTTGTATGGCAATGCAAATGCATCATCGAATCTGTAATCTACTTTCTTTCATAATAACCAGACCATTACTAATAGGATAGTTTACAATCAAGCGAGACAACAATGGGAAGGCATCGTAGATGTAACGCTCTGATGTAAACTATATGAGATTTTGTATCTTGTCCATTGTTCGCATTTGGACTAACGTCGTACACAATTATATAGCTTAAACAACATTCTATTGTAACATATACGACACAACCGTATAACACTGTGTGTGTTATCAATGGGAACAAGTAGAGAAGCATTTCATTTGTGGGAATTTTAGAACGCACTAATTGATGATGATTATTTTTTTATTTATCCTCGCACTGTAAAATTAACTATTCATTTGCAAAAAGGACATACAATGCTGCAAGCTCAGTTATATATCAAAAGGCATTGATGAATAAGTTCACTGTTTTTATTCCTATTGAGTGTAACTATGGTACATTTGGTAGTTGTTATTAAAAAGACAGCAAAAGTGCCAATATTGCGTATTTCTTCTACAAGAATATTGTCGAGCCGTGGAAGCAGTGTATGATGAGGTCTATCAATCCAGGGGTCTTGAGTTTGAACCCCGGTTTGGTCATTCCTTGTTTCCGATGATTTATAAAAAGCAATGTCTCATTTATCTTCCTCAAATGGGCTAAATATTATATGTCGGGAGATAGTAATTTGCATCGAATGAATGTTATGTGGAGTGCTTTGGCGAGGAAACAAGAACACATATTTAATGTCAACTGGGCGCCGTGAAATAACTGAAATACCATTGACAACGGCGTTACAGGTTGTTTTTGTTATAGGTCACAGAACCTTACAGAAAGTACATGGCTACTATTGTTCATTAGCAGATCAACCCAACATTCTTTCCCGCGTTTGACAAATGTCAAAACGACATTCGTCTTCCACCAATGGGCTAAGCAGCCAGTTGTTTGGGAAGACTGTTAGTGCAGTACTGGTGTGAGGAAGGCGGGGCGGACGGTGAGCTTGCAGGCGTGATATGATTTGAAAACGTCGTTAAACCCAAAAGCTTTCAATCAATCGACAGAAAAAAGTGTTCAAAACTAAATCCGAATGATTCAAATATTTAGTTAGATAACGTCCTACTTTGACTTGATTTCATTGACATAAAAAGTTACCACATATTTCAAAACACTTTTACTGGTGTTTTCTCATTTATATTGCAACAATATGTGTGTTTTTTTTAACTCTTTCAGCGCTGAATTGTTTAAAGTAGACTCTTCCATGTTCAAAATCGGGCGTCTCCATTTCTCATATAATACAATTTTGGACTATTTTGATAAATAAAAGGCAAACAATGATGACTTCAGGTGAGACAGCTCGTTACGAGCTGACGCGCCTGAATCAGTATTGTTTGCAAAAACTGAATATTGCATTTGGCGCTGAAAGAGTTAATGGTGTTTTGTGCCCTTCTCAACAGGTGTTCCGTTATAAGATGAAGATTACCGGTATTATTTATCCTGAAAACGATTCATCAGTCGTAATGCTTTCCGCGCAGTCCTGAGAGTGCCAAGGACGAAAGCCATTTATGGGTAGATGAGCTAGCCCACGTGATATCAATGAAAACAATGTTGAAAACAGCGTTAATCCAATCAAGCATTTCAGAGATGATATGTTTCTACTGTGGCCAATAAAAGATTTCGATTGACTTTAATGGGAGACAGCCCTAACAAAGATTAAAGCCCTCTTATTCTCATTTAGTTTAATCCTTTCCAGCAGACAACAAACATGCAGCTTACGACTTTGGAAACATATAGACAGCAATGGGGAATCTGTCTCAAAAATAAGAGTTGCTGAGCCAGAGGAAAGACTCATAAATAATAAAATAGACGCTTTCTGACGCCTCTGCAGCAGACGAATTTTAAACATGATTGTTGCATAAGGAGAAATTTTCATATTTTGGACTTGATTATTTCAAAGTCGTTTGTTGCAGATTTATTGTACATGGGCAATAGATAATCAATGCGTGGCACCATTAAAGGGCAGCACGTTTCTTTACCGTCTGACAGACAAGACCCAAGTCTATTCATAGTTTATTCTTTGGTGACTTTACAAAGTGAACCGTCTGAAAATATAAATCTTATGCCCGCATTTTTACTTCGACCTGCACAGACTAATATAATTGTAGTACGTTATGACATGAGGCGTGAACTTTTTCCACGAGAATAATTATTTTCTTCGATTAATGTGTCTGTTTCTGTATATAGTTCAGAACGTCGTATTGCTTTCTTGAACTTGTATGTTCTTTCTGAAAACGATCTCCACCAGTATTAAATTGAATCGTAAAGTCTTCGTCCATTGACACACACACTGTACATATAAAGTGCAGTGCGAGTAATTGCTTTCCAAGACCAGTATGGGTGTTGTTCGATTAATGTTTGTATCTGTATTTTATTTGTATCTACAGTGCAAGTCACTGCTTTACAGGACTCGTGTTTACGTTCTGTAAAAGATGATCTGCACACGTTATGAATTGAATCGTTTGCTGTGTCCAATGATATACAAACTGTATAATCCCAAATGCTTGGCTGTACTTTCTGAAAAAAGGGTCTAAACCCGTTATGAATTAAATCGTCTAAAGTGTCTAATGATACACAAACTGTACAATCAATATGCAATGAAAGTCACTGCTCTTCTGTACTTTTTGCACCTGCAGAGCTATGTCCTACTTACGCCAAACAAATGAACTGTATGGTTGGGGCTTTGTATGATGTTTTGCTAATTAAATTAATGAGTGGTGAATTTATTTTTTCTTGGCAATTGTTCTCAACATACATAAAACAAGGCTTCTTCGTTGTATCACCTCCAAGACCAAGAGTTCATTGCTCGTTGAAAGTAGGTACAAATTGTTCTACAGAAGAGGTTTGCCCGCACATACACTTAACATATTTGTGTCCAATTAGCTTTAACAGGAAAACCGATTTGTTCGTTTGGTCGGGTTTCTATATATGAGCCTGGTGATGGGAAAAGGTACAAGTTGACATTTCTGAACAGTGTAGGTTCAGACAAGCTTGAACATCTGCTGATTCTGCTCCGTCTATTCAGAATCTACACACGTTGACGGACGCTTCTAGCAAGCATGTGTAAATAAAACGTGAACAGTGTACATTTTATTCAGACTGCTGCTGTACAGGCTGAACTGGATATACACTGTTCACATAAGACAGTTTGTACCATTTCACATGGACGGGCTCATATAATCTTTGGGTTAAGCTCCCGACGCTTAGCCTTTATTAGATTCGTCCAAATTGAGAGTATATAAAAAGAAATGATACAAATAACCAGGAAAATGAGATGTAAGTTTAACCCTTTCCCACATACAACATATCTGTAGCAGACGATTATTAAGAATTTTAATAATTAATATGGAAACTCAATATAAATGATGGAACAACTATTGAATAAAGTTGAAAACATTGTGGCAAAATGAGAAATTGCTCATTGCGAGCAAATTCTCCTTTTTTCAAAACGTTTTCACAATTCGTCCACCTCAGGGGCGTAAGAAAGCGTCTGTGTGTTGGAATGGGCTAACAGTAGGGGCTTAATAGAATAAACAGAAGTAGATATTGACAAAAAAAAGCAAGTTTCATAATATATATATATGTATTGTTTAAAGCGTGTTGTAAATTACCATTGCTACCGAGACCGACAATTATATTTATAGTAAGGACAGAGTATGCTTCACATTTTCCAGTTTATCCAAGCTCATTTATCTCAATGATCCCACTGCGAGATGATATTTATTTTATAACAAACATTAAAATAGTACTGTCTGATTGTCCAGACGCCAGCCAGTCAGTCATAATGCTAACCCTGCAACTCTGAGCACCAAAGACGAAGCCATTACTACAAATTTTGAAGTCTTTGGTTTGGCCGGAAACATTGCGACACATATTTCACCTTATACCAACCATCATGTTTTCAAAAGTATACTGCTGTAGAGGCGTCAAAAAGCGTCTGCGTTTGGAAAAGGGTGAACAAGTCAGACATTCGATTAAATAGGATACCACCATGTTGTAGTAGCATATCTTTACACAGGCCTACCCGGATAGACACTTTTCGCCTCCTGTGGATTTTCTGTTTCAGGAATCACTACTCTATACATCTATCCCCCTAAGACGGAATGTGTCGACCGGATCAGTCTGCGCGGACAGCGCAGGCTGCTCTGGTCGATACATTACGCAGATGTCTATCGCCGCAACTGCATTTTGGGGGAATTTTGAGAAAAAATGTGTAGGCACGTGCCTACAGTGTCTAAAGGGAGCTACGCTTTATTCAGACGCCAGCCAGTCAGTCATAATGCTAACCCTGCAACTCTGAGCACCAAAGATGCAGCCTTTACTACAATTTATAAATTCTTTGGTATGGCCGGAAACATTGTGACACATATTTCACCTTATACCAATCATGTTTTCAAAAGGCTGTAGAAGCGTCAAAAAGCGTCTACGTTTGGAAAAGGGTGAACAAATCAGACATTCGATTAAATAGGATACCACCATGTTGTAGTAGCATATCTTTACACAGGCCTACCCGGATAGACACTTTTCGCCTCCTGTGGATTTTCTGTTTCAGGAATCACTACTCTATACATTTATCCCCCTAAGACGGAATGTGTCGACCGGATCAGTCTGCGCGGACAGCGCAGGCTGATCTGGTCGATACATTACGCAGATGTCTATCGCCGCAACTGCATTTTGGGGGCATTTTGAGAAAATATGTGTAGGCACGTGCCTACAGTGTCTAAATGGAGCTACGCTTTATTCAGACGCCAGCCAGTCAGTCATAATGCTAACCCTGCAACTCTGAGCACCAAAGATGCAGCATTTACTACAATTTATAAAGTCTTTGGTATGGCCGGAAACATTGTGACACATATTTCACCTTATACCAATCATGTTTTCAAAAGGCTGTAGAAGCGTCAAAAAGCGTCTGCGTTTGGAAAAGGGTGAACAAATCAGACATTCGATTAAATAGGATACCATCATGTTGTAGTAGCATATCTGTTTTGGCAAGATTGTAATTATCAGTAAATGTTGCTTATTGAAAATCACACAAGAGGCTTCGTAATCCATGTTTATGGAGTAAACGGATTAACTTAACATGTTACTGTTACGTTATGTGTAGTAAATTATCCCAGGGCAGCGGGATATATGTTCAGGGATTAAGACGAATTTAGAAATGTCTTAAGAAACCCTTAACCCGATATATGTGCTTTAAGCAACATTTACGTATACCTAAATTCCTAATTTAAAACTACATTTGCAAACAAGATACATAAAGGTCTGCTTGCACATGCGTGTTGTGTTTAATCTTGTAAAATATTGTTCGCAGCTCATTTATCCATATCCACCTTAGATGTGGAGTGGAAGAGCGTCCGCCTCGGGTGCGGGAGTTAGTGGGTTCAATCCCCGGCCGCATCATACTAAAGACTATACACATTGGTAGCAATGTTTTTCCCTCATTGGCGTTCAGGGTAAGCTGTTAGTATTACGGCTGACTTGCTGGTGTCAGGATAAATGGACGAGTGGTACTTGTAATTTACCAAGGAAACGCCGTGATATATAATTTCATGAATTCATTTGTAAAAAAAAAATGATAGTGCTTCGTAAGCCTTTGAAGGCTTGCTATTATATATTATTGCATTGTATTGTATTGTGTTGTATATATAGGTTGCATATTAGATAATAACATATCTATCTATCTATAACTGAACAAATTGTTGAAAGCGGCGAAAGCACCACATACACAAACACAATCATGTATCAATCGTAGCTTTCTAAAAGGCCAATAACTTAATATGTATATCAACTCAGAAATTAATTATGAGAAATAATGCTATATAGGTCATGGTAATACCAAGGCTATGATTTGCTTAACCCTTTCCAACATAAACCGATCTGCACCAGACAACTTTTTGAAACATTGTGTCAAAAAGAGAAATGACTCAAAATGAGCAACTCCTTTCTTTTTGCCACAATGTTTACAACTCTATTCATTACTTATATTTGATTAATGGAGAATTCCCACATGTATGCCGAGATGTTTCCGAAGTCACTGCTGCTTTGTTACATTTAGGAAAAAGTTAAACTATTTACCTGTTGTACAGGTGAAATGGAGAGATTGTTCAAATCCTTCCTCATTTTCATACATAACAACTCAAAATATCACATCCGATAAAAGGTTCATTATATTTGATGTAAGCAACTCGAAGGCATTTAACATACTAGACAAAATATCGGTGTTATATTTCACGCATCAAATTGCCTCTCGAAAATCAAGATTTAAATCAGACCGGAAGTAGTAATTTTAAATAGGTAGAGCTGAATGCAGTTGCATTGAAGACACACCATTTGAAAAATACAAAGTGTCACGGACTGCAAGGATTGATTGATTAATTTATTTGATTTTAAAGCCATTTACAAAATTTAATTTGGTGTTTTTAAGACGGCCAAGGTCAAATTACGCTAAATACATCCGCTGACTTGCTGATCAACAGTACTATAGTCCCTAAAAAATATTTGTTTGCGTAGAAATGAGTGTATACCATCACCAGAATGTATTGAATATATGACATTGAGTTTAAATGCATTGTGAATGTGTATAGGATGCACTGGAAAAGATTGATTTGATCTATTTTAGTATTTTGACATTGTTTGAAAGTGAAAGTAGAGAATCCTAAAGACCGGTTTTGTCCGGGCCTGATTTGGGGCCAGTTCACCTATCCAAGGGTGTATTGCCTCTTTAGCACCAGTACTTCATACAACATCATTGGAAGTTACTGGCATCCTTATCACACATACTTTAAGTCAATTGGTGGAAGACAACTAACGAGAGCTGCAAAATATATTAGATCACCCAGTAGACGTTTACGTTCGTACATTTATTTTCGTACAACGAACAGTGATTCTTTTATCCAACCACATTGGTGATACCGATCGTCTTTGACCGGAAGTTTCTTAAGAGGTTTTTGCATCCCCAGACGCATAATAACTGCGTCAGGCAAAGAATGGCCTCTTGCTTTTATCCGAAGGTTTGGCATTTCGTAAACATTATCCCATTCAATGTTTTTACTCTTTCAGCGTCAATGGCAATATTGAGGTTTTTGAAAACAATACAGATTCAGGCGAGTCAGCTCGTAACGAGCTGTCTCACCTGAAATTAGCATTGTTTTGCCTCTTAGCTATCAAAATATTCCAAAACTCGTATTACATGAGAACTGGAGATGTCCGATTTTGAACATGGATGAGTCTACTTTAAACAATTAGGCGCTGAAAGAGTTAAAGGTGAACTTTAGAATAGTTTTGTCCGGCTTTGCATTTGGAATAGTCTATAGCCAATTCTAGGAATATCAAGATGGCATTGTTGAGTTGAACAGTATATGACCAGGTCGGTCGAAGAGGAAGAGGTCCACTGGTGGTACAAGCTTAACAAGGGTACATACAGATTGACGTGACATTTGTTTGACCGTAGTTTACGGTTATATCGAGAGTTGCATGCACATTACCTGTAAGCATACCTTTACCGGCTCCGATAGCCGTGCCTAGCTGGTGGTCGAATGTTCGAATTCAATTGGCGACAGAGGTTGTCGTTCTCAGAGGTCCAGATAAGAAGGGACTTACAGCTCTTTCCCCCAACATATCTTTCTTATTATCCATCCAAACCCTATGATGCTTTATTGTACCAACAACATAGGGTTAGAAGGTCAAATAAGGATTTATCAACATGAAAACTCCCCTAATCTAGAGCTTGGTTTTGATATGGCCATTTTGCGAGCTGCCAGCTAGTTATATAACAGAACCGAATGTTTGCGTACATAGAGCCTGGCAGTTAGGATATGATTCGGGCAATGAACGTGATAAGGTGTCTTAAGATAAACAAATGACTGTCCATTTCCACAGGATGACACCATAATAAGTAAATAGCTCAATGCAATTAATCCGTATTCACAGACTCACTTGTGTAAACCGGTTTGCATAAGCATCAATACCCCCTTTACACACCACCTGGTTCATTTACATTCTAATATGATGCAAAGCCGGAAGCAATAGTCTCCAAGAAGTGTTTTAAATAACAATTAAAGCACCCATGCAATGGCATTTTGTCATACACGTTTTGTTTTATTTAGCCTTAAAAAGCTTTTTTATGCATCGTTAATAAGTATGTTGCTGAATATTATTGACATTTGTAGATGCGAATTTGAAATTTGAATTTCACCGTCTTGTCATATTTTTTCTTTATAAGTAGTTCGTATCCTGTAAATTTATATTTATTTAATAGCAACAATTATTTACAACTTACATCAGTCAAATACGATGTCTACTTCCTGGAGACACAACCAGTATTCAGGTCGAGCGTATGGGGGGAGAAACCTCACTCTCTCAGACAATACATGGCTGGGTGATTTGGCCGCCGAACTAGATCTGAAATACTGTTTAAATCGGTGTTAATTTCCAATCAACCGACCAGCTGTGTTCACTCGAACACAAACATGAACTCGAACACAAACATGAACACAAACATGAACGCTCGCTCGTTCAATGAACCAATACAGTGCTCTGTTCTCCGATGTTTTAACGGTTCCCGGTATAGCATGTATAGTATTATCACCGAAAAAATGTGTGACATTGTTCAGGCGCATTTTGTCATCAGCGACAATCGGTGATCTAATAACCGACTAAAGTTGTCTCGACGACTATTTATACCAAACTACGTGAAGAAAATGATGCACATTTTCGTGTCAGGAATATTCATTATGGATGGAAATAGTCTATCTTAAAAGTGTGATCTACCGATTGAACTCTTACCAACATATTTGTTTCTATTAATGATCCTAAACTATTAAAATGAACTTGTTCGAACTAGATTACAAATGAGTTCGTTATCAATGTATTGGTATTTTGCAAACAGGTAGTGAACAAACTAAACATTCAAAGTGCACATATTCATATCCGTGAGTGAGTGCGTATCGCAGGTTAGGTATTACATCCCATTATAGGATTTTAAATTTCTAAAAGCTGAAAATCCCATAAATGCAAATGATTCAAATCTACTATTCACAATATAAAACGGAGCTGTCTGTCAGACATAATTGTATTCCTGCACATGTGAACAATGAAAACTTAGACATTCTTGTGCGTGTTTCTTTAACCTTCGCTCCCCGTCTAAAGTGGAATGGTGACCCAGGAAAATCAACCATATCGTAGTTACTGCACAAGTAAAAACAATATCTGCAAGCGCATTTATGCTATCGGATCCAAACAGAAACATTTTTACAGACGTTTGTTAAAATCCACTATGATTTATTGACGAACAGTACAGGTTCAGTTTAAACTGTGTGAAGACGCAGGCTGATCTGGATCCGGACTAGTCTGAACAAGCCTTGAGGTTGGTTTTCATAGAGCACAATCTCATCTAGAAGAGTCACAAATGTAATTTCTATCGAATAGCATTAATCAATAAGCTGAGCCGTACCTCAATGTAGTAATCCGTATCGATCCGTACCTGAGACGTACCTCAACGTAGTAATCCGTATCGACCCGTACCTGAGCCGTACCTCAACGTAGTAATCCGTATCGATCCGTACTTGAGACGTACCTCAACGTAGTAATCCGTATCGACCCGTACCTGAGCCGTACCTCAACGTAGTAATCCATATCGATCCGTACTTGAGACGTACCTCAACGTAGTAATCCGTATAAATCTGTAGCTGAGCCGTACATCAACGTAGTAATCCGTATCGATCCGTAGCTGATTCGTAGCTCAATATAGTAATCCGTATAAATCCTTAGCTGAGCCGTACCCCAATGTAGTAATCCGTATCGATCCGTATCTGAGCCGTACCTCAACGTAGTAATCCGTATCGATCCGTATCTGAGCCGTACTTCAACGTAGTAATCTGTATCGATCCGTACCTGAGACGCTGGCATATCTGGAGCTGCACTGGTCTTCAAGACTTATACCAAACATGCAAGTTTCTCCATTTTGAACATTCACAAAAGTTGGAGCGATCCGTGGCCATTTCGGTGTGACTTTGGTCCAACTTGGTTGAAACGTATTCATCCGTAGTTAAACGTGTGACTAAACCATCCTACCTCGTAGCCTTTATGGTGTTCCTACTTGGCGCTCTAGGTTACAGGGATAGCGTTACGACAGGTGCGCTGGTGTCAGGGATAGGCATATATCGTTGTCAGGCTAAATAATACCGGACTATTGTAACACTTGTAATTACCCAGGAAACACCGTGATATAACTTAAATACTGTTGAAAGCGGCGATACACGCTATTGAAACAAATAAACGAAGCATATATGAGCCGTCCCGCGAGAAAACCAACATTATGGCCTCTGCGTAATGTATCGACCCAGATCAGCCTGGCCAACACATTCCGTCTCAGGGGAATAGAAGTGTAGAGTAATGATTCCTGAAACAGAAAATACACAGGAGGCATGCTTAGGCTGGTCTGGGTTGATACTTTACGCAGAGTCCACACGGTTGGTTTTTTAGCGGGACAGCTAGTATTAGTGTAAATTAGTTCACATTTACTCCTCCTAAAGGCCATTAAAATATTCACAGCATGACCAAGAGAAGGCCTTCTGTCGATTTAACAAGATACATAAAATCAGCAGCAGATGACATTGAAATCATCTGGAGAAAAATATGGAAAAAACTCTTTGTATAAAAGTTAAGATTTAAAATACAGGTGCCACACAGTTGTCAACGAGAAATTGCTTATGATGATCATTTCTTCGTTTTCTCGTGAAGTTTTCTACACAATAGGCCTACTTCAATTACTAAATCTTTGTATATAAACACTTCACATATCTTTGTCTAGATGTTCTCAAAAGTCGTCTGCTGGAGATGTGTTGTGTATGGGCATTGGTTAACCCTTTCCCTCATACGACACTTCTGCAGCAGACGACTTTGAACATATTTTGTCAAAAAGTAGAAAATCTCTATAATTGAATGGATAACCTATGACTTAAAGTGGAAAACATTGTGGCAAAAGAAGAAATTGCTCGTTTTGAGCAATTTCTTCTTTTGTCACTATGTTTCCAAAAAGCCGTCTGCAGCTGCGGCATTAGAAAACACATTTTTGTGGGAAAGAATTAACTCTGAACAGACGTGAGTTCACCTCGTAACAAGATACAATCGGCCCAAACAGACGTTTTTTTAAGTCATTGTTTAAACAACAAGAAATGGCTTAAAACGAGTAATTTTGTATTTAACCCCAATGTTTCCAATTTGCTACCAAACTTCTCCTCCTGTTTTTAAGACGGTGCAGTTTTTTTTACAGACGACGGTTTGCACATTTTCACCAGACGCTTGGTAACAAATTATTCTTTCTGTTTCCAAGACGTTACCGAATTATTCAAACTTTGCGCCCAAAGCAGACATTCCTAACAAACAAACAAATCTGGTTAACAGTTAACCCTTTCCAACACACAGACACTTTTTGCCGTCATTGTCGCAGACGACATTTGAAAACATTGTTGCAAAAGACGAAATTGCTCATGATGAACAATTTCTCTTTTTGTAACAATGTTTACACTGTTCATTCATTTATAGAGAATTTTCCATATTTTTGACTAGATGTTGTAAATGTCGTATATTGCAGATTTGTTGTATGTGGGGTTAGGTTAGTTAAGAATGAAGCTATCCAGATGAATGCCTAATCCACCTTGTCAATACAACCCAGTTTGATTGATCTGACGATTTAAGTCGATCAAGATTGTGTAGTCAAAACATGTCAGTATTTATGTCATTTCGTGATAAACGGTTATGCAAGAAATCTCTATTTTGTCTCTTTTTTAAAGAAGAAAGATCGGTACTTAAGTTTGTTTTAACTCTATATTTCTGATATGATAGACATCTGATACATAAAGTGGAGGTGACGCAAATATCTCAGACCTTTTAGGAAAAATTGAATGAATACTTGAGTCGCGTCCACGATTGGGGTTCCGAATGGATCTGCGTAAAGTGAAGACTGAGGCGAGCATGTGTATCCACAAAATCCAACCAGAGCCTTCACTCTCTTTGTACATCAGGGGCGTAGCTTTGCAATAATCAATGTGTAGGCCGTCTCGTGAGAAAATCAACATTGTGGACTCTGCGTAAAGTATCGACCCGGATCAGCCTAAGCATGCCACACAGGCCTACCCGGATAGACACTTTTCGCCTCCTGTGGATTTTCTGTTTCAGGAATCACTACTCTATACATCTATTCCCCTAAGACGGAATGTGTCGGCCGGATCAGTCTGCACGGACAGCGCAGGCTGATCTGGTCGATACAATACGCAGATGTTTATCGCCGCAGCTGCATTTTGGGGCGTTTTGAGAAAAAATGTGTAGGCACGTGCCTACAGTGCCTAAAGGGAGCTACGTGTACAATACGTGTACAAGATGGAAATGGTTAAATGTAGTTTCTTTAATCCATTGCAGGTGATTTGAATAGCGATAACGAGTCGGACACGGAGTCCTGTTTAGAGGATATCCGGGAAAAGTTCGGAATAATCGAGGAGCACATCATGGAGGAGAAATCCTGGTGGAGACGCAATAAACCCAAAATATGGAAACTTTTGGACGAACCCAAGTCTTCCAAACCTGCAAAAGTAAGTTTGTTTAATTGTTTGTTTGTATGTTCGTTTTTCGCCGCTTTCAATATGTCTTTTCAGTTATAGCACTGCATTTCCTGGGTGAGTTACTAGTTAAACCTATCCGTCTGTTCTGAAACCAGTTATTCAGTCTTTATGACCAGTTATTCAATCTTTATGATCTGTTCTGAAGCCAGTTATTCAGTCTTTATGATCTGTTCTGAAACCAGTTATTCAGTCTTCATGATATGTTCTGAAACCAGTTATTCAGTCGTTATGATATATTATGAAACCAGTTATTCAGTCTTAATGATCTGTTCTGAAACCAGTTATTCAGTCTTTATGATCTGTTCTGAAACCAGTTATTCAGTCTTTATGATCTGTTCTGAAGCCAGTTATTCAGTCTTTATGATCTGTTCTAAAACCAGTTATTCAGTCTTTATGATCTGTTCTGAAACCAGTTATTCAGTATTTATGATCTGTTCTGAAACCAGTTATTCAGTCTTTATGATATGTTCTGAAACCAGTTATTCAGTCTTTATGATCTGTTCTGAAACCAGTTATTCAGTCTTTATGATAAGAATGAGCGCAAAGGAGGGACAGCCATTGCTTCCTTATTCAAAGTATTTGGTATGTCCTGGCTGGGGATCGACCCCACGATCTCCCGCACAGAAGTTAGAAGCTTTACCACTACACCAAAGAGGCCGTCGCTAAGTAGTACAATTAACAGTTAATTACATGTTTGAGTCACGTTATTCAGGAACCGATCGGATGTTTTGAATTCAATGTAGATAACGGTCTAAATGACAACGTGTCGTTATTTGGTGATCTTTTGTATGACTATGTAGCGAATTGGGAAGATCCTGATCAGACTGCACGACTGATTTCTATCTTAGTTAGTCGCAGAAGGTCTCGGTAGTTTACAGGGGCGTAGGTTTGCAATAAACAACGTGTAGGCCGTCTCGTGAGAAAATCAACATTGTTGACTCTGCATAGTCATCACTAGATGTGGATCATTATTTGAAAGATATCTCAATGAAACGGCCCTATTGCCTGATATCATTCAAGTATTTGAATATTGAATCACGTACCAGTTACGTAATACTGGTTTCGAATGCCTACTTTGTGCCTGATTGTGAAAGAAGTCGTGCTCAGGTAATGTCTCATGAGTAAAAAGAGACTGTTTTCCTCAAGATCAGTTACGCTTAAATCATCAAAGATTAGAAATTGACATGACAATAGTAAGACAACACCAGTTTTAAACCAGTTTTAAACAATTATTTATCATATTTATTAACTCTTATCCCGTTGGAATTCCGCAACTGGTACCACTGCCATTTCTATGTTAACCCTTTCCCTCATACGACAATTATGCAGCAGACGACTTTGAACATATTTTGTCAAAACATAGAAAATCTCCATAATTGAATGGATAACGTATGACAAAAAGTGGAAAACATTGTGGCAAAAGGAGAAATTGCACGTTTTGTGCAATTTCTTCTTTTGTCACTATGTTTTCAAAAAGCCGTCTGCTGCAGAGGCGTCAGAAAGCGTCTATATAAGGGAAAGGGTTAACCGTTTCCCGAATAATACAAGTTAGCAAGAGACATCGTTGAAAACATCTGAGCAAAAACACGCGAATCTCTATAAACGAAGGTATCATTACTGAAAAAGCTTGAACACATTGGGGCAAGTTTTCTTTGAGCAATATCTTCTCTTGACACAATGCTTTCAAAAGTCGTCTGCTGCAGAGGTGTCAGAAAGCGTCTGTATGTTGGAAAAGGTTTAAACAGCTCTAAGCATCTTTTGATTGGTATGGACGAACAATTGATAGCTAGAAAGCGAAGGATATTGAGTATGAAAAAAATGCACAAATACGCAGGCAGGCTGATCTTGGTGTTCGCTAATGTAGATTAGAGTTGTGCGTGGCATGATACGCCAATGATTTTACAGCGGGATAAGGGTTTACATCATGTGTCGAATGTTCCATAAATCCTGACTAAAATTGAGCGTTAAGTCTCTACGTTTCACTATTTTATGGACGGTGCAACCTCGCCATAACTACAAAAAGGTGGAGGCAGCGAATGGTGTTGCTTTAGAGAGGTGTTGCTCCGCAGAGGTTAATTTGTATTAAAATAAAACTCTTTGGAGAACATTGAGGTGTTGTTATGAAGTAGTATTTGATCTACAAATGTGCCGTCTTGAGATGTGATAATATATGAACAAAAACTCGGATAAAACTGAAGAGAAAATGAAAGTAATTTGACAATGTAATTACACCAATAAATAATGTAACAACACTGTGTGCTATTTAGTAAGACTATATTTGAGGGGAAAACAAAGATTTAAATCATCATTAAAGTCGCCTAATTTCATTACATAGCACAGTTACTGTTGACACAATTTGCACGATTTTCAATTTAAAAAGCTTCACACCAAATGTAGTCCCTATACCTCAGTTTTTAGCGTCGCGGGCTGTCAATCCAGGGGTTGTGATTTCGATTCCCAGCTCGGCCCACATTATTTCCGACGTTCGACAAAAGTCAACGTGACAAGCGTCATTTGTCTTTCAACAATTGGCTTACAGTATATGTGGAAAAGCACCCAGTTGCTCGGAAAGTATGTTTTGTGGAGAACTGCTGTGAGAAAACCAGGAAACACATGAGTAGATGAACTTGCCGCCGTAACATGACGAAACAATTGTTGAAACCGATGTAAGACCCCAATCAATCAATAACATAAATCAATCACATTGCATATTTGGTATAATTGTCTTTGGTTGATTTCCGTTCCTTCTCCAGACATTTTCGGGATGCGTTTCTCCACCGCGAGAGTTAGAAAACCTAGTTCGATCCCATAGACTTAAAATACGTATAGTAGAAGATTCCCTCTTAGACCAAACGATAGCATTGTGTCAGAATGAATCTTAACACCAGTACTGTTATAACTAAAATAATGCTGAATGTGGTGTTAAGCACTATTTCCTAACCGGAATAAGTGTAAGACTAGGTGGCTAACAGGGTTGAATCTGATCAGAATGAGCATACTGATCTCGATCTTCGCAGGTCACAATGTCTCGAAGGTCGGTTTCCATACTACGCGGCCCATTTATCATACGGTCTAATTGACAACGGGAATGTTGGATTCCTGTCGTCAGCAAAGTCGGCTCAGAATTCCATACGTTCCATATTATCACGGTCAACAATGACATGCGCAGACAAAAAGGGAGAAGGCAGTTCTAATTGGGTTACGAATATTCGCATTTTGTAAAACACGTCTTGAACTACAGTTGAGCTAACCTTGAAGACTCAGGTAACGTTGGGATTAGTAGACATGGTGGCTCGTCTCATCCTGCTTGCAATCATAAGTAATGGACACATTTTATACACTCTCTTAGATTTCAAGATTGACGCGGATTTTTGTTGTTGCTTTTTGTGTGCGTCTTTTTCTTGTTTAAATGCCAGGAAAGACACTAGATTCGTCTCATTTAACGATGTTTTCCTAATTAGCAAAACCATTAATACGCTCTTAAAACTGTTATGGTTTAACTTGACGAATTATGTCAGTAATCCGCGATGATGTTCGTCGTGCGATTTAAATTGAGAGCCATTATATAAAAAAAAGCTGTTTCTAGCGAAACGGGGTCCGGATTTATCTACGCACAGTGAAGACTCGGGCGAATCTGTACATCTGCTTAATCTCACTAGAGCCTTCACTATCGGTAAACATGCGATTAAGGTCTAGATGCATATGTTGATGAAACACTAGAACTGTAGCCCAATCAGTTTTACGCCAATTTACCTTTATACGATCCTGTTACGGCCCGTTTTGAAGTTAATTAGAACCCGAATCGCTAAAAGCGGATGTTTGCTTAAAACTATGTCTGGAAGATGGTAGGAAGTACCCCCCCCCCCCCCCCCCCCCCCCCCCCCCCCCCCCCCCTTGACGTTAGGGTTGCAGGGATAGCACAACAACCTTTATTAAAAGAGTGTATTCAACCGAAGAACAGTCGTTACATATTAAGTTCTTAGAGCTAAAGGCGTGCGCACTTTGTATAATGGCTCTGGCTGATAAGAAAGATAATTAACATATTAGAAGATCCACCGGTGTTGGGATAAACGAGACCGGTTATACTGGTATTTAACCCAGGAAGCGCCGTGATATGACTGAACTGTTGTTGTAAACGTTGTAAAACACCATTCAAACCGGAATATTCATATACAACTGTTAACCCTTTTCCCCCATACGACATTTCTGCAGCAGACGACCTTGATCATATTTTGTCAAAAAATAGGAAATCTCTATAATTGAAAGGATAACCTATGAATAAAAGTGGAAAACATTGTGGCAAAATGAGAAATTGCTCGTTTTGAGCAATTTCTACTTTTGTCACTATGTTTTCAAAAAGCCGTCTGCTGCAGAGGCGTCATAAAGCGTCTATATGAGGGAAAGGATTAAACAATTATCAACAACACTCTAAACCAACGCTGACTAAACTATACGAAGGCGTGGTTCCTGGTTTTAGTCCACAGCGTTCGCAACACTTCTATTGCAAATCAAACACAATAAATGGCGATGCAGTGTTTGAGGGGTTAATTGTTTTAAACTACGTTAAACACGTTTTATTTAACCCATCAACTGTTCGACACTTTCAACCATTCTCCACGCACAACACAAAATCTGTAGTTGACGAAATTGAAAACATGCAAACATATACAAAATTTGATTAAAGTTTAAAATATTGTGGCAAAAGAATAAATTTCGATTCCTTTTCCCATACCGTTTTCAAGGTTCATCAGCTGAAGATGCCTTTACATGCGTTTTGCATGTGGGAAAGGATTAATCAACATTCTGTGATTGGATTGAGAGACGCAAGAACTGTTAATGTTGCAGTTTGTAATCCATTTATCTTTGTCCAATCCATTGGTTTTCTATTGAGTGCACCAGTTTTCAGTTCCAGTAGCGTCTTAACGCTATCCTACATACAACACATCTGCAGCAAACGACTTTGAAAATGTTAGACCAAAATATGGATGATTTCTATAAATTTAAGTTATATTAATGAATAGAGTTGAAATCATTATGCCCAGAGGAGAAATTGTTCATTTTGAGTAATTTCTCCTTTTGTCAAAAATGTTTTCAAAAGTCTTCTGCTGCTTATGCGTCATGATGCGTCTAAAAGAGGGAAAGGGTCAACCGTTAACGTGTTATGCTGTTTTAGATTCGTCTTATTTAGAAACGTGTCGAGGTAATAGGTGTTATATCAGCCCCGTGAAAGAATTATTTTGAAATAAGTTGGAATGAATGTCAGGAATGTCACATTGAATCTCGGTGCATGGACACCTCCGGGGTATGTTCAAACCACGTAAGACCAGTCGTTCATTATACAACAACGGTCGTGAGTTCGAACCCTGGCTCGGTCAATAATTCTTTCCGATGATTGACAAACGTCATTTTGACTCAGCGTCATTCGTCTTCCACCAATTGGTTGAATAATCAATGTGGGAAGGTAGCACATGAAGTTTCATATTCCGAATTCATAACACACTTTATATTTATAAGTGCATTATTTCTTGCCAATTCCTCTACATTGTCTGCATTTTATAGCGCAGTTTTATACGTTTGATTGCATACCGTACTGTGTGCATATAGCGCAGTTTTATACGTTTGATTGCATACCGTACTGTATGCAAAGCAACCTGATATTCCTATTATCTACAGATCCCACCCAAAACAAATATTCACTGACTTGAATTATTTGCAAAGTTGATATGATTACTCGCAATTCAAAGTACACCAGTGCAGATTCTGAGTGATGCTGTTTTAATCTCCGAACCTTTCTTACATGTTGATGCAGTTTGAAAAACGTCTATTTTTCGTAAGATGAGAATCTCCATTTGCTCTCACGGTTTTAACCCTTTTCTTCATACAACAATTCTGCAGCAGACGACTTTAAACATATTTTGTCAACATCTATAATTGAATGGATAACCTATGACTAAAAGTGGAAAACATTGTGGCAAAAGGAGAAATTGCTCGTTCTGAGCAATTTCTTCTTTTGTCGCTATGTTTTCAAAAAGCCGTCTACTGCAGAGGCGTCAGAAAGCGTCTATATGAGGAAAAGGGTTAAACCCTTTTTATGAAGTTTACATTTATCTACATATTTTGCAAGTTTTTATCAAGTTGTTTTAAAAAAAACAGTTGTGTTTTGTTGGAAATTATTAACCCTTTTCCACATACAAATATGTAGCAGACGACAATGAAAACATCTAGGCACCAATATGAACATTCTTTTAAGTGTACTTATTGAAAAGAGTTGGAAATATTGAGGCAAAGGGAAAATTGCTCGCAATAAACAAACTCTCATTTTAACAGAAAGTTTTCAAAATTCGACTGCTTCAGATGCGAAAAAATGCATCTACGTGAGGGGAAGGGTTATCCTCCGCATAATTGCATGCCAAAGCACCAGCTCGTCTGTGAAATAATATAAACCACTGCAGACCAAAACGAGTTGACTATTCTTTGAGTAATTGGCGGATAGCAAGATTAAACTTCGCGGATGAGCTAGCCTATCTGGTTCTATACTGTTCGCAAATGATTTACGGTTGATTTTCGCAAAATGGCGCTTAATTGTTGTGTGTGTCAGCCCTCATAATCACCCAAGTTCCATTATTCGAGACGTGATTTATACTAGAATATACCGTATATGAGCACATGCAGACGCTTGATCACAAATGCATTCACGAGCTGACTGCAGCACTGGATAAGACTGGACAACCATGCCGCATGCAGATGAAGTTCGCTACCTGTCGTTAAGGAAACATGTACGTTTTTCAAAACAGAATTATTTGTTCAGGGGACAACTATTTTCTTCACGGATCTATATAAAAAGGCTCATTTTATAAAACGCGTATCCGATTCATAACCGAATTGGTCAGCCATTTCGACCAGACCAATTAATCCCCTGGATTTCATATGTCACGGTGTCACAGCACTGCGATTGACATAACAACGGTCATTGCGCGGCCTTGGGATAAACAGTAAGATGACTGTGAATGATCAAATTGCGTCTACATCCGGGATCGTATAAATATGTCTCTTTGCGTGATGCAATTTGGCCGATTGTCACAGGGCAATGGCGACAATGCAGTTAGTTAGTGTCTTAACCTCTATCAGCAAAATGCTTATTACATTATTTTGTTTCCTGTGTTATTTACAAATATTTTCGTTTATTAAACAGTAATACTTATTTTATTCGCCGACGTAGGTTTAAGATTTACCGGAGATGTAATCTCAATGGAAATGACCGACAAGTCAATTTACAATGCCGATTGCCTTCGACATCGGACGAAAATCATCGAGCCTACATGCATGTAGTCTCCTCGTACGTAACTCGCCGAGCTCTTTAGGACCGTCAGGGATGTCCTTCATTACAAGCCTTGGGCCCGTATCAACCAATATGTCTTACTGCATTTTAATAACAACTCAACAAAATCTTAAAGTTTAGAATATACTAAATTTCAAAGTAATAAACATTCTGATTTCTAAAGCTTAACGTTTAGTCGATCTGAAATTGTATAAGTTTGCTAAATTAGAATTAGAATGCTATTCAGAATGTTTGACAGTTGGTGAATAATGGTCCAGGGTCTATCTTATAGTTCATGACAATTCTCACACCGATAAATGTGCGGTCATAGTTTTTAATCCAACCCTATTCTCAAAACCCGGTTATATCACATGCACTGCGTATGGTCATAATGGGTCTTATTGACTATCGTCCTCGGTATCCCTTAAAGATACATTGAGGTACAACTAGAGGAGCTATATTCGAGGTTGGCGTTCACATGGTTATATAAATTCGAACACCGATGACCGACCTCGGTGTTCCAGGTTGGCGCTCACATTGTTAGATAAATTCGAACACCGATGGCCGACCTCGGTGTTCCAGGTTAGCGCTCACATTGTTAGATATATTCTAACACCGATGGCCGACCTCGGTGTTCCAGGTTAGCGCTCACATTGTAAGATATATTCGAACACCGATGGCCGACCTCGGTGTTCCAGGTTAGCGCTCACATTGTAAGATATATTCGAACACCGATGGCCGACCTCGGTGTTCCAGGTTAGCGCTCACATTGTAAGATATATTCGAACACCGATGGCCGACCTCAGTGTTCCAGGTTAGCGCTCACATTGTAAGATATATTCGAATACCGATGGCCGATCTCAGTGTTCCAGGTTGGCGTTCACATTGTTAGATAAATTCGAACACCGATGGTCGACCTCAGTGTTCCAGGTTAGCGTTCACATTATTAGATAAATTCGAACACCGATGGCCGACCTCAATGTTCCAGGTTGGCGCTCACATGGTTATATAAATTTGAACACTAATGGCCGACCTCGGTGTTCCAGGTTGGCGTTCACATTGTTAAATAAATTTGAACACCGATGTCCGACCTCGGTGTTCCAGGTTGGTGTTCACATTGTTAGATAAATTCGAACACCGATGGCCGACCTCAGTGTTCCAGGTTGGCGCTCACATGGTTATATAAATTCGAACACCGATAGCCGACCTTAGTGTTTCAGGTTGGCGGCGCTCACATGGTTATATAAATTCGAACACCGATGGCCGACCTTAGTGTTTCAGGTTGGCGCTCACATGGTTATATCAATTTGAACACCGATGGCTGACCCCAGTGTTCCAGGTTGGCTCTCACATTGTTATATAAATTCGAACACCGATGTCCGACCTCGGTATTTCAGGTTAGCGTTCACATTGTTATATACATTCGAACACCGATGGCCGACCTCAGTGTTCCAGGTTGGCGTTCACATTGTTAGATAAATTCGAACACCGATGCCCGACCTCTGTATTCCAGGTTGGCATTCACATTGTTATATAAATTCGAACCCGATGGCCGATCTCGGTGTTCCAGGTGTGTGCAATCATATGTTTACATACATAATTCTAGGTCGCCTTAAACGTTATACAAGATAAAAAGGACGAATTTAAAATCATTATTTAATGCGATCAATTTAAAGCTTCAAAGGATAGCAATTAAAACATCCTCCCCACATCAACGACTATAGCAATGGAGGGATCATCCGATAGGATTGTATGAAAATTGATAGCCTTGGTATTGATGTCATATCATTATCAGCAATATGTTGTGAAGTTAATGGATGTAGAATCGCATTGTGAATTTAACATGAAAGAAGAAATATTGACTTTTTAACCGTTTCCCACATACAGACACTTACTGACGCCTCTGCAGCAGATGACCTTTGAAAAAAATGCCACAAAAGGAGAAATTGCTCATGATGAGCAATTTCACCTTTTGCCACAATATTTTCAACTCAATACAATAGTTCTATATTCATTTATAGAAAATTCTGATATTCTTGTCTAGATGTTTCAAAGTTGTCTGCTGTAAATTTGTTGTATGTAGGAAAGGTGGTGTGCTGTGCGAAAACCAACCGTAAGGCATTAGCGACCAGAGTGTAGCTATAGCTCTGTACTACTCGCGAATAAGTAATACAATCTGTAGAGCATGAATGCGTGTGTCTTGGTCTTTTCCACACGTGTAATAAGTACGTACAGGTTGGTTTTCCTGGATTACCGACTACAACAATGTGTTCCTCGTCTCGTGTAAACCGAGCTTCAGTCGTTTAACCCTCATCCCGCTGAATTCCTGCAACCGGTATCATCAGCATCCCGCTGAATTCCTGCAACTGGTATCATCATCATCCCGCTGAATTCCTGCAACCGGTATCACCATCATCTTTGATTGCTGACGACATGTACTTTCATATTACTGGACAGACAAGTGTTTGCTAAGTGCTGATACATGACTAGCGAACAATGTAACACAAGATTAGACGAGATTAAGTGAGTAGAATAAATTTATGAATGGATTTTTAATCATGGATGACCTTTGGTGATTAAGAGGACTGACACAAATATCAATTGAGCGTCATTGTGCGAAAACCAATCATTATACATTGTAGATCAAGATAAGCAAGTATACGCTCAAAGTGTATTCTTGCTCTAATCTGTCCGTCAACTACTCAATGGAGCTTTCGAGGAAATTGTTTTTAAGCAGTATACATTGGTACACTTTAGCTAATATGCACACACAAGTCTTTTTGGGACATGTATCATAATTACGTTAAGGTTAGTTTTCCTGCAGTACATTCAAGTATGAATCACGTTTTAAATGAAAGGCATATGCGCACACAAGTTCCTCTGAGCCCATTCTTGGGAAAAGGTTCTTCTGAACAGTGTTGGTTTAGATGACACTGTCTATCTTTGTGTTCTTATTTGATTCTGCTCAAGTTGACAGAATATTATAACAGTTTAATACGAGTTATTTGTTAACAGTGTTGGTTCAGATGACACTGTCTATCTGTTTGTTCTTAGTTGACACTGTCTATCTGTTTGTTCTTAGTTGACACTGTCTATCTGTTCGTTCTTAGTTGACACTGTCTATCTGTTTGTTCTTATTATATTCTGCTCAAGATGACAGAATATTATAACAGTTTAATGGTAGTTATTTGTTAACAGTGTTGGTTCGGATGACACTGTCTATCTGTGTGTTCTTTGTTGACACTGTTTATCTGTTTGTTCTTAGTTGACACTGTCTATCTGTTCGTTCTTAGTTGACCTGTCTATCTGTTTGTTCTTATTATATTCTGCTCAAGATGACATAATATTATAACAGTTTAATGTGAGTTATATGTGAACAGTGTCGATCTTGATCTAAGGCTGATCTTGGTCTATGATCTATGATTTCTCTTTGTCCTTACTAATTTTATTAATTTAAGATAACTGACTTTTAAAACATCCCTTTTACACTTTATATACAATTGGAGTTTACAAATTAATAAAAAAGACAAAGGCCGGTATATTAATTTAATGTATGTACATTTTTAGTTCAGCGTGTAATTCATACTGTATCTAGTCTAAATAGTAAAATAGAGAACCGTTCTACTAAATTGGTTACCAGCCTTATACGCTTTATGGTTTCAATAGTTCTCAAACCGTGAACCAAAAAATGCGCGCTAAATGTAGTCTGGTTCCTCTCATCCTATATATTACGCAGTTATAAGAGTAGAAGAAGAAGACGCTATATCTCGACGTTATTACGTCACTGTGTTGTATAAACACTTATGCTTATCCGTTACATTCAAACAATCATACTATATACTATGGTTATCTGCTTCATTCGCTTTTCTATGTGATGTAATTGCTTGAACTGGGAACGAAAACAGGACGTTTGCTCGTTCGACATGTTGATGAAACAATAAGAAAGTGGTGTTTTTGCGGTATGCTCGTGTGGTTAATTTCTAACACCTTTACCTTTCATATTTTTATACCCATTCAATGTTTTGGGTCTTGATATCTCCACAGGAAACTCTCTCCAAAAACAATTTAAATTAACACTGAATCGGGTTATGACCAAATATGTATTGCCTTAATTTTCTCCATTTATGGTTTTAACCCTTTCCCACAAATATACCCTCTGCAGCAGACGACTTTTGAAATCGTTGTTGCAAAAGGTAAAATTGTTCATAATGAGCTTAATTTTCTCCATTGGGTTTTAACCCTTTCCCACATACGAAAATATACCCTTACTGTGCCTCTGCAACAAACGATTTTTGAAATCATTGTGTCAAAAGGTGAAATTACTCATAATAAGCTTAATATTCTCCATTTACGGTTTTAACCCTTTCCCACATACGAGTATATACCCTTTCTGAGCCTCTGCAACAGACGACTTTCATTTTGGCAAAAGGTGAAATTGCTCATAATGAGCTTAATTTTGTCCATTTACGGTTTAAACCATTTCCCACATATGAGTATATACCATTTATAAGCCTCTGAAGCAGACGACTTTTGAAATCATTGTGGCCAAAGGTGAAATTGCTCATGATGAGCAATTGCTCCATTTGCCAAAAAAAGTTCAACTCTTTTCAATAATCTTACTATCATTTATAGAGATTATCTATGTTTTGTACTTGATGATTTCAAAGTCTGTCAGGTTAAACATCATTGAAATCATTGTGGAAAAAGGAGAAATTGCTCATAATGAGCAATCACGATTTGCATTTACCACAATCATTTTGAACACATTTCAACTTATCATAACAGGGCTTGTGTTCAATACAAATAGTTGATTAGCTTTGGTACAAATTGAAATTTATCATAACCTTTTGTCCATTTATCTTTAGTATTAGTCTTATATGTCACTTTTCAAGATCAGTCTAACTCTATTCATCTCATTCACTTAAAACACAGACCCTGCCAGGTTAAATATCCTACATAATACTTAAATCTTCAAATACCGATATCTGTATTACTAACTACAGATTAAATTTGTCTAATGTTCGTAGATTTAAATGTATTTTTGTTTTATTTCTTCATGTGCAACGAAATATTGCGGCTTCTTTTTGATGCTTTGCGTCAAACATTCGTCTTGTTTACACTGTTATACGATAAGAGATAACTCGAAAACATGATATATGTCAGACGATTTCTACATTTAACACTCATCCTGCTGAATCCTTTAAACGTGTATACTCTCTTTGTCCGACGTGTTCTTACATACTTATTGGGGAATCCGCTGTGGTCGAGTGGTTAGCGTCGGGGATTTCGAAACCGGGTGTCCCGGGTTCGATTCCCCAGTCGCGGCACCTCGGTCATGGTGGAGTGCCCTTGGGCAAGGCACATCATCTAGTTTAGTACTGATTTGTTTACCCATGGATCGTGAATAAGTGAACTGTCGCCGTGATATAACTGAAATAATGTTGAAAGCGGCGTAAAACTCCAATAAATAAATAAATAAATACATACGTATTGAATAGACTTGATAAACTGTTATCGAATATTTGAGACCAAGAGTATTTGGACCGAACGTATGTACAGGCTGACATTAACAAATTCCCACCTTCAACAAATATGCAGCAGACAACTTTGAAAACACGTATGCAACGATATGAAAGAGCGTTAAAAATGAAAGCTATTGAAAAGATGTGAAAACATTATGGCAAATGAAGAAATTTTAGCAATTTATCCCTTTGTCACAATGTTTTCAAAGATGTGTCAAAAGACGTCTGTAAGTGGGAAAGGCCGATATTCGTCAGCACTGTTCGCAAATATTGTTTGAAGACATGTACAGAAATATAAACAGAGGTTGTTCAAATTCGCGTTGAGCCGGATAAGGGTACCTTTGTGTGAATAATGGTTGCAAAGATATAATCTTACTATCTTAATAACAAGTGCTGTTTAAATTGGCGCCCGAAAACAAAAACTGCTGATATTTACTTTCATTTGAGATCAGAGTTCAGTCGTTTCGCTTACCTTTGAATATAACATTCTCGACTTTAATCAATCATATTAAATGGAACACGGAGAATTTAAATGATCGTAGTTTAAAACTCCATGCTGAGCGATGTAACTGAACTGTAAGCCTCCTATTGACTTTATATATTTCCACCAAAGGCGGATATGTTCTACTAACTACCCACCGTAATCTTCGACTAGCCACGGGTTTTAAACTTTCAAACGAAATGGTGTGTTAATGTTATTTAAAAATGCCGAATAAATGTAAACAAAAAAGTAATTCCCTTTCCCATGAAAGTGGGTAGACTGGTTTTATTAGAACAAGCCAGCGTAGCCTCAGCCGGTAACGCAGCGGGCTGCTAATCTATAGTTTATACGTTCGAACCTGCGCTCGGCCAACACATTTTTTCCGACGTTTGAAAATGTAAATGCGACATTCTTCATTCTTCTTCCACCAATTAGCTTACAGTGGAAAAGCAGCATGGTGCTCAGACAAACTGTTTTGTGGTGTACAAGTGTCAGAAAGCAGGAACACATGTAAACTGTGAACTGTTCGTCGTGCTATAATCAAAAAATGGAAACGGCGTGTAATCCCAATCAATCTTTCAATATATCAATCAATTAATATATGAAGTAAAAATGTAATACTTTCCAACGTGTAACAACTATGCAGCAGACGACTTTAACACACATTTAATCAAAACTACGTGAAATCTCAATAAATGAAAATATAATTATCGATATATTTGAAAACATCGTGGTAAGGTATCGATTGCCCAGAATGAGAATATTTCCTTTTGTCACAATCTTTTTTCGAAAATCGTTTGGTGCAGATAAATCATAAGTCGTCCGCATCGCAGGAATTGATAAAAAAAACCACAATCGATTGTTGTCCTTTTCCTGTGAATAATCAGGGTAGATATTGCACAAGTTTGTGGTGTCACTACCATTGTGCCTTTGTTTTTCCTAAGCTTTTGTCCTTAACTCTTTCAGCGCCAAAGGTAATTTTGTGATTTTTGCAAACAATACAGATTCGCGAGTCAGCTCGTAACGAGCTGTCTCCCCTGAAATCAGCATTGTTTGCAATTTAGTTATAACAATATTCCAAAAGTCTTATTACAAGAGAAATGGAGACGCCCAATATTGAACATGGAACAATTCGGCACTGAAAGAGTTAAGATATCCGTTGAATTTAAACTGCTATTTCGATGTTTTGTGCATACACCTTATTTTGATAAAATGACGTTATGGAATGATTTATTGCTGTCATTGTAATATTTCGCCTTTCTGTATCGCTTCTCCTTTGTCAGAGTTTTTGGAAAGGTCGTTTGTTGCAAATGCATCATAATATGACGTAATATACGTGAATGTGTTAAGATGTTTTCAGTTTAAAAAAGTATAGAATGTAATTAGGACTAAATGGCTTTTCTCAGAATAATATTTCATTGTAAAAACCAAACCAAATAACGTGAAGTCTGCAAATTCGCCTGCAAGTGCAAAAGGGTTAAAATGCCTTGAGTTTGGAAATATTCTCGAACTTTGTAAGGTTATATGTTCAAACAGCAGTTCTCAGCATTAAAATTGTACAAAGATTTGTGATGCATTTTGTGTGCCCGAAATGGTTTATAATTATATTATATTCTATTCTATATTTTCAGGCATTCGCAATCGTGTCTTTCCTTTTCGTCATCACCTCCATCATGGCATTCTGTATGGAGTCTCACATCCTTTTCCGTGTTAACCGATCACCAAACTTCAACGGGTCCATTCTCTCGGTCCGCGACAAGGAGGTCTTCACCAAACCCATTCTATTTCTAGACATCATCGAGTACTTTTGCGTCAGTTTCTTCACCATCGAGATCATCTTGCGATTGTTGTTCTGTCCAAGCCTCAAAGGCTACTTTAGACATGTGTTTAATTGGATTGATATATCCGTTGTGATACCGTGTTTCATATGTTTCATCATGCTCATCGTAGACCCAGATATGCGAGGCTGGCACGTGTTCCGTGTGATAAATGCTTCCCGACTGTTTCGGATTTTTAGGATTTTAAAGTTGACTATTCACGTGAACGGTCTGAAAATCCTTGGACACACCATCCGAGCCAGCGCAAAGGAATTGTTGTTACTGATTCTTGTGTTAATTATTGGCGTTTTGATATTCGCCTGTCTCATTTACTATGCCGAACAAGTGAACGAACCGGATATCAACTCCTTCCCGAACATTCCAAAGGGATTTTGGTGGGCAGTTGTTACCATGACAACATTAGGTAAGTTCCTTCTAAACAAGTTAATGTAAAGATGTTTCATTTATACTTATTTTACGTCGTTTTCAACAACAGTGTTCCAAAATACTGCCATGACTTCAGTGCGACGTACAAGTACTAAGATAGGATAAGTGGCTTGCTCATGGGCATTCAACCATGGCCATCTAGAAATGGATTGATCCTGCTGAACGCGGTCATAAATCACACATGCCGGTCTATCGACAACTGTGGACCCTTCCCAATCAGTTGAATACATTAAGTGCAGTCCGTATATTAGAATGCATATTGAAATGTCGCTGTCACGTGATTTATTTAGCCGTTGGACATTACGAACGATGCTCCAGGAAAACCACACGCGAAGTATTTTCAATACGACCTTCAACTCTAGGGAAACTTTGAGGTAACTTGATGAAATGCTGGGCCTCTGTCACGACTGTATTCAATGATTAATTGTACGCCGTTTCATCAGTTATCAGTTTAATCACGAGAACTTTGATAGTTAACCATACATGTATCTCGTGACAGCTATCATACAACAATTCCCTCTCATGCAACTAGCTATATTACCACATAACATAGATTTAGCTCATTGGAAGAAGCTGAATGACGCTAGTCATAACGTTAACACCCTGTTTAAACATCAGACAGATACAATGGCCGAGCCCGGAATCGAACTCATGACATATACATGTAGATTGATTGTTCTCGCTGTGACAGTATCCATGCTTTTGTGTAGATACTATTTAACCAATAACCTGATATCTGACCCCAACCTTGTCTTGTAGTAATGGCTTCCCCCCGTGGCGCTCAGGGTTGCATGGATATCATTATAATATATGCTCTGGAATTATATCATTATAATTGATGCACTGGAATGATATCATTACCACTATTACTCGTAACTTACCCAGGAAACGCTTTGATATAACTGAAATAATGTTTAACGGTAAAAAAAAAAAAAACCTGATATGCGGTTATTATAGTCGTCTGATTTTAAAAGATATAATCTAATTGTGATGGTAACGTCTAGATAGGTTGAAGCAGAGTTCTAATAAACTATTTGAAACATTGAGGGAAGATTTCTTATCAGCGCTTCTTCGTTTACCTTCAATTTATTCATAATTATTATATCGTTTGCCTCACAAGTGTCAGTCAAAAGGTGTCTTTATTGTGAACAGGACTACACATTGAGCTCGGTAAAAATGTGTTCACGGTATTTGCGTTAGCGAGTTAGCGAAATCTGCACACCACCAGATCTATGGTTTTTTTGCTATACACGTTTACGTCTTGGCTTCACATACAATTACTCAGTGGATTCGCGACCAGTCGAACATACCGTTTAACTACAACTACAACAATTTCCTTAAATGGATCTATCTTAAAGAAACAGTGTAGCATCAATTATAAATGATCCTCGAATACGCCGATAACTCTAAGTTTTTATTTTGGGTCAGTTTCGAAATGGGCTCAGTTTCGGAATGAAGTTATGGCGAGGGTACTTTATGTACTCAGGTACAACCAATGTGGTCACGCATCTAATGTGTTGTAAGAAGCTTCGTACCTGTAAATAGTACATGAAGGCAGACTGTGAGGTTGTACGGATACACACCTGCTTGTAGTTCTCCCAGTTTTTGGTATGTTTTTCGACTGACGCAACACAATTGTTTTTTATTTAACAGGCTACGGTGATCTCTATCCTCGGACTGCCTTGGGGTATATTATTGGAACAGTATGCGCAGTGTGCGGTCTGCTCATGCTCTCTCTTCCGGTTCCGGTCATAGTCAGCCACTTTACCCTGTATTATACGCATGCGCAGGCACGTTCAAAGTTGCCTAAGAAGACGAAGAAACGTGCACTTATTAACGCTGCTAACGCCCTTGTCGATCAAGATTCAGCTGAAACTAGCTCAATTCCAGCGGAAATGATGAATCACGTGACCGGAAGTAACCATAGTTTGAACCGGACAAGCAGTGAGGATTCAGCCATTGGTAGTAGTTACGGTATACATTCTTACTCTAAGTCGAATGTTTTTATTTTCTTTTGTAGGAAAATCATTCGATTTCGTGTTTTGAATTTAAGTTTTAAACACAGTTATATACGTTTTCAACAATTCAAGTAGTACATCATTTTACCCTTTATTAAGAAGTCGATTGCGAGGGCATTACAAAACGTACGATATTTGATACAAATAAGGGAAAAGACGTGCTGAATAATGTCTGTTTTTGAAAAAAAAATATCTCTCAAAAAGATCTTAGTATATTTGAAAGGATTATCTGAATGTAAAAATAAACCAACTGCATTTTGATTGTATCTTTTGCCTTTAGTTATCTAAATCGATCTGGCAGATATATGGAATTTATATCATAACGCATACTTCTTTAATTCCCTACACTTTCAATTTATTGTTAATTTTATTGAATATCAAAATACGAGCAGGTGAACAACAGTCAGTGTATAAAAATCGTCCGTTTTTATGTTCGGATACAATGTTCTTTCATTTAGGTATACAAATGCATCTTGGATCGCGTGCAAAGATAAATATGTTTTCTTGCTAACCTTTTTTAACATGGAGTCGCATTTAAAGCATCTCCAGCAGACGACATCTGAAACATTATGATAAAAGAAGAAATGGCAGAATGAGTTTATCTTAGTGTTTCCATTTTTATTAACCGGTGCTCCAGCAAAACCAGTTTATCGTAAGTCTTAAGTATACAAATATCTGCCTGTGAATTCATGCTATCGGATCTTAATGGAAACTGTTGTTCTATTGTTTTTTGATAAATGGACGATACATGCAGATACAGATTAGATTGAGCGGATGCACAGGTTTATATTGATATATACTGGACGCAGAAGCCTTCATGTTGGTTTTCGCAGACCACCGCTCAATTATACTTTCAATCCTACTTTGCCTTGGTGTTTTAAAAGTCGTTGCCTGCATATATGATAGAAATGTCAAATCATTCAAACCACACCAGCTGTACACTGTTACTAAACTATAAACAAAATATCTTCATTATAAATGGAAAGGGTTATTAAAGCTGAAATCCGAGTGTTGAAGTATGATAAGCCATTATCAGAACTTTTCTCATGCGATATGAAATATCTGTTAGGGTAATTCATCAAGATAATCGTAATTTCAAACCGTATTACGTCATCATCATGATAGGAATTTTCCTCTATCATCCTCAAATCGTGTTTTATTAATAATGAGAGTGGTAAAGGTGTTACGTAATATCAAATAATATCACACTTTGGTATCATTTTAAAGATACGGTACCAGTAATTAAGAGAAACTGCTGTTTATTTCAAATAACCAAAGAATAAAGAGATTCCACGCTTTATTTAATGTATATCATATTTTAATATTTAAATGGTTGCACAAATAGATCGCCATGTGTATCATAGACAACTCAATTTATATGGAAACGCGTCAAAACAGGCTGGCGATGCCAATTTCAGAAACTAAGTAATTTTAGAAATATAAAAAGATAAAGTACGACGACCCCCTAACTTTATTGCAGTAGCAAAAAATGATGCTGTCATCAAACTGTTCAATTCTTACGTTCATTATTTTCTCTTTCGAATTTTGCGTCATATCACATGTCGCAAACGGTTTATATTTACTCATTAAATCTAAAGCATTAATATTAGCGTTATGAAATATATTTGTGTTCATACGCGGTTCACCTGGAATGATAGAGAATAGATGGAGTTTCATAGCCGTCTAATTAGAAAATATTCCTGACTTTGGGATTGTTCCACACAAACAGCGCGAGTACTGGTTAAGTCTCCAGGAAGCAGACATCGAGCGTGATTATTCTAAGCCTAAGGCTTGTTTCGCAATTGATGTAAAATAAATAAGATTAAACTAATTAGAAAATAACGGAAGTTGAAACTGTTACATCAACACAATTTGAGATTAAAATTGAAATGATTGCCGTTTAAGGATTTATAACTAGTTTTCAGTAAATTGTTGACCCTTTCCCTCATACGTCAATTCTGTAGCAAACGACTTAAAACATATTTTGTCAAGAAAAATAAAAAATCTCTATAACTGAATGGATAACCTATGACTAAAAGTGGAAAACATTGTGGCAAATGGAGAAATTAAGCGTTTTGAGCAATTTCTTCTTCTTTTGTCACTATGTTTTCAAAAAGCTGTATAATGTCTCAAACATAAAATCTTCTATCGTTTAATTCTTCTCAGTCGTTTCTTTTGTTTTCCTTTTTTTTCTATCTCCAGACAAAGTGAAAAACGCCACGGACACCTACAGTAAGTTAACGTCTTATGTCCGGCTTTCTCTCTTCTGTTCAACTCCCAAACGACTAAACAGAGTTCAAGCTTTATGTGACTAATTTTTAATATTTTTTCTACCTGATTTAACCCTTTCAATGCTGACTTTAAATGGACTTGTCCAGCTTAAGACTATCATGATAAAAATGTACAGTTGAGCAGCCAACAGTATGGTCTAGGCGGTGCGGATACACCGGCTGGCCCGGCTCTATTCTTCTGACACGTGCTTCGCAATAAGCTTAAGCAGACAAAGGGTTAAAGACGAGCCATGTTCCAGGAAACCAATATGAGCGTATATGTTACACGTGTAGATATATGTTACAAGTGTAGATATATGTTACAAGTGTAGATATATGTTACAAGTGTATATATATGTTACACGTGTAGATATATGTTACACGTGTAGAAACAGATAAGAGCGTATATGTTACACGTGTAGAAACAGATATGGGCGTATATGTTACACGTGTAGAAACAGATAACAGCGTATATGTTACACGTGTAGAGACAGATATGAGCGTATATGTTACAAGTATAGAAACAGATAGTATTGCGCATCTTTGCTAAAGTTTTCAAACGTTTACTGTTATTAGATAATTCTTGAAACCAGCAATGGATTATTAGCGAGTCAGATCCAGGCGCTCAGATGCGCAGCTCGATCTAAACTACCATGATCGCAAAGTGTTTTACAATTGTTTTCCTAGAGCGCTGCTCAGAAGTTCTATTTTTCAAGAAGTTCGGTTATGGTTTCTTTAATTGTTCAAACTAATATTCTATGTCTTTTTTGTGTTTAATGATTTCATTTTAAACGAATCACGTGATTTCTTCCCCGAGTGATTTCTGAAATAAATAATTTGCTGTTTTAACCCTTTCCAGCATGCATCAAATCTGCAGTAGACGACTTTGAAAACGTCATGACAAGACTATGGAACATATCTATGAAGCAAAGTATAATTATTTAAAAAGGTTGAAAACTGTGGCAAAGTGGAAAATTGCTCATGATGAGAAATAACTGCTGTTTTATAAATTTGGCTACTGCAAATTCGTCAAATTGCATCTGTATTTTGGAAATGGTTAAGAAAACATTAACACACTGAAATGTCTATTGGTCTGTCCTTTTTGTTTGTGTACAGGTCGATCTTCGTGTACTTCCGGTCGAGTGTTTTCCACGCCCACCCGATTCACACCACGTGGGCGCCGGTATCGAAGAACCGCCTCCGCCCCTGCTTGTAAGCATTTTGCGTCACGTGCCGACCTTGCAACGTACGTCCTTGTACGATTTCGTATATTCTTACCTTTTTTCGTCGTATTCTAGGGAAAATGAGCTGCTTTTAGTTTCTTAGAGCTTGGTTTGTTTTCGATAGTTGTACTTAATTGCACTTTGTGGCTGCTGTAAGATTAAATTATACTTCCTAAAATACGCAATCATTGATTTTATAAAACGTATATGCGAATAATATAATGATTAACATTATAATAAGCCATCGTACCAGCCAAGGTATTGACGTCAGTTTATCCGGCTCTCCTCCCTTCCAGAGATTTCTGTATTATTAAAATAAATCCCAAATTGTTAATATTCTTCTAAATATGTAAGTTATACACTTGAAACCAAGGACACTTTCCCTGGTAAAATACTACTACGAACCAATAGTGATACATTTGATTCGCTTCTTACGAGTTGTATTCCCGTTTATAGAATCCCATAAAGGACTTCAGCTCGGCTAACATTCTATCTGACGTTTGACAAAAGTCACTGTGACAAGCGTCATTCGTCTTCTACTAATGGGCTAACAATCCATATGAAAAGGCAGCCAATTGCTTTGAATGTATCTCGTGTAGAGCACAAGAACACGCATATGAAGGTGAACTGGGCGCCGTGATATAACTGAATTTTCTTTGAAAACGGCGTTAAATTCCATGAAGGATTTTGGAAGAGAAAACTGCAATGGGGCTTTATGTCTATATTTCGTACACAAAACAAAAAGAAAGTGTAACAAATACGTACATCAAACAAATTAATATATCGAGGGCTTGGCGTGAAACAGTTGTAACTAAAACCCTATTTTGAAAACCCTGGTTTAGGGGCAATTTAGAACCTTTGTAAACAATGCAAATTTAGGTGCCATTGCTCAGAACGAGCAATGGCACCTAAATTTCCATTGTTTACCAAGAAAAAAGATTTAATGTTTATAAAGACTTTATGGCCAGGGGATTAAACTTGGTAAAAAATTACCGATTTTAGTTACAACCGTTTCACACCAAGCCCTCGATATACATGTCTCAAATTGAAGGTTAAACTTGTGCTTTTACGTGTTGTTTTCTTTGTAGTTTATATCTGTAGCACCCATTTAGAACACTTTCAAAGAAACGAAACGGAATGTATTCCAATTATGTTGACAGATATCCAATTACATCGGCCAATTGCAGTGTGGATATTTATATGCGTTTGTATGGACATAGATTAATGTTTCTAGCAGTTGATGAACATTTCATTAACCCAATAGCTTTACTCTATGTTTACTTAAATATGACTGACGTGTGAAAAACAAATGAATACACGGAGAAAAAAACACAGATGCACATGTGAATATTTTATAAACAAGCCTCGACTAGCGATTTTACGTTCACATCTATTTTGGTATAGTGATAACTCTATGTTCTATAGGCCGAAATGCATATTCTGACAAAAACCCTTACAAGAGTCACTGTGTGTTTAATTGGCGAACATTGCAGTTCAAGAATAGACTGATAGACTGCTCAAAAGCCAAATATGACTAAGATCTTCAGGGTTGGAATTACCTTGCAGTTCGTTTTCCTGGAGATCCGCTCGTATATTCTACAACGTGACATTTAAATGTCAAATCTATATAAAATATCTTATAATACACCGTATATATGATGCTTTTGCGAATCTTTAATTAGTTTTAAGTATTTTTTCATGAAGTATGACAAAGTAGCTAAATCTCCGTAAGTCTGAGAAAGAACAATGGACTTACGGGTCCGTAAGTTTACGAAGTTTGGAGAAATAGACCCCTGCTACCGTGTATTAATTTGTCTTACAACGAATACGTGCTGATTTTAAGATAGCGTTGTAATTATTTGACCACTACATTGCAAAAATAAAACCACCCGAAACAAACTATATAAACAGAATGTTTTGCTTGTTTATGTTTTATCCAATTTCAAACAAAACATGTAGTTGTCCATGCGAATGATATTACTTCAAACAATGATTTATGGACATTTCCTTATTTCAAAAATAAGAAGCTCATTTTCCCAAGAACGGTAATGTGTATCTATCTATTTTCTTTGTCAATAAATGTTGTATTTATTATTGCTTATGATACATGTAACAAGTTGGTTCTTTGCTTAATCATTGTGCATGCTCATATTTAAGTACTTTTCCCCCCTTTTACTGTCATACAAATATGACAGTAAGAAAAATATTTCTTAAAAAATCTGATCTTCTTTGATCATGAGTTGTGGTGTAAACGTCTAAAGAATGGTTGTGCTGGCGAAATATAAAATTCCGGATCAGAGGGATCATCATGTTCATTACTATACGGACAGGGTGCTGGAACGCTGCTAGAGACCATACTCAACCCTTACCCATATACAACGAATCCGCAGTAGACGACTCTGAAACAATCTGGAGATAAACCTCTTTGTATAAAAGGTTAGTTTTAGAATAGAGTTGAAAACGTTGTGACAATTGGAGAAATTGCTCCTTATGAGCAATTTCCACTTTTGCCGCAATGTTTTCAAAAGTCATCTGTAGCAGAGGCATCAGAAATTGTCTGTTTGTGGGAAATATTTGATCATAATCAGCGTGGTGTCCAGTGAAATGTTTGTCAAAAAAAAGGCATTTTGGGACAAAATGTTTTACTCTGAAATAATTACTATGATTACATATAAAAAATTCGTCTAGACACCGGAACCAATCTGATACTGTATGAACTGAGAAAGAGTTTCAACACCGTCCTCGATTACCTGACATTCAAGATTACAGATTTAACAAATAAATTAAAAATCCGACTATGGCGTTTGTTGAAAATTTGTCAGCGACGAAATGACATAATTTGATCTTTTCAAGGACATTATTGAATCAAATCTTAGCATTGGTCGGAAATAGATGCTTTATATAAATTCTCATTTTTTAATTTATACATTTCCTCAAATCAATACTAGATTTACATGATTTCTTTTTATACAAAACAAATAGAAGGCAGAAACATCAAACAAATGAATATATACATACATGTCTTGCGATTAAAGGTTAACTTGCGCTTTTCCGTGTGTTTTTTTTGGTAGAAGATCTACATGTAAAATCTTTTGCTGACAAATATAATGCCAATAGCCGTTTTAAATAAAAATGCGATTAAAGTACAAACACAAAGCAAACAAAAGTACATTTGACTCGAATTTCTCGTTTGGCATTGAACATTCACCGCTGATGTCTTCTGGCACACAAAACGTCAGTTTTCTGTAATCTTTGCTGTTACACCTTGTAATTTTAACCTCATCATGAGAAATACTTCAGTACGAAAATAGTTCAACGTCGTTCTACTTGTCATAGGAATATACACATTTCTATCCCCTTACATCACACAAACGTTCGGTTCACATCAACACAGTGGAACTTTTCTCTCGGAAACATCGTTAAAAAAATGGAAGATTAAGTTGTTTATAACAAGATGAAATCGTGTTTCATTTTCTAGTTCATTTGTTTATCCTCATCTTGAACGTTACGAGTACATACACTCGCTTGTTCTTCAAGTGTTACCCGTTTGAGAGAATCAAAAAGCTACATATCAAACAATGAGTTTATCACTTTTTAGACCTTGAGGCAAGTAAATGCGTTTTTATATGCAGTCTGCATTACAGAACAATTAAGAAAAACGTCTGTCTTGACTTTAAAACCTATAGCTTTATGAGACGCTTACGTCTTTTTGAAACAATGCCATTGTGGAAGGCATTGTGTAGATATCGTTCGTCTCCAGGTTAAAAGGTTCCTGGTCAAAAACTTACGTTATGGATTACAACATTTAACAGTTTCCACCATATTATATATTTAACCCTTTCTCTCATACGACAATTCTGCAGTAGATGTTGTAAAAAAATGGAAAATCTCTATAATTGAATGGATAAACTATGACTAAAAGTGGAAAACATTGTGGAAAAATGAGAAATTGCTCGTTGTGAGCAATTTCTTCTTTTGTCACTATGTTTTTAAAAAGCCGTCATCTGCAGAGGCGTCAGAAAGCGTCTATATGAGGTAAAGGGTTCAGAGTAGGACACGGTGTGTCACGATACGAGCCGTCCCCCGAGAAAACCAACATTATGGAATCTGCGTAATGTATCGACCCGGATCAGCCTGCGCAGTCCGCGCAGGCTAATCCGGGTCGACACATTCCGTCTGAGGGGGCATATACTGTATGTATAGAGTAATGATTCCTGAAACAGAAAATCCGTAGGGGGCGAAAAGTGTCTGTCCGGGTAAGCCTGTGGTAAGCCTGTGCGACATGCTTAAGCTGATCCGGGGCGATACTTTACGCAGTCCACAATGTTGGTTTTCTCAGGACGGCTTATATTGCTTCAACATTCTTAAACACATTAAAGATATGAAGTAAGGAAATAAAATAAAATAAAGCGTAATTACACATGAGCCGCATTACGTGTTTATGCTTCTTTGCATTAGTTCTCCTATAAATATAATTTCATAAGGCAAGATCAATATGTTACAAAACGAAATTAATTACCAAAAAAATAGAAGACAATTGGGTCGCATCATGTTATGTGCCTTCTTCTGTATTATAACACCTGTAGATACAGTGTCATACAGCAGCCAAGACAAAACAACACATTTACTCTTTAGAGCTCGCTCATTCATACAGTCTGTAGATCATTGCAGATATACAGAACCCTTTAGAAAGTGTTGTGAAAGCCGTGTCGAGGGATTTGTCCTACAGCTAGTTGTATCGGCGGGCGATTGGATCAAATTGGATGTTTTTTTTCATGCTGTAACTGATGTTTTATTCGTTCCTAATAGCTATTGAAACTATTGAACAGCTGCATAACGAATGATTTTTGTCTGGTTTTTCAAGTTTTGACAATCGGAAAATCACGAGGGAATCGCTTCCTCTTGTTGTAATTGGGTTTCAATATACGAAATAGTACTTATATCATATTAGTTTATCTCCGTACTACCGGTGGGTTTATTAGTTCGATACTAGTGCATCAGTCATATCGCTTATCCAGTATCGTTGTGCACAAGGGAGCCATTCAATACCATATGAGCCGTTCCGAGAGAAAACCAACCCAATGTAATCTGCGTAATGTATCGATCCGGATTAGCCTGCACGGTCCGCTCATGCTATTCCGGACCGACACATTCCGTGTCAGGGAGATAGAGGTATAGAGTAATGATTCCTGAAACGGAATATTCACAGAAGCCGAAGAGTGTCTGTCCGGGTTAGCTTGCGCGGCATGCGTATGCTGATCCGAGTCGATACTTTACGCAGACTGGAGTTCTAACACTGAGTCCACTCTATTGAAACGGTCGCTCTAAACACTTCCCCATTTCCACCAGGGCCGTAGCTCCCTTTATGCACTGTAGGCACGTGCCTACACATTTTTTCTCAAAATGCCCCCAAAATTCAGCTGCGGCGATAGACATCTGCGTAATGTATCGACCAGATCAGCCTGCGCTGTCCGCGCAGACTGATGCGGCCGACACATTCCGTCGTAGGGGGATAGATGTATAGAGTAGTTATCCCTGTAACAGAAAATCCACAGGAGGCGAAAAGTGTCTATCCAGGTAGGCCTGTGTGGCATGCTTAGGCTGATCCGGGTCGATACTTTACGCAGAGTCCACAATATTGATTTTCTCACGAGACGGCCTACACATTGATTATTGCAAAGCTTCGCCCCTGTCCACTTAAGCTTTTCTTTGACCCTGGGTGCAATTAGATTGGTTCTGATCTATCTCTGGTATTCGTCTATCGAAGCAGCCGTTCTAAACATAAATAAGTATTTCTGTTCTTCGTCAATATAATATGAATCACGTCACCCGAAAACCGACCAAAGGAAAAGTAATCATGATCAGATTATATACGTATTAGTTGACCTTTTGTTATAACCATTATCCTTGGACTTTTAACTAGGTTTACCACACAGTAGATCAGTTTTGTGTCACAATAACCCTTTATTATACTTATATATTACTTATACCACACACGAAGCGAATAATGAAGATCCTGAACTGACTGCACAGAGCTGATTGCTCGCTTGGACCCCCGAGGGTTGGTTACGTGTGAGAGTAATCATTATCTTTATATATGATATACTGTTATTTCTATATAATATCGAGAACAGAGAATATTCTAAACCTGACTACACATATAATAAGCTCAGGCTGATCTCGCTTGATCTTACGCGTCACTTAGCCCCCGATGGTCAACATTTCGTATGACTTTACTCAGTTATTGGGCCTTTCAAGTCACTGGGGGTTGGGGGCTTGTTACACCTACAAACAGTTAACACTCAGGTGAACACTCCTTCTCCGGTCGCCCCAGGTCGGTCAACATTCTTTCCGACGTTTGACAAAAGCCACTGTGACAAGCGTCATTCGTCTTTCATCAATGGGTGGAAATGTTATGTGGAAAAGCAGCCAGTTCCTTGGAAAGAAGGTTATGTGGAATACTGGTGTGAAAAAGCCATGAAACACATGAGTACATGCAGGTGAACTGTCCGCGGTGATATGACCGAACAATTATTGAAAACGGCTTTAAATCAATCAATCAACCTCCTTCGGTCGCCTATAAAACAAGTTCGTGTGTAAATCCTGAGGAAAAGTTAGAATACTAACCCTTCCTCATATCGTTCTCCCGCTATCGTGATCCCCATCTAGTTGTAGTTAAATTAGAGGATAATTCATGATTGTTTATTTATTATCACTTTTACTAAACGAACATGTACTTTGCCGGTTTGGACGCCAACGTGACTTACTTTTATGACGTCAAACCGCTGACGTGACGTCATTTTCATAGATTGGTGTCTGCGTTGTGACAAAGACCTGAGCGTATGACTGGAAACCAGACAAGTAGTGGCATATGATATTAAATTAATGGGATTTTTACACTCACATAGCGGGTTTTATGTGATAAAATTATTTATTTTACATCGATTGCGAAACAAGCTTTAAGCTTATATTAACCACGCTTGATGTCTGCTACTTGGATACATAACCAGTAGGCCTACACGCTCCATTTATATTGAAAAAGTTGCATAGGCAGAACCCGGTCATCACGGGATTCGAACCGAGCCATTTGGTACGAGAGGCAGACGCTCTACCACTGCACCACTGTCTTCCACGAAGGTTTTGTTTGATAGAGCTATTATGGCTATTGTATATGCAATTTGTCATTTTCTTACACATAGAGTGAAGAAGACAATGACTTTTCCAGGCATCATCTTTGAACAGTTAGTTAGTTTATATTTTACTCGTATCCATGTAAAACAAGCTAATATGTGGAAAGTGTAAGCATTCCCGACATCTTAACTTTTTTTCATCTTGCAATTCTTAGAAATTTCTCTCACAATTAAACCCTCGTAATTTATGGTGAACCTACTGTGATGAGTCAAAAGTAGAATGCTTCAGAAAAATATTCTTTAGATAGGAGAATTTCTCTAATAAAAGCCGAAGGTTATTATGCACTAAATGTTATGACAGAAAAACAGATGTTTTTTCACTTAACCCTTTCCCTAATAAGCAAATCTGTAGCAAACGACTTCGAAAACCTCTTGGCTATAATATGATAAAGATAACTATTAATGCAGGTATTATAATTGAATAGAGTTGAAAACATTGTTACAAAAGGGGAAATTGCTAATTGCTATCGATGTTTCCTTTTGTCACAATGTTTTCAAAAGTCGTCTGCTGCAGAGGCGTCGAAATGCGTCCCTTTGAGGAGAAGGGTTAAGCTTAAATATCGGGAATAATTGGGTAAACTTCGAACTTATCGTTTCGATATATTTGACTATATTGCCCAACATGCATACTTTTATTTGATAATCCTTGTTTCTATCAACGTGCAAACATGTGCATTTCATTTAGTTGAACGAAATTATTTATTTATAAGCCGTAACTGGAAAACTATTTTCTGTGTAGAAGTAACGTGAATGGAGGTATCTGAAAAAACAAAGTCTCAATATGAGCCTTTCCACGTGAAAACCAACATTATGGCCTTTGCATAATGTGTCGACCCAGATCAGCCTGCGCAATCCGCACAGGCTAATCAGGACCGACAAATTCCGTAGCATGGGTATAGAGGTAAGGAGTAATGATTCCTGAAACAGAAAATCCACTGGAGGCGAAAATTGTCTGTCCGGGTTAGACTGTGCTGCATGCTTAGGCTGATCCGGCTCGATGCTTTACGCAGAGTCCACAATGTGGGTTGGCTCTCATGTAGGCTAAATGCTAACGAGTAAAATTAAAATGCCTGAAACATTGTTGAAAAGGGGAGTACATATCAAATAAATCAATCAGCACATCGTCTAAGAGTAAAACATGAACTAACCTAGATACCTCAGTTAACCCTTTCCCACACACAGACACCAATATTCACGCATTTGCAATAGACGACTTCTGAAAACGTTGTAACACACGTTGTAAGTTGATCATAATGAACAATTTCTTCGTTTGCCACAATGTGTTTTTCAACTGTTATTGATAACTACACATTCATTCAAAGAAACATGCCATAGTGTTGCTTAGATAGATGTTTTCAAAGTCGCGTGATGCTCGATTTGTTAGCGATGCGAAAAGGGCTAAGGCCACACTGAAGTATACGCCTGTTAAATGAATTTTCAACTTAAATTAGTATAATTGAATGAAACCTTTATACCGGTCTTATCATTGACCTTTCAGTTATCACTGTGAAAGCGTAACGGCGACTGGAACGCGATGATAAGGCGTGCTCAATCCTTATCAGCCACCGGCAGTTCTGGGTAATACCGCTTTATCTGCCCTATGCACACGCGGTCCTTATCTTCAAATTCAAAAACAAATGTTGTTTTTAGTAATGTAAGGCCTCTGTCCCATTATACATAAATAACATGTACATAATAAATTCATTTGAGTAACATAGTGAAAAGATATTCAATAAAGAAATGTAGTATATGGCACTTTTTATGATTCAACTAGACACCTGTTCATCTAAAAGTAATTTTCTGATTTTAAATGTATCAATAAGATATGTTATCAGTGATTTTACATAATTGAACCGTCTCGCGAGATAAAACCAACACTGCGTAATTTATCGACCAAGATCATCCTGCGCAGTCCGCGTAGATTGATCCGGGCCTATACATTCCGTGTCATGGGATAGAGGTATAGAGTAATGAATCCTTATACAAAAAATCCACTGGAGCCTAAAATTGTCTTTCTGGGTAAGCCTGCGTGGCATGCTTAGTCTGATCCGGGTCGATACTTTACGCAGTGCACAATGTTGGTTTTCTCGCGGGACGGCTCATATTATGTGAGTCTTCATTCACTCATTATGTCATAAAACAGCAATATAGTTGGGTATTTGTCCAGTCTTGTAAACTAGACATACTAACAAACCGTGTAATTCGACAAGTTTCGAGCCTCGTCTGGATGTTTGGGGGTCTTATTAGCACTCCGGAATGGCTATCATATGAGTATGTCAATGCACAAATGTACAAGTTGGCAGACTTGTGTTTCACTGTACGCAGATGCATTAAGACCCTTACTTGCTAAATGCGGCATATGTATATACCGGTATGTACTTTAAACACCATCAGAGAACAATACAGAACAAGATCATCCTGAAAATGCATGCAGTCTAATGATTGTTTACATTGTGCGCCACCCTTTTCATATCATAAGAAGAATTAAACCATAAAGAACTTAAGAAAAAGTCAATTAGATTGCATGAATTCAACGGTAGTGTTAATCACTTATAATGCAGATATAAAGAAAGCAATTCCACAGGATCTGGAGGTGAATGACATGTGTCATTTATATTGAACTCCAATGCGTATTATGTGACGATTTGCGATCATGATAACTAAAGCTGCAAGTACATAGGAACTGGATGTCTATGACCAACGTCATTCACATCGTATCTGCAATGCGTCTAACTGCTTGTTAATTTGAAGGAAAGAAACATTGTTTGTAGAACCTGGAGGTTAAGATTCGGTTTTATCAGCTGTATCAGTTAAGGTTAAAGATTATTATTACAGACGTTCTCTTGTCGAAACCTTGGTTATATTATACAAAATGGACCGTGGTCTGTAACAAATGTGGATACTGTGCGATATTGCACCTACATTCTTTAAACTCAATTGATCAGTAATTATATTTCATATAAGTTCTGTTTTTTGTACTTTAAAGCGGTCGCCTCGGGGAAAGGAAATCAGGGTTCGAACTCCTGTCGAACAATACAGTAGATTTTTTTTGAAATTGTCGTAATGGCTTACCTCTTTGGCACTTAATGTTGCGGAGGATATTGTATTGACGTATGCATCGGTTTCAGGATATACAACTTATTTATTTATTTAATTATTGGGGTTTTACGCCGCTTTCAACATCATTTCAGTTATATCACGGCGACAGTTTACTTATTCATGATCCATGGGTAAACAAACCAGTACTAGGCTAGAAAATGTGCCTTGCCCAAGGGCACTCCACCATGACCGTAGTGCCGCGACTGGGGATCAAACCCGAGACACCCGGCTTCGAAATCCCCGACGCTAACCACTCGACCACAGTGGAGTCCTAGGATATACAACACATGTAGTACTTGTACTGAATACAGGAAACTCCGTGATATAACTAAAATCAGGTTTAAATAGGCGTAAAAACACTATTCAAGGCAAGGTTGACCACTCGGGCGACGACTGATTCCAATGTATTCAAATGAATTGGCGGACATATCAACAGAAAGCGCAAGCATTCATAACCGTTTACGTAACATTGAGCTACTGGACTAACCGAACTTTAACAAATTGAATTCCTATCGATTGATTAATTACTAACAGGTTGGGTTGATTTGGATAAAAGCTTATGGTGAATCAGATCGTTCCCTGAAGGAATATAGATATCTATGTTAAATTTCTCAATCCAATTAACCTATCAACCCCTTCCACAACGAGCAGGTGCATTTTGATGCATCCGCATCAGACGACTTTTGAAAATAGTTTTACAAATGGAGAAGTTGCTAATTATGAGCGATTTCTTCTACGCCAGACAGTTTTTACCTCTCATCAATGATCATAGGTTATCAATTCAATTACAGAGAATTTCTATTTTTTTACAAAATATGTTCAAAGTCGTCTGCTGCAGAATTTTCGTATAAGGGAAAGGGTAACTGTTACAGATTTGTTGAATGTAAGAAGGGTTAACATAGGTAGACTAGATTGTTAGATTTCAATAATGCACGCGTACACCTGTTTTAAAATAACGAAACCTTTACCAGTTCCTGCACCATGGAATTTATAATTGTTTAAATACGAAATAAGAAATGGAGAAGTTATTACGCTCGTTTTTCAATCGGAGAAGAATTCCCATAAACACAGTTTGATGGAAAATTACCATAAAATAACGCCTTCAGACACTTTGGTAGCATGCTTTTTCGATCAGTGTAGATCAAGATCAGCCTTCATGACAATGCAGTCTGATCTTGTATCTACTTTATTGGCTAAACATCTTCAATATCTTTCCAAAGAATATCCACAAACATGTCAGTGAAATGATTTTTAAAACGGTTAATTGGATGAGTTGATTATATAGAGTGTGCGGTTGAAAGAATGAACAAGACACTGACAAAGCTTTTCATTTGTAATTTCATAACCGATATTCTTTATTTGTAATTTCAAACCCAAGATTATTTTATGCATTCGAATAATAATAATATACTCATAACGTTTCAAATATCCGATAAATAGTAGTTCAATCAAAATGATAACCGCACGTTTTTCCAATAATGAATTTAATTGTTATTACAAAGAAAACTCAGATGGTGACCGAGTGAATGGAATGACACATGCCATCATCACTCGTACATCTATGTATTAATCCGCCATGTCTTTTAAATTACTCCTACTCGGCTTTGAACATACCTGCAGAGAATAATGAAAACAACGAAACATAATTGAGCCGTCCCACGAGACAAGCAACACTGTGGACTCTGCGCAAAGTATCGACCCGGATTAGCCTAAGCATGCCGCACAGGCTTACCCGGTTATGCACTGTTCGCCTCCTATGGATTTTCTGTTTCAGGAATCGTTACTTTATACCTCTATCTCTCTGAGACGGAATGTGTCGGCCCGATCAGTCTAGACGGACTGCGGAGGCAGAAACGGGTCGATACATTACGCAGAGGCCATAATGTTGGTTTTCTCGCGGGACGGCTTAATTATCTAGGTACACTAGGAAATAATAAGTCATCGAAGACCATGCATGCGTTCAAAGTCCGATAACCTGATACAAATGAAATGATAACATGTCAACAAAAGTTACTTACCTTTGTCGTGTTTTAAGCTTCCACCTTTTCGAAAAGACCTCTGTCGGTTTATATTTTATTTTTTATGATAAGAGTAAATAATATAAAATGAATTGCAAATTAAAGTTACCAGTAGCGAAATGTACGGTTGAAATACCTTCCCTTGAGCATTTTGAAGAAGCTCAAATTGTATATGCAATTTCCATTGTTCAAAACCTTGCACGTGTGTGTTTTATAACAAAAAGAAATCAAAGATGTTTATGTATGTAATCCCCTACTTGTTTCTATATTTAGGTGGATAATTACTTTAGATTTCAATTGTCAGAGTTAGATTTCGGTAAGTATTGTCTCATTGCAGGTAATTTGGGAAATTTGGATAAACAAAATCTGGATATCATATCAGTTTTGTTAAACCCTTTCCCACATAATACAAATCTGAGGCAGTCGATTAAGAAATTATTTAAGGAAAATAGGTGAGAAATCGCTATAAATGATTAATCTTGTTTGATATATTTGAAACCATGGTGGCAATAAGAGAAATTGCTTAGTGTGACCTATTTCTTCCTTAAATATGATGTATTAAAGACGCACCAAAAAGCTTCTAGATGTGAGGAAGGGCTACTATTTTCTCCATACTACATTGATGTCACATGTGATCCACGTTTTTCTCCATACTACATGGATGTCACATGTGATCCGCGTTGTTCTCCATACTACATGGATGTCACATGTGATCCACGTTTTTCTCCATACTACATGGATGTCACATGTGATCCACGTTTTTCTCCATACTACATGGATATCACATGTGATCCGCGTTTTTCTCCATACTACATGGATGTCACATGTGATCCACGTTTTTCTCCAAACTACATAGATATCACATGTGATCCGCGTTTTTCTAGCGGTGTTCGATCCTTGTGCATCTCATCCTCGGTACCCAGGCTATTCAAATCAATCTATTTAATAGCCTGCGTACCGAGGATGGCAAAATTGTAACTCCATAAGTCAGTAACAATGCCTCTTAACCCCCCCCCACACACACTTCTGTAGATGGACACAGTTTGCTATATCTGCAGCAGACGACTATTGAAATTATTAAAGGCATAAAATGAATTTGTTCATAATGGGCAATCAAATGTGTTCATAGCCGTCTACTGCCGATTAATTGTTTGTATTAGGGTTAATTTCTCTATTTAAGATATTTGTCAAGATGTTTTCGTTTTTGTCTTCAATAACATGCTAGTATTTTATAGGGGTTAGCTCATGAAATTGTCTTAAAACATTTCGTTTTAAGACAATCCATTTCTACTCTCTTATAATTTCCCCCTTTAATCCACAACTAAGTCCAAATGCATATATAATTTACACATGCAAATATATCGTAAGATAATCCAACGCTACTTATTCACAAAATGACTATTTAAATAAACCTTTGTATTAAGCTTTAATATCAAGTTGTTGAACTATATTTAGCTACATGTGCTATTTATAGACTTGACATACATTTGATTAATTGTGATGACGTAATGGGGGTAAAAGCGTCTCTGTGATTGATTCAGGAAAATTTCATACAAAGCGTCCGTAGCGAACAAGTACACCTGTAGAATGTTTTATCTACAAATATTAAAAAGCCTTTTATAGTAAAAATAAGAATAATGAATTGGAAAAGGAGCCCAGTGAAGACAAACGATTAACCATGAGTGTGTAATATTCCTTTGCAGATAGTGAAAAGACCGATCATGTAGGAATTAGTGTTATATTTACAAACGAGACACCAACACAAAGCGAATGTCAAAGTCTAGCATCATCAACTGAAGATCTGAGCGAATCACAATCACCCATCAATCTATCACCCACAAAGACATACGATCAGCCAACGCATCGTAACAGACGAGGTATGTATGCCGTCCTTTTAATCACTTCTCACGTACACAAAAACTGCAGCAGACAACGTTCAAACTTATAGGGATAATACACATTTTCGAGGGCGTGAACATCTGCGGACGACCGCAAAATGTGTTTATGCCCGAGTGCGAAGCACGAGGGCATAAACACATTTAAGGGCGTCCGCAGATGTTCACGCCCGAGAAAATGTGTATTTTCGCTATTATTGCATAAAATAAGAGCAAACATCCAATATACAGTCCGCTGTAACGTTCAGTTGTACGATAACCGCCGATGAACATGACCCGATAACGCATGTGACGTCATAAACACATGTGACGTCATAAAGTAAACAAGTAATGTTTTACATATCCACGAACCGGGCCTACATCAAGGTTGCCATCGCTGACTCGACACGGGTCGAATTAAATAAATGTTTTTGGATTATTTTATGCTCTTTAACTGTGAATCTAGTGCATGTTACCGATTATCGAGTTAAAGAAGCTGATGTTATTGTTAACCCAACAATTGCTCCTATTCTAGGGGAGATGCAGCGTCCATGTTTTGTTTACTAATGGTGCCCGGGTAATGCATATGTAAAACATCTAACCGGTCTGAAACGGCACGTACGCGCGAGAATCGCTTTGTTTATACACGTTTTCTCGCCGTTTACGCCCGGCTTTTGCAATGTTTCTGTATCCCTTAAGCGGGCGTAAAACATAGATTTTATGCAATAATGAATATAAAAACATTTTAATTTAGCAGAAATATGCTTTACCCTTTCCCTCATATAGACGCGTTCTGAAGCCTCTGCAGCAGACGACGTTTTGAAAACATAGTGACAAAAGAAGAAATTTGACACAATGTTTTTCAACTTTTCGTCATAGGTTATCCATTAAATTATAGAGATTTTCTATTTTTTGACAAAATATATTCATAGTCGTCTGCTGCAGAATTGTCATCTACAGCAAAAGGATTTGCAAATCTCTATAAATGACGGTATAACTATTACATAGAGATGAAAACATTTAATTTCGGCAAAAGAAGAAATTGCTTGTTTTCAGCATGTTCTCCTTTTTCCACTATGTTTTCAAAATACTTCTACTGCAGACGAATCAGACTACACCTGTATGTGGGAAAGTGTTAATTAAACATGAAAGACTTACTGAAAGTTGCTTTGATTTGTTATTTTGATGTGTAAACAGTGTTTTCAACAGTAATTCGGGAATGGATGTCACAATGACAGAACACTTAAAAGCGGTACTAGGCAAGGAATTGTGCCTTGCCCAAAACCCTCAATCATGCGGCGTATATGCACATATAAATCAACAGTTTTCCCTCCATAATCTGTTAGGCTTGACCTTACAAAATTTCAAAAGATTCTGAAATATTTATAAATTGAGGAAGAAGTTTCTGCATTGGAATAATAAGTACTTCCCTCTTACAATAGCATCGTGAAAATTATGTGGATAGGTCTTCCAAAGGGAGGAAAGTCAGTAAAACACTTTATATCATAAATATGCTTTAATTATCGAATGTTCGATCACTTGGTCTTTATCAAGATTTAAAAAAAAAAAAAAAAAAACAGAAATGTATATGCAGTACATTCTTGAGATCAAGTTGTGGTGAGGAGACGTCGTCAGGACATTGTGACGTCAGTTCCCGTACTTTTCCATATGCTGAAAAGCGACTCGCCATATATATGTGGATATATATTGTAGTTTAAAACATTTGTCCTAATCGCGCTGTACGATATTTGTGTTTTTGTTGTATCTAACATGTCATCTATTCAAGGTCGACGATATGTGTGTACAGTGGTTTGATACTGACCGCACTGATGTCCATGACACGCGATCTTCGGAGGTTTTTAAATACAAAGTGGTTGCGGTCAATTAACATACTTGTTCACCGCACTGATGGTGTAGTGGTAGAGCGTCCGCCTCGGGTACGGGTGGTTGCTTGATCGAATCACGGCCGGGTAATACCAAATACCTTAAAGGTGGAAGAAATGGAATTTCATCATTGGCGTCGTTGGTTGTAGTGTTAGCATAACGACTGTCTCGATAAATGGACAAGAAGTACTGCTAAGTTAATCAGGAAACGCATTTATATAACTGAAACATTGTTGAAAACACTAAAACGCTGTACAAACAAACAAACGCTTATACTTGGTTATTCAATTTTCGGTCATAACCGTTATCAGGAGGTAACAATGAAGCTTGTACGACAAGATGGCGAACAAAGAAGATCCTAATCTGACTGCAACAATGCACAGGCCGATCTTTATCTTTCCTGATTTCAAAACACCGATCGTCCCTTTCCATATTATTGTAAAGATAGTCTTTGAAGTGTAGCAGCCCCAGTCTTTGATAGCTATTGTAACGTTACTTGATGCCGCAGCGGAGAGTCATTTAGATCCCAAATCGGAAGACTGTTCAATTCAGTTTGAACATACTGGATTTGAACAGAGATCCATGTTTAATTGTGACCGAGTTTTGTTTGCTCTATTTCAGTCAGCCTTTCCATTCAACCACATGTTGCTTCACGGCGGGGTTCGATCGTTGGAACGTGACACCATTCCGAGACGCATTAGATAGTTACAAACAGTTTATACTCAATAACCTACGGCTCAAATACTTCTCAAAACATGTTTGATGTGATATCTCCATCCACCACTTTGTACAGTCCTGTATTTATCATTCCATCCGATATCAGTTTGATGTGATATGACGTCAATTCCTTTATTTCACGTGACGGATTCTTACACTCCATAAAGATACGAGCGGTTCTCTAGGAAAACCAACTTAGCATAATTATTACACGCTAGAAAAAGACGTATGCAAAACGACACTAAAGATCCAAATTCATACTGTTTAATTATACACACGTTTTCTCATATTCATGATGGGTAATATCTCCTTTGTTATCATGTGTTCATTGTAAACAATATCAAAACGTTCATAACTTTACCTAGATGTTTCCAGTTCTGTCGTAGAGTTGACACACGATAACACGAACATGGGAACATCCGAATATACTGTTGAAACCGAAACATTTCATAGAATGGAACAGCGTAAAACCAGTTCTAATTGCTCATACGAGCAACCAAAAGTGCTTCTGTGCTGTTTCCTTGTTGTGACTTTTCCTAATGAACACTTATTACGGACCTGACAATACACAACAGTGAATGAAGCATTTATCCTTCGAACACTCGAACACGTTGAAGTTATTTATGGACCACTTTCGATTTCGAGTCATCGCGAGTCCACTGTACGTGAGAAAGGGCTAATGATGCTTGTAAATACGTTGCGTTAGCTTTATTGTTAACCAATATCAGTAACTACACAACTTGGTAATCGTATCCTGTGCTTATGCAGGCTTAGTGTTGGCTTTATTCCACATGCAAATTGGGACTTCCGTTGACTTAATACAAAAATGCTTTGTCGAATGTTCAGACCAGTGTTGCGTTCAATAGAGACTACACCTGTAGCGTTATGCGCGAACACCCATATTGTCCCTGTTAACCGTAGTTGGTTTGCACGGACAAATACATTGAAGAGTTCTGGGTTTCCTTGACAATTGTTTCTGTGTCAGTGTCCATTAAGTTTGACAGTTTGATAGCTAACGGTTGCCAAACCGCCAATTAACTTACAGCTATTTTAGGTTTGATACCAACATGTTTCACTGAACGGGGCGTTCAAAAGACACTAACTTTGCCGTTATGCAAGGGAATCCATTTCGTCCCTGTGAAACGTTGTCTGGTTTCACAATTTGAACATTGAAATATATTAGGCTTTCTTGAAAATTGTTTCTGTTTCAGTGGCTATGAAACACCTAACTGCCCTGTGTTTAGTTAAACAGTGTTTTAGTTCACCGTTGCCAAACCACCCAACAAATACTGCTTCTTTATAGTAATTTGATTGGTAACTTTGGCAACCGTCAGCTACCGAACTAATTCACTGACCACAGGCTTGGTGTATTCAAAAGACACTAACTCGAACCAGCATGCACAAAATATCACTTCTGTCCACCGAAACGATATACGGGAAAACATTGGAACGTACTCAGTTTTCGCGAAACCTGTTTTGAGTTTCAGTGTCTTTTGAACACAATGTTGCTATGGTTATGCAAGTGCTTGTACACACGTTGCGTATATTTCCAAATATCCGTAAGTTTGAAATCACGTATTATAGTTTTACTGATCTACTTTTGGCATTTCAGACCAAAAAGACTTAACTGCAACTTGAAACAGGTTGTAATTGCGCTTGTTTTGGATCTAGTCAGAGTTCTGCCGAATTTCAACGATCCTACATACATTCCAGATCAGCCCGTGCCTTACTCATGATAGCTTTCACGTATTACTTATATTTCAGATCACCAAAAATGTGTCCTTAATCGTCTTTTGGAATTACGAAGCCGTATTCGCATGATATCGCAAGAGTCGTCCTATGTTGGGGGCAAATGTGTCATGACATTCATTGTTTAAGAAAAACCAGGGTATCTGATTATGGTTAAAACTGTTGATAATGTTTTATTGATGACCTACATGTATACATACCTCGCTTATTTGGCATCATACACATTCGCACAGCGTTAATACACATTGTATATACACTCTGGTGTGTGAATCAACCAATCGAATTGCAACTACTTCATATTATTATATTTTGATTGATGTATACAGTTTCTTGAACACATGTTTAAAGAAATTAAAAGCACCGTCAATTACAATACATTTTTTTTTTGAGCGCCTTTCCGAAATGCGACAAGTCTGCAGCAGAGTATTTTAAACATATTAACTCTTTCACTCATACGACAATTCTGAAGCAGACGACTTTGAACATGTTTTGACAAAAAATAGAACATCTCTATAATTAAATGGATAACCTATGACTAAAAGTAGAAAACATTGTGGCAAAAAGAGAAATTGCTCGTTTTGAGCAATTTCTTCTTTTGTCACAATGTTTTCAAAAAGCCGTCTGCTGCAGAGGCGTCTATATGAGGGAAAGGGTTAAGCAAACTTATTGAAACTCCCTGGAAATGAAAGTATAATCATTCGAAAAATATAAAAATATTTTGGCATAAGCCATTGCTCAATATGATTAATTTATCATTTGCTACACTGTTTTCAAAGGCTGCCTGCTTAAGATGCGTCAACACGCGTCAGATGTCGGAAAAGGTTTAAGACTTATTTTCACAGAAAACAAACATTTCTTTGCAAATCTATAGATAACTGTTTCTGTGAAAGGAATTATGACACAATTGGTATATTATAAGGGCACATTTTTGGTGATGGCTACCTTGTGTTAATTTGTATATTTTCGATTTGTTTTATACCTTTCAGATATGTATAATAAAATAAATATATGTAAAACAGATATAACATTACTTCTATTATGATTCGTAACCTGGCATCCCAGTGTAAATTTGTTGTATGTGAGATAGGGATAAGGTAGCCGGTTACCTGGGAAGTATGTTGTGTGAAGTACAGGTATTCGAAATCATGGCGACACACGGTGATATGGCCGCCACACGATGTTTTGGTCATATTATTTTAAACACAAACAAAATCTGAACAATTGGGAGCGGGAGATCAGGGTTGAATCCACGGTCTGGTCATACCAAAGATTTTAAAAATGGTAGCTATAGCTTTTTGGGATAGTTTTCCAATTGATACATCGCTTTCTGGATAGATAATACCGGTAGTATCGGTAAATCAGCCGTAAGACGTGTTGACATAATGTAACTGAAATACTGTTGAAAGTGTCGTAAATCACGATAAAAACATATATGCAAAAAATAAGCTTTTTTGCTTTATTCACAAAGTGATAGATATCTATAAATCATATAATTTGAACTTCAATATCCAAGACACGGATATATTCCAATGTTAAGTCAACCTATGGTGCTAATACAATAACGTTAACAACTATTCTTAGTTGCCAGGTTTAGACTCAAAATCGTGAGCCAGTCAGTTTACGTTTGATAGATCATAACATCAAAGCGGGCGTCATTGGTAATGTCGCTTTTTCGTCTTTTCAAGCTTTTCTTTTGGATTTTTTAAACAACCCGCTATTTTTAGCTCATTAAATCGTAGTTATCATGACTCTGGTTCACCCATTTATGATATGTTCTGGTCACACAAGACGAAAAGACAAAACGCTTTGTTTTGTTAAAATTCAACTTTTTTTTATTACAATATTAAAATAACAAAATAACGAAATTATTCAATCTATCGTTAAAACAACGCCAACAGAAACTGACAACTACATGCACACATTTATTTTCCTGATCAGATATCTAGATGAGTTGAGAATTTCATATTCCAAAACCTCTTTTTAGACACTCAAACCCTATGTTGTAGGTACTCACTGAGACGATTCTTTTGAGAACCCACAACACATGGGGTTTGGTCGAGTCATATAGGTATTGACAATTTAAAGTATATTCTATAGCATGATCCAGCCACGTCTGACGACATGACATATTGATGAACCTACATCTACGTAACGGAATGACATGAACAGCTATGCCAGTGAAACTCACAGGGCTACACTTGTAGTTCTCCGTCGGAAGGTACATCTATGGCTCTTCGAAAGTTATGCGATCAGTAAAGGTGTGTGTTAATTAACCCGAGTCTTCACTGTTCACATATGCAATCAGACCCGACATTGCCAGACACGACTCACATGTAAGGCGGAAAGACATAGTGACGTTGATCAATCTAGATATCCGTTTAAGCCAAATACACACTTTTCAAGAAGGAATATAGATAAACCCTAATTCAATTACTGCATTTTTATAATGAACATTTTACAAGGTCAGTGATTGATCACCGAAGCTCATGAAGGGTACTATTTAATCAGCGGTGCCTATTTTACCTATGTGCACGAAAACCCCTTCTGTTTCCAGCGAAACGTAATCGGTTTTCGCTGAAAACATTGAACCATAAGTAGGTCAAAGGGAAGCAATTCATTTTACATAGGCGACTATTGTAGCATTATGGGTTATGGTTCTTTCCCAACATCACAATGAAGCCACAAACCCGTATTAAATCAAAGTCCATTCTTATATATACCATTATGCACCAGAAACTCAGGGCTCATCCTACCATTTTTTAGCTATGACGTCAAATGACTGAATTTCACTTTAAATTTCAGAAAATACAGGATGTTCTAAATATCACTCTTAAGGTGTCAATACAGTCAAAAGCAATCCAGGGTTTGGTTACAAATCAATCACAGGATAATATAGTTTTCAAAAAAAGAATTCAACTTTCAGCAAAATCATTATTGTCCAATGGGTTACAATTTCAATCTTACATATTCATCTGAAATCCCCTGGACAAAATTGTCTGTCCGGCAAACCGATCCGATTTACTTCCCTTTGACCTACAGGGTGCATGCCCCGGTTTCATTGTGTATTGAATGCTGAGCAGGTGAGCTAAATTCCTTTTCAATAATTAACTGTAAACTCAAAGAAAATTATGACACATCTTACTGTATTCTCCAACTTATTTGACGCATGATATTGGATCAAACGGATCTTTGAAAATCTCTTTATCAGTAAGACATGACTTTAAGAAGACAGTCTGTGATTACCGATCTAGTCTTGAGTGACCTGTCCTTGCCATTATATTATCGGCTCAGGCATACGCAACAATTGGAGGCATCATTGGACATGGTAGATCAAACAAAATGTTTTTGAGACTGAGATAGATTATAAACATCAAGTTGTATGGTCCGCTCTAGATTGTACGATAACCATGTGTATATTTACCACCCTGCTATGTATGGTACGTCAAGTACTAGCAGACTAATGCTAGACGTAATCAATTACTATAATACGCCGGTTACTAAACTACAATACATGTCGCCATTGTTGGTTCATGTTAGAGGTATAAATTTACTATAGTAAGCCTCGTACCAAATTATAATCGCTCATACTTGTCCGTTCCTGTTAAGTGAATACCAAAAAAATGCATGAATGATAAAGAGCGGCTATTTCGATTTCCGTAAAGCCTGTCTTTCAAATAAATAGATATTCGTATCATATTTGCAGCATACCCAACCCTACATTTTCAAATAATAAAGCGAATAAGTTTCTATTAACTTATATACGTTCCACCTACAAAGTATGCATAAGTATTACATTATGACAACAAACAACTACAATAATTTAAATTAACTCTTAACATAAACCGTTATCTAACTTAACGAGACTTTAAGCGACAAGTACATTTGTTCAAGTACATTTGCGAACAATTTAGCTCAAGATCAACCTGTACTCGAAATATGCAATGTTCGCCACCAATCTTTCCGTTTTGTGAACATTTTAATCCAATAACATTTAAAAGTTTTTAGAAATCAAGGGTGTCGATTCCAGTTGCAGGAAAATTGGCAGAATAATGATTAATACACAGTAAATAATTACAATAACTTACAAATGTTATATCGAGTTAAATTCAATACATCTCCTCCGACTTACTCGGCAAACCCGTCATTTTAAAGCCACATTAATCGTAACACTTTCGAAATATTTAGCCAAAATTCTTCAGTTTACAAAGTTATAGGCCTCGCTTCTTTTTCTTAGTATTGTATTAAAGGGATAGTCTCACAATTCTAAATGTTATATGCTGCAAATGCCTATAAGAGATGTAACATTTTCTATTTGCAAAACATGATGTTTCAACATCTAATTATTTTCCAATTATTAAATATTTCCAGAGACATATTCAGACCCTAAAATTGTGAGACAGATATTTTAAAACCATCATTTAACCAGACTAATTGCACTTCACACATCTATTTTCGTATATCTTAAACATTTTGATGTCGGTTTGTTCACACCGTTGATTGTTTTCCTTCGTTAAAGCCATGCATTAATGGGTCTTTAGACTTTCCCTGACCTTTTATTGAGCCAGATACATCCGAATTCTCGTCTCGTCTGAAAAAAATATAGCCAGGTTGTGTTGCTAATCTTTAATCCGTTACTAGATATAGCAGCTGTAGATTCGTCTGTATCAAACAACTTTTGAAAACATTTTGGTAGAAGAAGAAATTGCTGAGGACTGGAATAATCTTAGTTTGCAACAATGATTTATTTATATGCTATACTTATAAATGTTTGTATGTCCAGTTAGCTTTATACAATTGCTTTTTCGTTAAACAAATTCAGTAGTCGTAAATCAGGTAACGTTCGTGAACTTTGCAGTAGATAGATATAGTAAGTACAGGAGAACATGCAAATAGGATTCGGGAAGTAAGTCATTCTCAGAATATGTCTCCCAAGATATTACTGACCCTTTTCACAGTAAATATATGAGCCATTGCACGAGACAACCAACATTATGATCTCTGCATAATGTATCGACCTAGATCAGCTTGTGCAATATGCGCAGGCTATTCCGGGCCGACACATTCTGTTTAATGGGGATAGAGGTATAGAATAATGATTCCTGAAACAGAAAATCCACAAGAGGCGAACAGTGTCTGTCCGGGTTAATCTGCGCGGCATATTTAGGCTGAACCGGGTCGATAATCTACGCAGATTCCACAATGTTGGTTTTCTCGCGGACGACTCATATACTCTTCAATAAACAAATAATTTACATATTTGGCCTAACAGAGGCTTAAACATACAACATCTTACTTTAAATCTCCACCGTTTCGTATCTTGTGCATCACAGCCACATAGATTTTCTTGAACAAAAACATGGATACCGCAGCTGCCAAACCAAAGGAGCCAACAATAAACACCCCGGCTGTATGCTTCAAATGGAAGGACACTTGTAGAGAATTTCTCGTGTTCGTGTTATGATCACATTCCCTCGTATCTTCCCACCACCTGTAAGATCAATACATGAAGGATACATGTCGAGGGCTTGGCGTGAAACGGTTGTATCTAAAATTGGTATTTTTTTACCGAGGTTAATCACCTCGCCATAAAGTCTTTATATGCGTTAAATCAATTTTCTTGGTAAACAATGGAAATTTAGGTGCCATTGCTCGTTCTGAGCAATGGCACCTAAATTTGCATTGTTTACAAAGTGGTCAAAATTGCCCCTAAACCAGGGTTTTCAAAATAGGTTTTTAGTTACAACTGTTTCACGCCAAGCCCTCGACATGTAATCTTTCATGAGATGTTCAATTAAAATATGTTGGGTCCAAGAAATAAAGATCAATACATTATGAACAATTGGTTGTTGAGGTATTCGATTAAAATGTATTTGGTGGGCTCCAAGAAATAGAGATCAATAAGTGAAGGTTAATTGTTTGTTGAGGTATTCGATTAGAATACGTAGAGAGGGCTCCAAGAAATAGAGATCAACAAATGAAGGTTAATTGTTTGTAAAGGTATTCGGTTAGAATATACTGAGTGGGCTCCAAGAAATAGAGATCAATAAATGAAGGATAATTGTTTGTTGAGGTATTCGATCAGAATATACTGAGTGGGCTTCAAGAAATAGAGATCAACAAATGAAGGTTAATTGTTTTTAAAGGTATTCGGTTAGAATGTATGTTCACTGAATGTATTTTACGAGAAGTAATGCCACACGACGTGAACATAACGATGTTGGTTATTTCTACACACAGCAATACAAGCTGAGCCCCTGTAGCTCATTCGGTAGTGACGTGGGCTGCTAATGCGTGGGTTGTAGGTTCGAACCCCAGCTCGGAAAACATTATTTGACAAAAGCCAATGCGACAAACGTCAGTCGTCTTTCACCAATCGGCTAACAGTCTTTATGGAAAAGCAGCCAGTTGCCTGGAACGACTGTTGTGTGCAGTATTGGTGTGAGAGAGTCCGGAGATACATGGGTAATTGAACTGTCCACGGTGTTATTATTGAACAATGTTGAAAGTTGTGTAAAACCCCAATCAACCATTCTCACGGAAATGCAATTGATCTCGATATAACATTTAAACAATAACAATAAAATCGTTGTATTCATATGAGCCGTACCGCGAGAAAACCACCATTAAGGACTCTGCGTAAAGTATCGACCCGGATCAGCCTAAGCATGCCGCGCAGGCTTATCCGGATAGACACTTTTCGCCTCCTGCTGATTTTCTGTTTCAGGAATCATTATTCTATACCTCTATCCGCCTGAGACGAAATGTGTCGGCCCGGATCAGTCTGCGTGGACTGCGCAGGCTGATCAGAGTCGATACATTACGCAGATGGCATACTGTTGGTTTTCTCGCGGGACGGCTCATTTCATCTGTTAACTTATTCGGAAATCGTTTTGACAGTGTATGTGAATATCCTCATTGAATGAACTCACTTTTTGAAATATTCAGTTCATCCAGATTTAATCAACTGTTATTTCGCATAGTTACAAGGATAACATACCAAGTAAGGCCCTGTGGTAAGGACATATCTACAGGTAATACTAGTATAATACGAAGATAACGACGTTAGAACTGTAACAAATGGAGCAATTTCTCGTTTTGCAACGATTTGTTCAACTATCTTCAATATGTTTACTCCCATTTAAACATATTATCGATTTTGTTTGCAGAAAATTTGTTATTTGCTTGAAAGTGATAATAAACCAAATCACAACTCAGAACCAAGCATGGACATAGCTTGGCTAAAGACGATGTGTATGTCCTCAAGTTTCAACGGGCACTGTCATATGAAATAATTATTTTATAGCTAGATTGTTACATGTGCGTTTTGGCGTATATTTTGTACTGGTATGAACGTTTACAAGAACAATATAATCTTTACATATCACCTTTAATGTAAATGTCAAATGTCAAATAAATATATGAGTCTGTTCATGGGAAAAGGTATACGTTTGCATTTATGAACAAAGTAGGTTCATATCAGCCTGTGCATTATTTTCCAGAATCTACAAAAGAGGACACAATTGTCTAATTAATATGTAAACAGCGTAGATCGTGATCACACTATGCAGATGCAAATGTTGATGAGGATCGTCATTATTCATAAAGGTCAAGTTGTACCTTTCCAATGAACTGGCATATTTGTTTTTTCGATATTTCGGAAAATAAAGTGTAGATCGAGGCCTACACTGACGAGAGGACAATCAGGTAATATTTTTATAAAATGCGTGCTTACTTTTTACGGAGCTCCTGTATGAATCCATTCTCCTTCAGTCGTAACAGTTCTATGTTGATCTGTGATTTGAAGGAGGCACCGTGGGAAATAGCCACCCCGTGTTCCTGAAGGAGGATCGGTGCCGACACTGACTGCGTGTCACAGTTTTTCTGCTCCGAGTAGGAGTTTATCAGCACATCAAATATAAAAGCGTGGTCACCGGCTATGACCTTTTTTATACCCACACTAGAGTTCGCAACTAGACCCTTTCGTTTTTCAATTTTCGCCCATATTTTATGGTATACCGAATTATCTGGGCTATATTTGAAAAAGTTCATAGTTGCAGAATTTTTTACCGTCAAGACAGTCACATCATCGCGCTCTGCAAGCTGTTCAAAGGAATCCACGGGTTCTTCCAAGTTTTCCTTGGTCAGGAAAGCAGCCATATTGGCGGTATATGTTGAGACGGTGATCAGTACGAAGAACAGAAACCCAGTTGTTAGAATTCTCTGGGAGATCGGCTTTGGAGAAAAATCGCTCCCCTTCATCAGCAACGTACCGATCGAGAACCACAGCGTTGACTTAATGGTGAACTTCCTGTCTTTACTTCTAAAGTCTAATATTATGTAAATAAGAGATACCCCGAACGATGATCCAATTATAGCCATCCAGAGTTCCAGCGAGAAAGGTGTCAGGAACTGGAAGATGTTTAGCTTTTCCGTGGGTTTCCGGATCAGTATATTAACCCCCGTGCTCAGAACGCCCAGGCTGAAATCTATGACACTCTGACGTTGGGAGGTAATGGAGATAGCCCCCATACCAATCGACGCATTCTAAAAGGATAAATATTTCAGATTTGAGCCGCGTCATGCAATTTATGGTCTTAATGTCCCTCCATTATACAATACAAAGAGTTATTGCGTAATAAGGCAATGGAGCGCAATACATACATATAGTATTACATATAACTTACAATGTAGTAACATGCTTCATTTTGAAGGAGACACTAACAATTCTGTAAGCTTGGTAAAGCATTAAACCACGTATGTTGATACATATCGCTTATATTCTTTCAGCGCCAAAGGCAATATTGAGTTTGTTTGAAAACAATACTGATTCAGGCGAGTCAGCTCGTAACAAGCTGTCTCACCTGAAATCAGCATTGTTTGTTTTTTAGTCTTTAATATAGTCGAAAACTTTTATTCAATGAGAAATGGAGACGCTCGATTTTGAACATGGAAGAGTCTACTTTAAACAATTCGGCGCTGAACGAGTTAAACTGTTTACAAGGCATGAAAATCATCCTCGATCACAAAGGTATCTCAATATACACAAATTCGATTTTCTCTTTCAATATTAAAATGACCACCAAGTGCAACGCTAAGTTTGAGGCTTGAGAATCTGAAACACAACAGAAAACGTTTATACTGGTCATACAAAGGCAAGTTTCCTCACAATTACAGGTTTTTCTTTATCAAAAGAAGCATCTTGCACTTTATTACATGTCAATGAACAGTGAAGGCTCTGATGAGACCTTGTGGATGCACAGGCTCGCATGAATCGTCATTGTGCGCATGTCCATTAAGACCAACAATTTATAGACGCAGTTCACATTTAATAACTTTTATTGTGGATTTAGCCACGTTTTACGAAAGCCGAACTTCTTGACAGAACGACCGGTGAAAATCCAGAACTGAATACGACTCAATGCAGTCTGACTATAACCTGCATTTTTCGTCATCTAATTCGTAATTCGTAAGTCTAAGCCCCGTCTCGGTAAATCATTCTTTCCGATAATTGACAAAAGTAATTCATCGTTCACCCAAGGGCACAAAGGTTCATGTCGGAAGGTACATTGCCATGGAAGAATGTTGACTGGGGTATTGGTATGACCAGGCCAGGAACACTGTGAATTGACCGCCGTGACATGACTGCAAAACTGTTAAAAACAGAGTCAATCAACAACCAACCAATCGAACATTATTCGCAACTGTGATTTTCATTACACAAAATTAGTGTATAGATGTTCAACTTGCAAATTGCTAAGCTAATGGTGTCAGTTCCATGCTTGTAACAGGGTTAACATGTCTCCAAACAACCGCCTCGGTGGTGTAATGGTAGGGCGTCCGCCTCGGTTGTGTAGTGGTATGGCGTCCGCCTCGGTTGTGTAGTGGTATGGCGTCCGCCTGTCCGCCTCGGTGGTGTAGTGGTAGGGCGTCCGCCTCGGTTGTGTAGTGGTATGGCGTCCGCCTGTCCGCCTCGGTGGTGTAGTGGTATGGCGTTCGCCTGTCCGCCTCGGTGGTGTAGTGGTATGGCGTCCGCCTGTCCGCCTCGGTGGTGTAGTGGTATGGCGTCCGCCTCGGTTGTGTAGTGGTATGGCGTCCGCCTGTCCGCCTCGGTGGTGTAGTGGTATGGCGTCCGCCTCGGTGGTGTAGTGGTATGGCGTCCGCCTCGGTGGTGTAGTGGTATGGCGTCCGCCTCGGTTGTGTAGTGGTATGGCGACCGCCTGTCCGCCTCGGTGGTGTAGTGGTATGGCGTCCGCCTCGGTGGTGTAGTGGTATGGCGTCCGCCTCGGTTGTGTAGTGGTTTGGCGTGCGCCTGTCCGCCTCGGTGGTGTAGTGGTATGGCGTCCGCATCGGTGGTGTAGTGGTAGGGCGTCCGCCTCGGTGGTGTAGTGGTATGGCGTCCGCCTCGGTGGTGTAGTGGTAGGGCGTCCGCCTCGGTGGTGTAGTGGTAGGGCGTCCGCCTCGGTGGTGTAGTGGTAGGGCGTCCGCCTCGGTGGTGTAGTGGTAGGGCGTCCGCCTCGGTGGTGTAGTGGTATGGCGTCCCCCTCGGTGGTGTAGTGGTAGGGCGTCCGCCTCGGTGGTGTAGTGGTAGGGCGTCCGCCTCGGTGGTGTAGTGGTAGGGCGTCCGCCTCGGTGGTGTAGTGGTAGGGCGTCCGCCTCGGTGCGGGAATTGGCGGCCGAGTCATACCAACATATTTGTAATGATGGTTGCATTCCTTAACGCTCAGGGTTGCGGGTTAGCTTTACGACTGACTTACTGGTATCAAAATAAATGGACCAGTAGTACTTGTAACTTACACATGAATTGCCGTGGTATAACTGAAATATTGTTGAAAGCGGCCTAAAATACCAAACAATTTCCACAAACATACATCTGCTCCAGATATATCGGGAAAAGTATGGAAAATCTCTATAATTTAATAGAGTGTAAAACATTTTTACATAGGATGAGTTTGCGAGTTTCCAGCAATGTTTTTCAAAACAAAAGTCGTCTGCTACAGATGAGTCAAACAACATCTCGAGGGCTTGGTGTGAAACAGTTGTAACTAAAATCGTTTTTTTTTTCCCCATGTTTAATCACCAGGCTATAAAGTCTTTATAAGCGTTAAATCATTTTTCTTGGTAAACAATGGAAATTTAGGTGTCATTGCTCGTTCTGAGCAATGGCACCTAAATTTGCATTGTTTACAAAGGGGTCAAAATTGCCCCTAAACCAGGGTTTTCAAAATAGTTTTTTAGTTACAACCGTTTCACGCCAAGCCGTCGCTCATCACACGGGAACACAGAATATCGCACTCGACGTGTGTTACAAACATACCCCTGCCATAATCTGTCCAACAATTCCTCCCCAGTCGGCTTCATTGAGGTCCTCAACGTTCGCGTCCTTCGGGGTCCCGTACTCGTTCCGCGGGGACAGGAGGATGTCGTACTTGAACTTCAGGTCGTCACTGAGCCGATTGAGAAGGTCTATAGTAAAACCTTCGTAGCGTTCGTTCCCGGTGTAGGTCACGCCGTTTGGTGCCGGACGTAACATCACGAACGGTTCTTCCTGTTAACACATTATGAACCGAGTTAACACTTTCCCATATGGAGAAACGTTCCGCTGCAGATGACTCTTGAAAACTATGTGAAATGAGGAGAAACTGCTCATAACAAGCAATGTCTCCTTTTGTCACACTGTCTCCAACTAGTATTGTAATAATAACGCTTTCATTAATTAAGATTATTTACAATTTTATCTACATGTTTTCAAAGTCGTCTGCTTCAGAATGGTTGTATATTGGAAAGGGTTAACTTTAGTTGCTGAATAGCTTAGTCTGCAAGGTTTTTGGCCTGGGGCTTTAGCTTTAGTAGTAATACCATTTCCTTCGGAGTTGGCAGCCTGCCAATTGTTGTTAGCACCAAACAACGCATGAGAAACTGCGCGAGAAAAATAGTTCATCATGGATTCAACAAAACTGCATTTAAAAGGTTAGGATCTCCCCCATAAATTTCATTTTAATGTTGTTGAAACATCAGTGAAAGACTTAAGGCCTGGGTACTCCAATATAAGTTTAAGAAATGCTTTAGAAATGAATGCGCCGAGAGGTCAAATATGGACGCTTGTTAACATTATTAACATTCACGAAGAGGAACGGGAAAAAAGAAGAAGTCACGTGAAAAATACAGTGGCGGATTAACCGTGGGGGGGGGGGGGGCGCAGGGCACGTGCGTCGAAAAGTTTATGGTAAACAAAGAAGTAGTGGCGGATTTAGCGGGGGCCGGTTTAACAACATAAAAACAGTACATGTACATATATGTGGGAACGAGTCCATAACTTAACGAAAACTTACAAGTACGACGACCACCGTTTCAACCTCTTTAAAGATACCACGTGTTTGTTCGGTATCCGTCAAATTTTGTATTGTAAATGTTAATCGCTCCTCGGGTGTTTCTCCATTCTTTGACCAAGTGGCGACCTAAATGTCAACAAAACAAGAGAATGAAATGTTGTTACTTATTCACAGATAGACAGTGTTATTGTGAAAACTAATTCATTTTTGAATTCGGTCCTTTGCACTCGATCGTAGATAGATAGACTCGGTACCTTCGTGAATGTCTGTATACATGTACACAGTCTCGATTGGTTACCTCCCCTGATGTAACGCTATGGGAAAGTTGAAAGTGTTTTATAGAAGTTGAATAACCTCTGACTGATTTATAACCAAAAAAGTATTTGCTCTTAGCAATATTGAAACCTTAAGAGCCATTTCCAGAACATCCTGTATTTTCTGAAATTGAAAGTAAAATTCAGTGCGGGATAAGAGTGACCTTCTGTTTGACCTAATAAAACGAAAAATCCTCCGTCAACCTGTATGTTTTCTTTGCTACTTTGGTAGTTCTAATAATGAACTTTATTTTGATAAAGGTTTCTGTGTTGTTGGGAACGAACCACAACCCATACTGCTATGGTCGTCTATGGGCAGTGAATTACTTCCCTTTGACCATATAAATGGATCGGTGCAACAGGCTAATAAAAAAGGGGCCGAATTCTGCCCGTACTTCAGATGAGACTTGAAATACACTGTGTATAAAACCGCTATCGTAACTCAATTTAAATTAGATTTTTTTTTTAAATGTCTTGAACATATAACAATTGCGTTTGTTTAAAAACACTAAGTTATGACACATATAAAATGAAATAAATATTCCGATGTTTTAAGTATGAGCAGTTTCTTTATTTTTAGTTTGACTCGCATTTACGTTTTTGTGTTTTATTTACGAAGGCAAAACAGTCCCTATTAGCTAGACTGAGATACTTTATTTTCATAAACTATGTAATCAAAAGGCGATAACTACAAACCTTTACGTCGCACAGTCTAATTTGTTTACATACGCGCACCTGCTTGCAGCAGACTATCGATATGAAAATCACGTCGAAATCTTCTTTTAATAGATAACAAAAATAAGAAATATTTTGTGAAAAGATGTCTCAAATATAAGCCTGTTTATCGGTCGTGAACGTCGAAACGCCTTTTCCTCAGTTCGTGACCTAGTTTCATATTGCCAAAATGTAGAGAAGTAACCGGAAGTAAAATGTAAACTTAGAAAAGTGAGTTGTTTATGCAGACAAAAAATGTCGCACGACAACTTGATATCTTAAACGTCACGAAAACGAGTGTATGGGTCGAATGTAGGAAAAACAAAGATAATATAGAAATGCTTTTTTTCTCTCGAATGCAGTGAATAAAACATGCACTAAAGCTTTGCCTGATTTTTTATTTACTTTCCTCGATGTCTGACACTACGACTCGATCTCGACACGAGGGTCAACATTTCGAAAGAATGCTCAAACACCTTATTACAGATAGATACATGTAGCTAATATCACACACTTAAATGATTAAATATATGTGATATTAAATGTTTATTTGGCTTGAAACAAATTAAGAGAAGAACAAACTCTGATAAACAATAGATTTAGAAATAAAGACAATCTGCTCTTTCGCACCCAATTAATTTCATACCTGTCACCTGATAAATATTAATGGGACTCGCAACTGGCATTTTTCTTTCGCCAAACATATATTGTATGCATAAAGGATTTAGATAAACAATTTAGCTGATATGTTGTTTCAAGTGTGGTCTACGTTTTAAACATATGATGATAAATTTTAACATCTGTGAAATATTTATTATAATTATTATTAAAAAGGAGGAAGTTCATGTCTTTAGCAATTTAACCGTTTTCTCAATGTTTTAAGCGTTTAAAGTTGTTCATTGTTGCTTCAGACATGGAGAGGGTTTAATAGCTTTTTATTGCATGTAGACTTAAAGCCCAAAATGTATTTGTTGTGGTTTTATTGACAAATACAAACATCCAAAATCCTGACCAAAAGAAATCCTGAAATGTGTAGATCTATGTGGAATTCCAACCTGGAATTAGTCCTTATGAAAACATTATGTGTATGTTTAGACTAATGAAAGTCAAGAATACATTGATGTCTTGCATCAACTTTCTCTTGTTTTTATCTATAACGTTAATTTTGATTGGCTGCAACACGTCCAATCAAAACCATGGAGGGATTAGCCGTTGTCATATATGTATGTCCAACGAACAACCAGTATAAGAGCCGTTCCACGATAAAACCAACATTATTAACTCTGCGTAATGTATAGACCAAGATCAGCCTGCGCAGTCCACGCAGGCTAATCCGGGCCGACATATTTCGTTTCAGGGGCACAGAGATATAGAGTAATGTTTCCTGAAACAGAAAATCCACAGGGGGCAAAAGGTTTCTGCCCGGATAAGCCTGCGCGGTATTCTTAAGCTGATCTGGATCGATACATTACGCAGAGTCCACACTGTTGGTGTTCTCGTGGAACGGTTCATATACATAACTTACACACGAACATTCATGAAAGTACTGTGACTATCGTTGTTTCGATTGAAGTGGTCCGAATGATGTTTTCAGAGTACTCGGTAAATAATGTTCACTGGTATATATGAATGTTAAAGAGATCGTGTGTATAGGTCAAATTACGCTAAATACATCCGCGGGCCCCTTTGATCGTACCGTAGTCCATAAACAAAACTTTGTTTGCCTAGAAATGGTTGTACATCTGGCCCAGACTGCATTGGATATGTAAAAATGGGTGTAGATTCTTTGTAAATATGTAGAGGATGAACTGGAACTGTTTGATTTGATAATTTTAAGTATTTTGACCTTGTGTGAAAGTGAAAGTAGAGGATATGCAAACCCAGTTTCAGCCTAGCTGGATTGTGGTAAAAAGGACGGTCCCATCTTCACAGAGCGAGTTCTTTCTTGCATAATGCATGACCCTACATTTTTTATGGAATTTTTTTAAAGGTAAGAAGTATCTCTTTTCAATGATATATGGTGTTCCACCTGGGAAACGCTTAGAAAGTGTGACAAACGAGGGTTGAAGCTGGTTGATTTACATGTAAACAAAGAAGGAATTTATTTAATGTATTGTGACCTATACACTTGTAAGAAAGGTGATCTACAACTTTGAATAGTTCATAGAGTTGGAGTAAAAATTTGACAACATATTTAAATTCTGTTTCAACTGAATACCAATACGAACTATTACCAATGTTTAAACATACAGTATACATAAATAACTGTTAGACTTCCACTCTAACGAGAGAATTCATGGTGGCCCCGATAGACGCAGTGCATGTGTTATACAGTATAAGAGCTTGATTGATCTGCATATACTTTTTAATGAATAGTGAAGAGGCAAATACTTTTATTTCATAAAAAACAATATTATTGTACAAGACCCAGTGATTCTGTCGACGCTTTAACGCAATTCATATCACTACTAGATCTCCCCGAATATCTAACGAATAGACCAATGATGATAACAGTGCTCACGCAAACACATAGAATAGTCGCTCTTTCACTGATTTCATGATCATGTTTTGATATTCTATCAAATATTGATATCTTGAATGCTTTATGAACGTATTCCATATAAACAAACTATGATACATACCTTTGTAAAGAGTGAGATACCGCCGTGGTTGTACAGCGTCAGGTTATAATCAATCCTCGATCCTGAACTGTTGAATTTGATGTACCCTGTCTCACCGTTACCAATCTGAACCTATAGATGAGGGAAACTAATTAACCGGTGCTCTGAGGGAAACTAATTAACCGGTGCTCTGCGATAACCAAGTAATTGTACATTTAAATAGTTTTCTTGTTAAATAAAACACAGGGGCGTAGCTCCCTTTAGGCACTGTAGGCACGTGCCTACACATTTTTTCTCAAAATGCCCCCAAAATACAGCTGCGGCGATAGACATCTGCAGACTAATCCCGCCGACACATTCCGTCTTAGGGGATAGATGTATAGAGTATTGATTCTTGAAACAAAAAATTCACATGAGGCGAAAAGTGTCTATCCGGGTAGGCCTTTGTGGCATGCTTAGGCTGATCCGGGTCGATACTTTACGCAGAGTCCACAATGTTGATTTTCTCACGAGACGGCCTACACATTTATTATTGCAAAACTACGCCCCTGATACCTGCGCAACTATGCTAAGGATTCAAGTGTATACTGTTTAACATATGTTTCTTGAAACATTCTCTGACTTATTGACAACATTGCAGAGCCAGATCAGACTGCGTTGGTCGCAAATGCCCAATTATTGGTTTTCACAGAGCGCCGCTCAATTGGTATTTTTGATTAACCTTCCCCGAACCTAACCCGTCCCGCCCTCGTCCACCCCGCCACCACACGCACACACACATACAGATGCATTGTGACGATTCTGCAGTAAGCGATTTTTGAAAACATGTTGGCAAATCGCAAATATGTTTTAACTAATCATTTGATATACTTCACCCCTAGACAGTATATATATTTGTGTCTAGATGCTTGGAGAATCGTCGGCTGTATTTTTTTCTATGAGCTAGAGGGTTTAAAACTGTATTATATGTCAAACAGCAATGATTGGTTAAATAGTTTACAATTGGAAGAAAGAAATGTAAACAAAAGATTGATTCTGAATATGCATCAACATGGTGGGCTGAAACTGTGAATTATTGAATATGTTTCTAACTGCGATTCATAACAATTGGACGCCATTATCTTGATGCTAGAAACAGGAGAGTTCTTTATGGAATAAAGGTACGAAAGACCGGTGGTGACTTTCAAACTTCATACTCCACATTTCACACTTAACACTTCATACTTCACACTTCATAGATAATGTTTGAAGTGTGAAGTGTGAAGTATAAAGTCTGAATTTCATACTTAACACTTCAAACTCCTTACTTCAGACTTCAAACTTCACACTTCACACTTCACACTTCACCCTTCACACTTCAAACTTCACACTTCACACTTCAAATTTCATACTTCACACTTCAAACTTCTTACTTCAGACTTCAAACTTCAGACTTCAGATTTCAGACTTTAGACTTCAGACTTCAGACTTCAGACTTCAGACTTTAGACTTTCAGACTTCAGACTTCAAATTTTACACTTCACACTTCACACTTCAAATTTCATACTTCAGATTTCAAACTTCATACTTCAAACTTCACACTTTACACTTCAAACATATTATCTATGAAGTTAGAAGTCTGAAGTATGAAGTTTGGAGTGTGAAGAATGAAATTCTAACTTCATACTTCACACTTCACACTTCAAACATATTATCTATGGAGTGTGAAGTATAAAAGCTGAATTTCAAGCTTCAGACTTCAGATTTCAGACTTCAGCAGACTTCAGATTTCAGACTTCAAACTTCACAGTTCAAACATTTTATCTATGAAGTGTGAAGTGTGAAGTGTGAAGTGTGAAGTCTATAGTCTGAAGTCTAAAGTTTGAAATGTGAAGTTTGGAAGTCACCACCGGTCTTCCTAGTCTTCATTCAAGTCACCTCGTATTCTCACGATATATATCAATACATGGACAGAAAATGGTCGTGTTAAATGAAAATGCTTATAGACTGCTTTTTTCAAATAAATGACAGATAATTGAGGCGTTACTCAAAAATAACATTTTGGCCTCTGCGTAATGTATCGATCCAGATCAGCCTGCACAGTCCGCGCATGGTAATCCGTGCCGACACATTCCGTCACAGGGGGATAGAGGTATAGAGTAATGATTCCTGAAACAGAAAATCCACAGGAGACGAAAAGTATCGGTCCGGGTTATCTATTGCGCGGCATGCTTAGTCTGGTCCGGATCGATACTTTACGCAATGCTGGTTTTCTCGTTGGACGGCTCAATTGTCTTTATACCTTTTTAAGTGCCCTCAAGAAGTGTTCTTTGGAGAAATAGCCCAATGTTTCTGTGTTTTCCGACACCAGATAAAAGTGTTTTGCCATTGTAATGATTAACGCGGCGTCTGCTGCTCCATAGGCATACCTGTTCAGAAAAAGAGAAAAACAACTTTGTTTAACCCATTCCCACGTGCAGACGCAATTTTACGCACATGTAGAATACGAAAACATTGTGGTGAAAGAAGACATTGCGTATGATAAGCAATTCCTCGTTTTGCATCACTATTTTAAACTCTCTTAATTCAGGATGCTTTAATTTATAAAGATTTGTTCATGTATTTGCCTTTAATGTAATGCATGTCGTCTATTGGAGATTTATTCTATGTGAAAAAAGAGGTAAATTACTGGCTGTATTCCTAACATGATTTATATGCCTTTTATTAACTTTACACGCACGATACTCCCACAATGCTTGAATAGCGGACAGAACAGATCATGCTCAGACTGCACAACATAAGCACTATTATTCAGTTGTAAATCGAGATGGTTGAAAACCAAATTTTAAACGAGTCATCTTCTACTTATTTATTCACAATATTCTGATCTTAGAATATTGTTTGTCAATGAAACAGTCCTAAAAGATGCGACCTGACCAGGCTCAAACCTTGGACCTCTAATTATCTACGTGTTCGAGTTATGAAATATATATTCAAAAATGGAGTTCTAGAAGGGTTCGAGTTATAAAATATCCACTCAAAACTTGGATTTAATTAAACTATAAGTTTAATTTATCGACGTGTTCGAGTTATACAATTATATATTCAAAAATTGGTTTTAATTAAACGATATATTTGTTCGAGTTGTGAAATATCCATTCAAATATAACTTTAATTAATAGATATATTTGAGTTCTAGACGCGTTCGGGTTATGGAATATCGTTTCAAAGAATGAACTTAATCAATCTATATATGAGTTATCGACGTGTTTGAGTTACGAAAAAATCGTTGAATTTGTTTTTAATAAAACGATATATTAGAGTTCTAGAAGGGTTCGAGTTATAAAATATCCATTCAAGACTTCTTAAATTTAATTAAACTATGCTATTGAGTTATCGACGTGCGCGAGTTACGAAATATATATTAAAAACTGATTTTAATTAAACGCTTTAATCGACGTGTTCGAGTTACGAAATATCCATTCAAATATTGAATTTAATTGAACTATATCGACGTGCTCGAGTTATCAAATATATATTAAAAAATGATTTTAATTAAACGATGTTATTGAGTTATCGACGTGCTCGAGTTATCGAAAATATATTAAAATTTGTCAGATAATTGCAAAATTTTATTTTTTGAACATCATGTGCCATTTTTGCACACAATAATTGACAGTCATGATATCTGGGGGAAAAAACAATCACCCTGTATCGAAATCCTTTGTTTGTTCCGTACGATCTTTATATCTGTATGCAAAAAGGTCACACTTGACTGCAAACAGACCCCGTCTGTACATGTTGATCTCTGATAGGGCCTGTAGATGGGTCGTCTGTAATTATATAAGAGACTCTCCATAGGAAAAAGGTTTACATACCACTAAGTTAAGCTTATTAAAAGCTTTTGCCAATTAGTGTTGATGTTTATAAGACGGTGCAGATGTTCAGGCTGATCTGACCCTACACTGTTTACAAAATACAAAATGGTACCTTTTCCAAAGGACGGGTTTATGATATGTTTGTCATATATTATCGGATACTGCGTTTGTTCATGTTGCAATAATAGTGGTTAGTCACCAGGACCAACGCAGTCACTGAATAGAAACAGAACATTCACTTGTTTCCGCATATATAACAAAGCTGCCACAGATGACCTTAAAAACATCTAGTAAAATTGTCGAAAATCTCTCATAATGAAAATGATTTATTGAATAGACTTGAAAACATTGTAGCACAAGGTGAAATTACTCATTATGAGCAATTTGTCATTTTCCTACAATGTTTTCAAAAAGTCGTCCTCTGCAGAGGCGTCTATATGTGAGAAAGGGTTAAGATGATGCAGCTTAAACTTGCAGCAGTTTGAATGTTTGAATGATGTAGCAAATCTTAGTTTTGTTACTGAATATCTTTAGAGCAAAATGCTAAATACATTTAGTATATACATGCACATACATGCGAATGGTCATGCGCAGTTCAAACACGACAGATTAAAATTCGATTGACCTAGTCAAATACGGTACCAAATATGGTAATGTTATGTCATTGAAATATGATGTGACGTCATCGAAATATGAAATCACGTCATTCAAAGTGAGGTAATGGGATGTGGTTCTCAAACGCCAATCATAAATTTCTTTTTGTGTTATTTTGTTATTTTTAATTTATAGAAATTTGTATTTCTTTTTCTTTATCTGTCTTTAAAGTTATACAAGGTATATACTAAAAGGAAAAGTAGGTTGCAGTATCGATATTTAGCTTTGTATTGTCTACGTGAGGCGTATAACAATACCAAACTCGATATCGCTACTACAACATAGTATTTCCTATGTATCACATTTGTAAATGCACGTGCACAAAACGTAACTCTTAACCCTTTCCCTCATACAACAATTCTGCAGCAGACGTCTTTGAACATATTTTGTCAAATAATGGAAAATCTCTATAATTGAATGGATAACCTATGACTAAAAGTGGAAAACATTGTGTCAAAAGGAGAAATTGCACGTTTTGTGCAATTTCTTCTTTTGTCACTATGTTTTTAAATAGCCGTCTGCTGCAGAGGCGTCAGAAAGCGTCTATATGAGGGAAAGGGTTAATTATATAATGATTTAATACAAGCTATTAACCATCTTGTGAACTTACCGGGTCCAATATGAAGAAACTGTAGGATTCCTCGTTTAAAATACCAAATAATCTAGCCTGAAATAAATGAATAATTGTATGACATCGTCGGTTAACGTAAACAGTAGTTCATATTTTGGGAACGCGCTATTCAAATACAGTTGAGGCACATTCTAATTTTAAGTTAGGATTGTTACATGAGAAACGACCAATATGCACATAGGATCGAATGCGTGTACAGCAGGCGTATATTGGTTAACACTGTTCACAAATGTTGTCGCGTATAAAAGAGCAAGTGTTTTAAACACTATAAGCTGTATACTGGCATTTTCATGACCTATTAGTAATTAACGACCTAGCATTGACACTGAAAACCACGGTATCCTGTTTCCACCATCAACTTCTCGGCTATGTAATAACGCGGCAACCAGACGTTAGGCGTCTAATTTATATTTGACGCGCTGAAAAGTTGACCTCGACAAGTCCAAAACTCGTCGTTGTTGGTGACACAGAGATTCCGTAGAAAACTGTTATACATGTATTGGGAACAATATCGACAATGTGTTAACATGACACCTTAATTTAAACTATTCGAACTGTCCGTTATTGGTGCTAATAAATCAAGGCGAGATACATGGGGATATCAGACATATTGAGATGATTACAAGTTTGTGGTAAATTTTGGTACACAAACGGTTCGTTATGTAGGACAATGGTTCAACATTTGCTATACAAGGCTACATATATTCGAAATAGAAAACATATGAAAAAAATCGTGAACATGTATTGTTTTGTTTTCAAAAAGAATAGAAAATTCTATGGGGGCCGTTTTTATATTCTCGTTTTGCTTAATTGACGCCTGCAGCAGATAATTGGATATTTTAAAAAGTTGTTTATAACCGAAGTTTTAGTCGTTGGCCTATATAGAAGAAATCTTTAAAAATCATAAGTGTACAATTAAAATATACCTCGTCTAAAATAAGTTCTATGAGTCTATACTTTTCTTCTCTTGGACTACATATAATAATCTTTTTCTGCTCCAGTTTCTGGACATTCCGAATCACCTCCGCTGTTTTATCCTTCATCGCCTCTTTATCGGCCTCAAATCGGAGGGAGTAGGAGATAGGAGATATATTGTTCTCTACCATTTGTCTGGCGAGATTTTGACATGCTGTAAGATATCAAATATATGCATACAACTTTGAGTACTTTTCAGACACATTGTGGAGTCTGCGTAAAGTATCGACCCGGATCAGCCTAAGCATACCACACAGGCCTACCCGGATAGACACTTTTCGCCTCCTGTGGATTTTCTGTTTCAGGATTCATTACTCTATACATCTATCCCCCTAAGACGGAATGTGTTGGCCGGATCAGTCTGCGCGGACAGCGCAGGCTGATCTGGTCGATACATTACGCAGATGTCTATCGCCGCAGCTGCATTTTGGATAATTTCGAGAAAAAATGTGTAGGCACATGCTTAAAGGAAGCTACGCCCCTGCTGCGTATCTGGATTGGCGACTAACACAATAGTTCGCTTATCCCTTTCTCATATACAACAAAATCTGCAGCAGAACGGCTTTTGGAAAGATTTATGAAAACACATGAAAGGTACCTATAAATGATAATATACGTATTAAATAGAGTTGAAAACAGTGTAGCAAAAGGAGAAATTGCTCATCATGAGCAATTTCTTCTTTTGCCACAATGTGTTTTTTTAAAGTCTTCTGCTGCAGATGCGTTGCAAAGAAGGAAAGGGTTAAGACGTTGTGTAAGACTGGCTCCCAGGGTTCATAGCAAGTATTCACTTTTCATAACATCTAAAAATACATTGATATTTCAGTTTGATTTAATCGTTTTGTTACTGTAAACCATGGTCAGTGTCTGCGAAATAAAACTACAATTAGTGAATTGTTTGTATCTCATGACTTTCAAATAGGAACTGCTTTATCACTTGCCATATCAACAATAACTCAACTCATTTCGTACATTGCATACATCGGCGTATTGCATTATTGGGTCCAAGCATAGCTGTGCCAAGCTCATCTCCAATAATCGGCACTTAAATTGTAATAATAAGTCAAAACTGTAAAAAAATGTTTATTTCAATTTAGATGCATACACATTGCACGTTCATTTTTTTACAAATTCAATACGAAATTGCTTTATTTGTCGATTAACAAACATTTTTCTCAAACGATGTAAACAGTCTAAACACCATACACAATAAAAGACGCATTGATGATTTTCATTATTTTGATGTGGTAGATTTATTAATGATGCATTGCAAAGAGAATGCATATAAAGTCAAATTTGTGTAAGAGATCACCTCTGTAAGCAGCCTACTTGTATTGAGGAGTCACTTGAAGATTAACATAAACAACATTTCCATCTTTATTTGACTACTTGTATTAAGCAGCCACTTGTGTTCAGCAGCTAAAGTTCGACTCTTGTCTAGGTTGCTGTTCAAGACATGTTTTGTCTGTATGCCTTTTCTTAGTCCCTTAACCCTGTCTCTCATCTAGACGCTTTCGGACGCCTCTCCAGCAGACGACTTTTTGAAAACATTGTGACAAAAGAAGAAATTGCTCAAAACGAGCAATTTCTCCTTTTGCCACAATATTTTCCACTTTTAGTCATAGGTTATCCATTCAATTATAGAGATTTTCTATTTTTTGACAAAAAAGGTTTAAAGTCATCTGCTGCAGAATTGTCGTATGGGGGAAAGGGTTAATAAGCATGTCGACGGGAAAAGGTACAGTGAATGTTTTATAAACATCACCCAGTCCATCTGTTACGTCTTTTCAGAATCTACACATGTTGACAGAAACATCTAACAAGATGTTATAATTAATATGTGAACAGTGTAGATCTTGATCTGATTGTGCTAATTCAAAGGCTGATATTGTTCACAAAAGTCAACTTGAACATTTCCCCATGGACGAGCTCATATTACCTTGATTATCCTTTTGACTCTCCGGCATTATCATAACAGCGCTTGTCCATCCTTCATGTACGAAGAAGTCAACAATAGCACCATTAAACTCGGACATCGGCGGCCTCACTTCCACCATGTTTTTCCAGGTGATGTCGTCATCCGCCCGGCTTATATCCGACCAATCAATGCCCATGTAATCCGTGACGATATACGGAAGACCTTGGTCCTCCAGGATCATTGCCAAGTTAAGGTAAAACGGGCCCACTACTACGGACAAAGTGGCGTTTGGTTTTGAATGCACGCCTAGCTTCACTTCTGCAATAGATAAATACGTTTTTCTGTAAGAGTAAATCGGAAGAGGCCAACTTATCCCATTCCCTTATATAACAAATATGCAGCAGACGATTTGAAAACATGTCGGTAAAATTATGAACCATCTCTGTAATAAATTAATAGAGTTAAATAATTGTGACATTATGACGAATTTCTCCTTTTGTCATAATGATTTAAAAGTTCGTCTGCTGTTAATGTGTCAATCTGCGTCTGCATGTGGTAAAGGGTTTAAACCCGAAAAGAAGCCATATTAATGAAAACAGTTTTACTCCCTGAAGGAACAGGGCAACATTTTCATTTTTCAATTAGAGTTATTACAAGTCAGGACGGCATAAAGCATCAACTTTTAGATTAATGGCGGGCGCTTCCCTTTATTGCGTTGGATTGTCAACGAGGGTATTGATCTTTTGATAATTAACCCTTTTCAACATGCATCGATGCACAGTAGACCACTGTTGAAAACATCGTGACAAAAGGAGAAATTGATCAAAAACGTCACAACGTGTTTAATTCCATTCAATAATTAACTTTCAGCTACAAAAGAGATTTTCCAAATTTTAACGGAGATGTTTTAAAAGTCGTCAGATGAAGATTTGTTGAATGTTGGAAAGAGTTAACAAACAATTGATGGGCTATTTCTCTGCAGCGAACCCGAGAATGATTGTCAAATTATCGCTAGGGGTCTGATATCATGAAGAAATTAAGTGGCATCAATATCTTTTGATGGTCTCGTAACTCATTTCCGTAACCTGCATTTTTTTCAACAACATGCAGAAGTATTTTGCCTCATAATCAGCAGACGCCTTTTGAAAAATATTTTTGTAAAAGGAATTAGTGTTCATAATTAGGTTTTTCGCCTTTTGCGAAATGCTTTTACTCATTGCATTAACTGTTCTTTCAGAGATTTTTCCATCGTCTGCCAATGTGCACTTGTTGCTGAAGGTGCGCCGTATGTGGGAAAGAGTAAAATGAGACACGAAACAACAAAACTTGATCTTCACTATCTGTCTGCTGCTTCTTTCGATAAATAGCGATATTTTCAACTAGTAAACCCATAGGCTATATCTAAGGACTTATATGTTACATCAGGTACTTGCATTACATGCTACATCAGGTACTTGCATTACATGTTACATCAGGTACTTGCATTACATGTTACATCAGGTACTTGCATTGCCTTTTTCCAATATGATTTCGGAAAATTTGTCAGAGAAAGGAATGTACATATTTCTTTTAGTGAACAATTGAGAGACACACGTTAATTAGTTAATTATATCCTGATAAACTCACAGTTTTAAACAATTATATTTAATAAAGTTAGATTATTAACTATCTGCTCTGTCTTTAGCCAGTCTATACATGTTTACAGCAAGAACAAAAAAAACAACACAAATGCATAAAGCAACAACTTGTATATTAATGACCCGCTCTTCTTTTATTACGATGGATTGTCAACGAGAATATTTACATTTTGATCATAAACACTTTCCAACTTGCGAACGTATTTTGATATATCTGCAAGTAAACGAAGTACAGTCGGTACATGGCATCATTATGTAAACGCTTGAATTATACAGGACAATAGTTCGCATAGGCGTCATATCGAGAGATACATACATGTATATGTATTTGTGAAAAGCAAAGAGCTTTTGAAATAACAAATACGGATTAAATGTGATAAAGTACATTCAATAATTTTCCCTGATCAAATCCCAGGAGCCCCAACACAGACAGGAAATAAAACATATGACAGGGCTATGGACTGCAATTCCTGCTTTTGAATTGCAACAAAACAGTTAAACTGTATTAATAGTATCCTTAATGTTACCAATTGCAAAATAACAGGGTTTTAGGACAAAAGAGACAACAATGTCACGGTACATACGCTGCTTTATTCCTCGCTCTATTTCCGTCCACCCGGAAGTAGGCATATGCAGGACATCACTGACCACAAGGTTGACCACGTTTGGGGTGTTGAAACAATCGATTACGCTCTGCGATCGCCATTTTGTACTGTAATCTTGAAATGGCTTCTGTAACAATGTCTCCCCCGTTTTCGGACTTAACATTCCTGTAAAACAAATGGCGGTATATGGTACACTCGCGATAACTCGTTATACAGTAAACTCGCGCTAACTCGTTATACAGTACACTCGCTCTAACTCGTTATACAGTACACTCGCTCTAACTAGTTATACAGTACACTCGCGATAAACTCGTTATACAGTACACTCGCGATAAACTCATTATACAGTACACTCGCGATAAACTCGTTATACAGTACACTCGCGATAAACTTCTTTTTACAGTACACTCGCGATACACACGTTATACAGTACACTTGCGATAACTCGTTATACAGTACACTCGCGCTAACTCGTTATACAGTACACTCGCTCTAACTCGTTATACAGTACACTCGCTCTAACTCGTTATACAGTACACTCGCGATAAACTCGTTATACAGTACACTCGCGATAACTCGGCATACAGTACACTCGCGATAAACTCGTTATACAGTACACTCACGATAACTCTTTATACATTACACTCGCGATAAACTCATTATACAGTACACTCGCGATAACTCGTTATACAGTACACTCGCGATAACTCGTTATACAGTACACTCGCGATAACTCGTTAAACAGTACACTCGCGATAACTCGCTATACAGTACACTCGTGATAACTCGTTATACAGTACACTCGCGATAACTTGTTATACAGTACACTCGCGATAGCTCGTTAAACTCGTTTTCTAAAATTGGTGAAAACTCGCCAAGGCTCGTTTTTATCAATTTTAGAAAACTCATTTTATAAAATTTCGTATTGAATGACCACTCATGTAATATCCTCTATATACAGTACACACGCGATAACTCGTTTTACAGTACACTCGCGATTACTCGTTATACAGTACACTCGTGATAACTCGTTATACAGTACACTCGCGATAACTCGCTATACAGTACACTCGCGATAACTCGTTATACAGTACACTCGCGATAACTAAAAAATCCGATAATTCGAATATATCGTCTAACTCGTTCAACCATTTCCAAAATTGGATCTGTCTTTAGCTAACAGTGAAGCAGCATATTTGGTTGCTGATGCGAGCAATCAGAACTTCTGCTGCACTTTCAATTGAATTACGAAACTTGCCAATCCATGTATCAATTGAGTTTAAATCCAGCAATGACTCGAACACGTGGATAACTAGAGATAACTAATGGGTCCCGTTCGACTACGACTTATCGCGAGACGACTTTTTAACCCTTTCCCTCATACAACAAGTCTGCAGCAGACGATTTTGAACATGTTTTGTCAAAAAATAGAAAATCTCTTTAATTGAATGGATAACCTATGACTAAAAGTGGAAAACATTGTTGCAAAAGGAGAAATTGCTCGTTTTGAGCAATTTCTTCTTTTGTGACTATGTTTTTCAAAAATCCGTCTGCTGCAGAGGCGTCAGAAAGCGTCTATATGAAGGAAAGGGTTAACGTAATATTCTTACTCCACACTGTTATTTGCGTTTCTATAAGGTTCACATCAATGAAACGTGTGATTAGTTATTCAAGTATTTAAGCATTGATTACCATGAAAAGTTACAATGATAACAATTTCGTTGTTCAATGTGGTGCTTTTCTACAACAAGAACGGTTAAAATACAGTTGTTGTTAAATATATATACGGTCATTAAATATTGTATAAAATGAATCAGTCACATGAGTACGGCAGCTCTTATGGCAGCTCTAAAGGGACACACACATTTTTATAAATTACATACGAATTTGTGTTTATCTCGTGCGCACGAGATAGTAGCTCGTTCGCACGACTTAGTATCTCGTGCGCACGAGATAAGTATCTCGTTCTCGTTATCGAGATAAGCCTTTAGAGCTGCCGAACATGAGACCAAATTCCCACTACGTCCTCAAAACGTTATGCGGTTGCAGTAAGAACTCATACACCATAGTATGAACGAAGGAGAAAACGGTCATGACGTGATTATCGACGTGGCTGAACTTTGAACACGTTAAAAATAAAATACGTAGTGAGGACGTTAATGAGTCAGGACGCAATAAGAACTGCATTAATCAGTATTTATATGCATTGTAAATAACTAGTCTGGGTTTCTTGTTGCTGACATTTTAAATTGTTTAATCTCGTGTGGCAGGGTGGTATTGCTGTTAGTAAAATATTTTTAAACTCATAGAAATTGATTACAGAAGCAAGAAACTTGATTTGTCAACTATGGAAGCGTCCTAGTGCCACAGTCTGTAATATTTTTGAGAGATATTATCTCCTAATTAGGAGATACTAAGTCATAATTAGGAGATACTAAGTCCTAATTAGGAGATACTAAGTCCTAATTAGGAGATACTATGTCATAATTAGGAGATACTATGTCATAATTAGGAGATACTAACTCCTAATTAGGAGATACTATGTCATAATTAGGAGATACTAAGTCATAATTAGGAGATACTATCTCCTAATTAGGAGATACTAAGTCATAATTAGGAGATAGTATCTCCTAATTAGGAGATACTAAGTCATAATTAGGAGATACTAAGTCCTAATAAGAAGATACTGTGTCATAATTAGGAGATACTATGTCATAATTAGGAGATACTAAGTCATAATTAGGAGATACTAACTCCTAATTAGGAGATACTATCTCCTAATTAGGATATACTAAGTCATAATTAGGAGATATTATCTCCTAATTAGGAGATACTAAGTCATAATTAGGAGATACTAAGTCCTAATTAGGAGATACTAACTCCTAATTAGGAGATACTAACTCCTAATTAGGAGATACTATCTCCTAATTAGGAGATACTATGTCATAATTAGGAGATACTAACTCCTAATTAGGAGATACTATCTCCTAATTAGGAGATACTTATAGAATCCCTGGAGGGCCCTTTTGACTTTTGTCTGCGGGCTTGTGACTTTTGATTTATGACTAGTATAGTATTGGGTATAGGAAGCTTGCAGTTGGCCACAGTGATTCTTTATAGGCTGTACTATTACAAGCTTTCAGTTGGCAACAGTTATTCTGTATAGGCTGTCGTACTAGAAGCTTGCAGTTGGTCACAGTGATTCTTTATTGTCTGTAGTACTAAAAGCTTGTAGTTGGTCACAGTGATTCTGTATATTCTGTTTTACTAGAAGCTCGCAGTTCGCCTCAGTATTTTTTTATTTTCTGTAGTACCAGAAGCTTGCACACAATACAAAAGGAGGGGCGGGGGATAAAATACACCCGTTTCACCCGTGTTGGTCACTATTGTTTCCATACAATGAAAGTCATAAATCACAATTCATAAATCACAAGTCATCAATCAAAAGTCAAAAGTCACAAGTCATAAATCAAAAGTCACAAGCCCGCAGTCAAAGGTCAAAAGGGCCCTCCAGGGATTCCATAGATACTAAGTCATAATTAGGAGATACTAAGTCCTAATTAGGGGATACTATGTCATAATTAGGAGATAGTATCTCCTAATTAGGAGATAGTATCTCCTAATTATGACTTAATATCTCCTAATTAGGACTTAGTATCTCCTAATTAGGAGATAGTATCTCCTAATTATGACTTAATATCTCCTAATTATGACTTAATATCTCCTAATTAGGAGATACTATCTCCTAATTATGACTTAGTATCTCCTAATTAGGAGATAGTATCTCCTAATTAGGAGATAGTATCTCCTAATTAGGACTTAGTATCTCCTAATTAGGAGATAGTATCTCCTAATTATGACATAGTATCTCCTAATTAGGAGATAGTATCTCCTAATTATGACTTAATATCTCCTAATTATGACTTAATATCTCCTAATTAGGAGATACTATCTCCTAATTATGACTGAGTATCTCCTAATTAGGAGATAGTGTCTCCTAATTAGGACTTAGTATCTCCTAATTAGGAGATAGTATCTCCTAATTATGACATAGTATCTCCTAATTATGACATAGTATCTCCTAATTAGGAGATAGTATCTCCTAATTATGACTTAATATCTCCTAATTAGGAGATACTATCTCCTAATTATGACTTAGTATCTCCTAATTAGGAGATAGTATCTCCTAATTAGGAGATAGTATCTCCTAATTATGACATAGTATCTCCTAATTAGGAGATAATATCTCTCAAAAATATTACAGACTGTGGCACTAGGACGCTTCCATAGTCAACAACTGGTCATTCAAACTATTGTTATTTTCAATCGGTTAAAATTTTGCTGTCCTGAAACGAATACAAACACTTATAGTCTATGGTATTTATAGCTAATGAGGATTTCTCATTGCTGACTGTTTAAAATCAATCTGCATCCGAGACGTCAAACGTAGTATGTTAACGTAAAACACACCTTATGTGTTTAACACGTTCAGTATAGATCTATAGGCTCAGATTTTTCCGACCAAACTCGTAAAAAGTCTGCATTTTCCATGAACATGTCGGTCTTTTCCTGTTGTGATCTCTTACGATTAAGGACGGAAATCACGGAGCCCATTAAGGACGTTCTTACTTAAAAAAGAAGTGGTTAAAGCAACAAACTAAACAACTAACCTATGATGAAGTCATACGGTTCTCTGCACAATGCCGTATTCACGGCACGGAAAGAAGAAAGGTAAACACATAGTCCCACCACGTGTCGTAGATTGTACATCGCTGTGAAAGAAATAAACAGATAAACAAGTGAACAGGCATCAGCCAAATTTGTTGTAGTCTTACCTTCTCCACTAGTACGAACTTATAATTAATGAGCGTGAAACTTTAATCCGGACTCCCAACATTGGATGATTTATAGTTTAAGGGTAGACTTAAGAATGCATATCGATAAAGCCAGATCACAACAAACATACTGACATTGTAAAATTTATTTAACTTGGAACTACACCATTCGGGCCTCGGTAGCTCTGTTTGTTGCGATGCGGGATGTCAATCCAGCGGTTGTGAGTTCGAGCCCCAGCTCGGCCAACATTCTTTCCGACGTTTGACAAAAGTCACTGTGACTTCCACCAATGGGCTAACAGTACATGAGGAAATGCAGCCAGTTGCTTGGAAAGAATATTTTGATGAATACTGGTGTGAGAAAGCCAGGAAACACATGAGTGGTTCAACTTGCCGACGTGATATGACTGACACATTATTGAAAACGACGTTAAACCCCAATCCATCAATCAATCAATAAACATTCGAGCTATTAGGTACCACATGTTCGGATAAGGAGGGGTATACAGCTCTTTTCCCCATAACAGCTCCCTTCTTATCCAACCAAATCCTATGCTGTTAGTACTCAAAAGAATCGTCTCATTAAGACGAATCTTTTTAGTATCAATAACATAAGGGAAAACGGGTCAAATAAGGATTTCAGAACAGAACGTATAACAAAACCCTTATCTAGAGCTCTGAGGTAACGCCGTGAATGTTTGTATGACCAAGGACAATTATAATGTTCAAACTCACGAACATTCTCGAGTACTGTGTCTATCTATATTTTGAATGCATTTTGAATTTATTTATTGGGGTTTAACGGCGTTTTCAACATTATTTTCAGTTAGGTCACGACAGTACACTTATTCACGATCCCCGGGTAAATAAACCAGTACTAGGCTAGGCAATTTCCCTGCCCGAGAGCACTCCACCATGACCGTTGCGCCGAGACTGGGGATCGAACTCGGGACGCCAAGTCTCAAATCTTCGACGTTACCCACTCAGCCATGGCAGAATCCTATATTTTGAATGCAGTCGGCCGAATGGTGTTTTCATAGTCCTCGGTCCTTTGTTCGCTGGAGGGATTGTTTGGTGTTTTACGCCGCTTTCAACAATGTTTCAGTTATATCACGGCGTTTCCTGGGTAAGTTACCAGCACTACTGGTACATTTATACTGACTACAGCCAGTCAGTCGTAATGATTATCCCGCAACCCTGAGCGCCAAGGAGGGAGGCCATTACTACCATTGTTAAAGTCTTAGCTGGATGGAACAAGAGAATATTCTATTATAGGAATACGGGTAATTAGATTATTCCAATGTAAAAGCATTGTCTATCATTGGTGGTTAGACATTGTATCGGCTCCTACGACGTCTTGGACAACAAGTTACTACCCACAAATAGTCTAAAATGAAAAGCAATAGTACAAGACATGTTTATGACATTCACTTCTATAAAAGTCATTTAAACAATATAAATGTGAACATATTCCGGACATGCACATCTTCGAATGTTTGTGTTGATAAACATGAAATGAGCCGTCCCTCAAGCAAAACCAAAATTGTGGCGAAAATGATCGACCTGGATCAGCTAAAGCATGCCGCGCGCAGGCTAGCCCGGATAGACACTTTTCGCCTCCTGTGGATTTTCTGTTTCAGGAATCTTTACTCTATACCTCTATCCCCCTGAGACGGAATTTTTCGGCCCGGATCAGTCTGCGCGGACTGTGCAGGATGATCTGGGTCAATACATTACGCATCGGCCATAATGTTTTCTCGCGGGATGGCTTAAATAAGGATTGATTTAGTTAATTGAGTTTCACGCCGTTTACAACGGTATTTCAGTTCTATCACGATGGCCAGTTCACCTAACGTGTGTTCTTCCTCACCACCACACAACATTCTCCCCAAGAAACTGGCTACCTTCCCATATAATATGTTGAGGTCAATGCTGGAAAACAAATGACGCTTCTAGCCATAATGACTTTGTCAATCATCGAAATTAATGAATGGTCGGTCCGGGGTTCGAACTTACGACTCATTGATTGAGACCCCTGGTGGTTACAAGCTGATCTACCACAGCTCTGCAGTTATTAGTCGTTAATGGTTAATGAAGAGATTGATTACAGTGAACAGTTTCCACGGGGGAGTTGACGACCGCGCCTCAACCTGACAGTTACCAATATGGAGCGAGACTGTAACCTTTAGGCTAATCCCACATGACACATCCATCTTGTGATTCCATGAAATATTGACTTAATGACCCGCGTTGTACCCCTCATCGGTTGTCTAATATGTCTGGAACAATGATTTATTTCAATGATTTACGTCACTTTAAGTGATATTTGAGCGACAAATTCTAACCTCTAAACGTAATTTGCAGCCAGCGCAGATCAAGATTTGCCTGGCCTTCCGCATTGGCACTAATTACGAAACAGTCACCGGTGCTTTACAGAAACTTCCCATATACATCACATGCACTTTAATCAGATAGTATGATTGATTGATTGTTTGGTGTTTTACGTCGCTCTCAACAAATGTTCACTTATATCGCAGCGTTTCCTGGGTAAGTCCTACTGGTCCATTTACCCTGACACCAGTCAGTCAGTCGTAATGCTAACCCACAGCATTGAGCGCCAAGAAGGTCAGCTATCATCAGATGGCATGGATAAACAAACAGTTTGTTTAATTCAGATTTTACGCCATTTTCAACATGATTTCAGTTATATCACGGCGACAGTTCACTTATTCATGATCCCTGGGTAAACAAACCAGTACTAGGCTAGGAAATGTGCCACCGACTGGGGATCGAACCCGGGTGTCCCGGTTCCAAGTCCCCGACGCTAACCACTAGGCGGATTTCTGACAAGCAATCATATAGTATAGAAATGTCTACATATCTCAAACCAACACAGACTTACGAGTTCAACTATGTACGTCTGTTTGAAACGTTATTGTTTAGATAGTTGATATGAAATGTATTTCACGGTTGATGTCAATTTAATACAATCTAAACAATAACGTTTCAAACAGACGTATACATAGTTGAACTGGGGGATTTTGCGTTACTTTCGTATCTCAATCTGTACCATCAGATAATTCAGGGCAAGTAGACATTTGTTGTTATGTCAAGTGAACACAGTTATAATCTATTCGGGAAAGAGCGCAAATAGTTCCTACATATCACATACTTATAGCAAAATAGCCCCGATAGCTTAGTCGGTGGCAACACCGGCTGGCAAGCCAGGGGTTGTTAGTTTAGAACCCCAGCTCCGCCAACTTTCTTTCAGATGTTTGACAAAAGTCACTAACAGTATATATGGAAAATCAGCCAATTGTTTGGAAAGTCTTTTGTGTGGAAGCACTGGTATGAGAAAGCCAGGAAACACATGGGTAGGTGAACTGGTCGCCGTGATATGACTGAATAATTGTTATAAATGGCTTAAATCACCAATCAATCAACTCCGGTACAGAATTGCGCGGCGCACCATGATTCCAACCTTAGCGTAAGTGTTTCACGTGTAGATAAAATATGCGTTTCTATAACATGTTCTTCGACTTATTTGCGAACAGTGGATGTCCCGATCAAGCTACACGGATAAGCATGTTGATCTTGAATGACGTATGAGGTATAGTTTGAATCAACCTTTTCCCTCATACATAAAAATCTGCAGCTGACGACTTAAAACAGTTACATAAATGCACATTTGAAACCTTCTATACAAAACCTTTATTAAATACAGTTGCAAAACATTGTGACAAAAGGAGAAATTGCTCATAATTTCACAATGTTTCGTCTGCTGCAGAGGCGTCAGAAAGCGTCTGTATATGTAAAAGGGTTAGCGATATTTAGCTGTAAAGATCCGATATGAACATAAGCCGGAACGTTATTTTAGAACGCGGTGACGTTATAACGGTACTTTACTCATTGTCTGTATATAGTAAAATATGACTGATTTATGTTGCTAACGTCACATATTCGCAAACATTCTGCAAAGTTTCAGTACGATATGAGCCGTTCCAAGAGAAAACCAACAGTATGGACTCTGCGTAATGTATCGACACAGATCAGCCTGCGCAGGCCGCGCAGGCTAATCCGGGCCGAAACATTTAGTCACAGGTGGAAAGGGGTATAGAGTAATGATTCCTGAAACAGACAATTCACAGGAGGAAAAAAGTGTCTACCCGGATTAGCCTGCGCGGCATGCCTAGGCTGACCTGGGTCGATACTTTACTCAGAATTCATAATGTTGGTTTTCTCACGAAACGGCTCATATATATTCTTCTCCTTTCAATATTGACAAAGTCACGCTTTTATTTTAAAAGAAAGCTGCAATTGATACATTCCGTTTACAAGTCTAAGGTAAACCATGTTTAGAACACAATCAGGGTTCAATTCCACCAACCTTACTTAGCGCTAAGAAATACTTAAATACTTAAAAAGCATTTTTTCATAATTCGTGTTACCTTAATATTTTGTAAAACATGAATGGTGAAATGTTTTTAAGTAACTGGCTAAGTTGACATAAAAAGTTACCTTGCTGGCTAACAATTCTTGTTTAAGAAATTGAATGTTTTGGCATTTTTATATGGGAAACAAAAAATATGAAATTCGCGTTTAAATATTTAAGTAATACTTAAGCGCTATGTAAGGTTGGTGGAATTGGAGCCAGTACATGTAATCGACATAAGCACGCTATGATAAACACCATACAAACACGCATTGATTTATATAATTTCACAAGCAAATGAAGAAATGATATCTATTTACTAGTTGCCATAATACGATGTCGTAAAATCCCTGGAAACTGTCTCACCTGCTGAAGAATTATGACGCTGCTACAGCAGGAGGCTTAAAGTCACAATGTTTTCAACTCTTTTCAGTTATTAAAATTGAATTTATAGAGATTTGTTATACATTTGCGTGTAGATATTTTCAAATTCGTCTGCTGCAAATTTGCAAATACAATACAAACTGTCTTCAATGCTCGGATCAGTTTAAAAATGAAAACAAATACGAAATTCGAAAATATGACTAAAACGTTCTCCGATAATAAAGATAGAAGCTTTAATGGAAATACATGTACGTTACCAAATTAACGAAAACAATATTCTTTCTATAAAATAAAACAACTCACCTTACTCTGAATATACTCTGATCCTTTCTTTTTAAGTTTTGTTTCTTTTCACAACACTAAACCACTCGATTCACATTTTAAACAAGTCCCCTTGGTATGTTTTCAAATTAATCATATGCAAATAATTTCAATTACCACTATTCAGTCGATATAATAAGGTTACAAAACAGAAGATTTAAAACGAACGTTGAGAATCACCGCTAACAGCGACCTATCACAATTCATCGGCGTGGTTCCTGGTCCGTCTCCAATCTAATGGATATTAATTCAATATTTGAGCATAAACAGGCAAGCGAAAAAGGTCTATTGTGATATCTCCGTGAATATCACCAAACAGACGTCGTTGTCCGTCTGTAATTAAATGGGGGAGGGGGTAAACTTATAGCTTTTTCATTTAATCGTTGTTTCTATACATATATTACATCTGTACTACAAATACAGACTCGGACACGACTGTACGTATTCACTTGCTCGCCTAGTCTTGATTGCACGCACAACTTATACAATCTCAAACGGCTCTATAAAGTTGGCATGTTACGTGTTCTTAAATGTGTATTAATGTTTCAAACACTATGTTGTAAGTACTCAAAATAATCGTTACAACGAGACAATTATTTTAAGCACTACAACATAGGGTTTGATTCGGTAATGAGAGATATATTGAGGGAAAAGGATCATTTTACCACTCTATATTAAGAACACCGGTTTCTTTCTTATTGACGCAGTTCATTGATCAAGCACCACTCAGCGGTCCATCCCTCCCATGCTCGCCGTGGAAATGTCAGAAGGTCGGCAGTCACAAAAGCTGCATAGTGACTCCCATGGGAGGTGTACAACAAAAGTTTGGGGGTATATCGTACTCTCTAACGAATGTCCCCGGGGCTCAGTCCCCGGGACTCACATATCAAAATGGATATTAGTCTATTGTTCAAACATTGATGGTCGACACGTGTCTTTGTTTCGTGAGATACGACGGAATGTTTTATCGAACAGCAAATATGAAATCATTATGTGATGTTGGTTTTTATCGATGACAACCGAAGTATTCCAAACAATAGAATACTTTTTTTACGACGGTAATTTTTCTTTTTGTGAAGTTTGTGCTGTAATAATATATGAATTAATTAGTTTTCGGTCGGGCAAGAGAGAAATTGGTCATGAAATATTTTGTAATCAACATGTTTGTTTAATGGAAATTTCCGGGACAAAATTAAGATCTCTATCATTAATGAAATTTCGCAGGGGCTTTCTGTTATTGTTCTAAACAAGTTGTAGATTCACTTATACAACAACATTACGTCGACGCAAACTACGCCGTTAATTTTGTGTTTACACAGAGAAAGTGATAAAGAAAAGCGATAAATTCAGAAAAAGACAATTACATCAACACAAATTCGTGGATCTTGGTTGGTTCGTTCGCATTGTGAAAACCTAGTGACTACACGGTATACGAACACATCATACAAATTTCGCATCATTAAAACAGAAAGACAATGATATATGATAGAAATGGAAATACCATGTCAATACAAAGCTGTTAAAATTTGACTTTTAAGTTTTTGTAAAAGTAAAACACCGTGGCATCATAGACATATCTTTTAGCAAATATCTCGAGCCGAGTTGGAGAACTTTATTACTCTTTACTGTAATTGTAACGTTAGAACAACAATGACAACACGTGTATGGAAATTCGTCTTTCTGTGTGGCTTGATGACGACCGGAGAAGGCGCGCAGACCGTTCTTAAAGCAGGTAATTGTTTTGTTCTATAGTAAAGTTAAGTTATGAATATTTTAAATCTTACTTTCCAGACTTTGCAATCAGCAAATTTATTCCAGATGAACGTGCGATTGGGTGCAGACTAGTCACTAGTATCCGTCATACACACATTCGGACAATTTCTAGAGAACGGTTAAGATCAACAACCGATTAGACAAGTCTGACAATGTTCGTATGAAAATGATAACCAATTATTCTACTGTCTACTAAGGTCGGGTATACTTTGATATGGATTTGAAAACATTTTCACGATCTACTGAAGCAAAACGGCCAAAGCCAGAGGTTAAACAATTTCACGCATATGTCGTTAATTTGTCTTCATAAATTCGATATCTATAAGATTTGCACAGATAATAATTTATGTTAACTTAATTTGTGCAATTTGTATTGATTCTAATGCATATGTTGCGTCCTAGGTTATTGACCATGGTTTTACTATTACTATATCGGCGGTCAATAATTAGTATGCAAAATCTATAAACAATCATTAAAGAAAATCTCAGTCAGTATTACATGTAACTACATGTGAAAGTTTCCCAGTCAAATCATATAAACTTAACCTCGACATGTCTGCTACATTGAGAAGAAACGCCGAGGTGTTGTAACGCAGACATAAAAACGAATACATCAATTAAAATTCAAGTAAAACATTCCCGAATGGACTCGGTGATCTCCGTACGACGTCGGTAGTTATATGGTTCGGCGATCTCCTTCTTAAGTCTTAAGAGATCCGTATTGTTCTGGTAATTGTCGGATATTTCCGGGGGACATGATCGGCATGCCCACGAACAAATACTGATCTTTAACGCCTATATACCGAAATAACCTAGCCCCTTAATTTAGGGATGTTTTAAAATAAGCTTAATTCCAAACACACGTAACTTCATCTTTATAATAACGTAGGTGCATATTTAGAACTGAGTAATTTGTATTGACTATAAAACACTGATGTTGCATAGTTCATATAAATTGTATCACCATCCTTAATGTTTGGCACATTTTATATATTTCAAGGGCTTGGCGTGAAACGGTTGTAACTAAAACCTTTTTGGAAAACCCTGGTTTAGGTGCAATTTCGACCCCTTTGTAAACAATGCAAATTTAGATGCCTTTGCTCAGAACGAGCAATGGCACCTAAATTTCCATTGTTTACCAAGAAAAATTATTTAACGCGTATAAAGGCTTGATGGTGAGGTGATTAACCTTGGTAAAAAAATACTAATTTTAGTTACAACCATTTCACACCAAGCCCTCGATTTAATGAGTACTGGTCGCAAATGCAGTAAGTTGAATTTCGCCTCTGAATTCATTATTATTACAAAATGTCATTCATAACAGCGTATGGAAGTTATTTATGTCATACATAATTGTGTATACCACGAATTAAAAAAGTAAACATCCACTCATTTCCTGTTATCTGACTCGACGGTTCATAACCAATCTCGACTCCATGGAATAAATTTACATAAATGCGCCATGAATACGCCATGTCAGTCTTTACATATACACAGTTTTACCAAATATTTCTTTGTCCGCGTATATGTTATAATAACCTTACTGTATCTTGTGACGAAACACAACACTAGAAATGAAGTACCACTTAGTTTGCATGACAATGTTATTCTTAATGATTCCAAGGCCGGAAAGCAGACAAGACGTGTCTCAAAATATCAACCCCATTATCCCGCGAGAAAACCAACATTGTGGACTCTGCGTAAAGTATCGACCCGGATCAGCCTTAGCATGCCGCGCAGGCTAACCCGGACATACACTTTTCTCCTTCTGTGTATGTTATGTTTCAGGAATCATTACTCCATACCTCTACCCCCCTGAGATGGAATGTGTCGGCCCGGATCAGTCTGCGCGGACTGCGCAGGCTGATCTGGGTCGATACATTACGCAGAGGCCATACTGTTGGTTTTCTCGCGGGACGGCTCATATGATCTTATAAAGTAATTATCCAAGTTTACGAATGTCCTAACTACTTTATGATGCTTCCAATAAACGTCTGGGTCGATTAGGGTTTATTGACAAGCATACATACCATTGGGGTTCGTTTAAGTATGTATTCATTTCTTCTGCTGTTGTTTCTCTGTTTAAGTATATATATATCGTTGAGAAACTTATAAGAAGCATTGATTGTTTTGATTGGAGTGTTCAGTGGTACTAGTATAACATTGATATCACTGGAGCCATTTCACAATACGTGTGTGTATTGCCTTCTTTTGTACCAATACTCAACTTAACATTCATTCTGCGTAATTAACTAGCTTCCCACATGGACTTGTTAGCCCATTGGTGAAAGACGATTGACGTTTGTCTCAACGACTTTTATCTATTATTGCAAAGAATGCATGGCCACGTTGGAGCTCGAACTCACGAGTTCTTTGATTGATAGCCCTTGTAACTACCAACTGAGCTTTTGCGACACGAGAAGTAGTGAGAAGTAACATACCCATATAAATATACACCTCCGCGCAGGTTAATTAGGGTCTTTACTGTTCGTCATTTGGTATTTCGAGCATTTAATAAATTACCTACCAGATAACGTTCACCTTTATCATTAATATATGAGCCGTTCCACGGGAAAAACAACATTATGGACTCTGCGTAATGTATCGACCCATATCAGCCTGCGCAGGCTAATCCGGGCCGACATATTCCGTCTCAGGGGGATAGAGGTATAGAGTAATGATTTTTGAAACAGAAAATCCACAGGAAGCGAAAAGTGTTTGCCCGGATTAGCCAGCGCTGCATACTTAGGCTGATCCGGGTCAATACTTTACGCAGAGTCCACAATGTTGGTGTTCTCGTGAAACGGCTCATATGCTGTAATCCACAATGTTAAACAGCATTTGGGAATACTGAATACCATGTTAGTTTGCACAACTGTTAATAGTAACACACCAGGGACATATCCAGATTGTTTCCACTCGGTGTGTTCGGATTATCTGAATGCAATATAATATCTTAATGTCAATACACGGAAATAAAATAACAAGTCATTAACTCTTTCAGCGCCGAATTGTTTAAAGTAGACTATTTCATGTTCAAAATCAGGCGTCTCCATTTCTCATGTAATAACAGTTTGGAATATTTTGATAACTAAAAGGCAAACAATGCTGATTTCAGGTGAGACAGCTCGTTACTCACCTGAATCAGTATTGTTTGCAAACACATCAATATTGCCTTTGGCGCTGAAAGAGTTAACAAAACGGTGTGCATAATGTACTTTATTTCTGCAGATTTACAGATTTCTATATTCTATGTAATTACTGTTAGCCAAGTAGGCGGGACATAGTCAAACAAAATGTGCACATTCTAAAATTGTAATACATATTTAAAAGTAAAGAATCTGAATAATTAGAATGGTAGGCAAACATGCATCTTTGTCTGTGAACTGTTATGTCAAGGTAGACAAACTTGCATCATTGTCTGTGAACTTTTATGTCAAGGTAGACAAACTTGCATCACTGTCTGTGAACTATTATGTCACGGTAGACAAACATGCATCATTGTCTGTGAACCTTAATGTCATGGTAGACAAACATGCATCATTGTCTGTGAACTTTTATGTCACGGTAGACAAACGTGCATCTTTGTCTGTGAACCGTTATGTCACGGTAGACAAACATGCATCATTGTCTGTGAACCGTAATGTCATGGTAGACAAACATGCATCATTGTCTGTGATCATTATGTCACGGTAGACAAACATGCATCATTGTCTGGGAACTTTTATGTTACGGAAGACAAACATGCATCATTGTTTGTGATTTTTTATGTTACGGAAGACAAACATGCATCATTGTCTGTTAATATTTATGTCATGGTAGACACAAATGCATCATTGTCTGTGAACATTGATGTCATGATAGACAAACATGCATCATTGTATGTTAATTTGTATGTCACGGTAGACAAACATGCATCATTGTTTGTTAACTTTAATGTCAAGGTAGCCAAACATGTGTCATTTTCTGTGAACTGTTATGTCATGGAAGACAAACTTGCATCATTGTCTGTTAACTTTAATGTCAAGATAGACAAACATGCATCAGTGTATGTTAATTTGTATGTCACGGTAGACAAACATGCATCATTGTTTGTTAACTTTAATGTCAAGGTAGCCAAACATGTTTCATTGTCTGTGAACTGTTATGTCATGGTAGACAAACATGCATCATTGATTGTGAACTGTTATGTCATGGTAGACAAACATGCATCAGTGTCTGTTAATTGTAATGTCACGGTAGAAAAACATGCATCATTGTTTGTTAACTTTAATGTCAAGGTAGCCAAACATATTTCATTGTCTGTGAACTGTTATGTCATGGTAGACAAACATGCATCATTGATTGTGAACTGTTATGTCATGGTAGACAAACATGCATCAGTGTCTGTTAATTGTAATGTCACGGTAGACAAACATGCATCATTGCCTGTTAACTTTTATGTCACGGTAGACAAACGTGCATCACCGCTTTGAACCATTATGGTACGGTATACAAACATGCTGCATTGCCTGTTAACTTGTATGTCCTGGTACGCTAACATGCCCCATTGTCTGTAAACCATTTGTGTTATGCCGAAACGAAGATACTAGAACACCATAGTGTTGTTGTTAACAATGCATTCAATTCATAATTGATTCACATCGGAAACCTACCGAAATAACACAAGTCTCACTAGATGCAGTATACTTATGTAACGATGTTATTAAAAACGCGGCGTCAGTATATAATAGGTTTCAATTTTGTAACATGGGATTGCGCAATCGAAAAGGGAGCAATCAACATTATTATTGTAAAGAAAAACTCCGTAGTATGTTTGAAAAAAGCAACCTTTATGAATCAATAAATTGTATTAACTGATTAAAGAAACAACAAGATACAAAATACGTATGTCTTCTACCGTTATTACAAAACGTATTGGGTATTAAATAACTTTTCCCCAACCTCCTAGGCTACGCATTTTTATAGTTTGGTTTACGGCCCTGACGACCCGATTCATCAAAGCTCGGGAAAATGTTTTTTCCTATTTATAAAATTCTATTGTATTTCTAAACTACAGTTTGTTCATTCAGACCATTGTATTCTTGCTATATGTTTGCTATATGTCTGCTATATGTTTACTATATATGTGATTTTTTTTTAATTTCATTAATACTCAATTTTGATGATAAATATCTTAAAACTTGTTAAAATTACTTAGTATTATATACTCCCGTTTTTGTTATTATGTGTCAAATTACGCCAAATACATCCGCGGACTTGCTGATCTACCAAATAGTCCATAAACAAAACTTTGTTTGCGTAGAAATGAGTGTATACCATCACCAGAATGTATTGAATATATGACATTGAGTTTAAATTCATTGTACATATGTATAGGATGCACTGGAAATGATTGATTTGATCACTTTTAGTAATGTTGACCTTATTTGAAAGTGAAAGTAGATAATGCTAAACACCGGTTTTGTCCGGGCCCGATTTGGTCCAAAATGACGGTAACCATTTTCGCCTGGTGAGTTGTTTCTTGCATAATTCATGACCCCCCATAAGTTTTCTTTTGATTGTTTTAAAGCTTAGAAGTAACTCTTTTCAATGATATATGGTGTGCTACATGACATGAGAAACGCTTAGAAAGTGTGACAATTTAGGACTGAAACTCGTCGATTAACATAGAAACAAAGGAGGAATTTATTTGGTGTATTGTAAGCTTATACCTCTGCTAAACTGGAAGGAGAATAGAGTTTTCCCCTTCTCCTTCCAAAGCTTGTGTCACACTTAACTTATAACTAGAAGCATTAAGTTAATATCAGTTAATATTTCAGCATCTATGTTTTTATATCTAATTGATCTAGTAAGAGAAGATTTAATACTGTTTATTGGTAACAATTAAGAAACCATATGACCAATAAACCAACCCAAATGGTTTCAGGACTAAACTTGTCATTTCACGACTGAACTTGTCATTTCACGACTAAACTTCACATGCTGATTATCACATAGATCTTAGCACATAAAACGTCTAATCCCTACGTCAAAATTGACCCTTTCTGTTCTTCATAACCTTTTAGTATAGACTATGGAAGCCAGGTGAATATAGGCACAACTTGGCCGTCTTGTTTAAAATAAAGGGACATTTGACCTTCTTGTTCAAAATATTTAGATCCTGTCTGTTTGCACAGGTTATTTAAATGTACTGAAATGCATATGCTTCTTTTAAGTCATGCTTCAATATTCGTCATGTATTATATGTATTGAGAAATAAATATAGGTCAATATCTTATTTAGACTGGATAGAGTCAAAATATGTATAATATTAGAGATAATATTCTTCTCTGGTTCTGAAAACGAAAATAAAACGAGTCATGTTTTTAACCCATATATCTTTTAATTCCTGCACCTGGTAATATCCCCATTTGAGCGCAGCATTTGCGACCAGTGTATATCTAAATCAACATGCTTGATAAGGCTCTAGAAGTTTCATGAATTTCTGAAAAATACAACATCCATTTGGATCCTTTAGCATGGATACGTAGGTAGGTATTTTTCGACACGTGTAATAAGAACGGCATGCATTCGTGCACGTTGTTTCAGGTCCAGCATTACGGCACAAGTAAATGTTGCGTCGGGGATTTGGAGCCGGGCTTCACGGGCTCGATCCCTAGTCACAGCGCGGCGGTTATTGTGGCGCCCAATTGCGGTCATCGGCAAGGCACGTTTTCTTGCATCGTGCTGTTTATTTACTCAGGGATAAATTAGTGAACTGTCGCCGTGTTTAAATCAATTACTGTTGAAAACGGAGTAGAACCTACAGTACAACAACATCAAAGTATCCTTTAGCAGGAAAAGAGTCATCATTAGGTACTGTTTCGAATATGATCGTTATCATACATTTAGCATTTAATCTAAACACAAAATGTTAATGTATTTCACTTTGCCCATATAGATTCATTAATACTCCATAAATCATACTAAAACGACTCAATCCAATTAAATGCAATTGCTATATTTGGGCAAATACCATCAACTACAACCAACCAAGCACTGTGCTCTTAAGTAATGCGATTCAAATACCAAAGTGCAATTATTCCGACTCGGTTATCTTTATGACCGTGTTAAGTTTCATTAATGCGAAACTCTGGTTGATCAATAACTTTATTCAATTATGTTATAAGTACCAAAGGTCGTGCCATGTGTGCCATACTACATCTGACAACAATAACAGACATTTGCCCCACTCGAGTAAATAGATAAGTCAATCATTGAAAAGGTTAATACATTTGATGATATGTAGTAACTATAAACAATACATACCTAAAACGCAATCATTATATTAAAAAACAGTAAGTGTATGCATGCATGTGAATAGGCCAATAAAGGTTCATACCATTTACAACATAGACGTGGTCGTGAGACGCAAAGGGATCATTGAGCTCGTATTCACAGATCGGCATAGTTTAATTATAATTTAAGAATTGAAAAATATTCTATTTTTTATAGAATAAGAAAAGAAGGATAGTAGTTTAAAAAAACAGGCGCTAAACATAAATTAAAATTCTAGAAGTCTATGCCTACGCGTCTATCAACTCTTGTCCAAATGTATATGAGCCGTTCCATGAGAAAACCAAGATTATGGAGTGTGCGTAAGTTATCGACCCAGATCAGGCTGTGCAGTCCGCGCAGGCTAAACCGAGCCTACACATTCCTTCTCAGGGGGATATAGGTATAGAGTATTGATTCCTGAAACATAAAATGTACTTGAGGCGAAAATTGTCTGTCCGGATAAGCTTGTGCGGCATGCTTATACTGATCCGGGTCGATACTTTAAGCAGAGTCCACAATGTTGGTTTTCTCGCGGAACATTTATAGTGGAAGCTCAGAAACACGTATTGGAACTTAGTCTTAGATATAGACGGAGCCCATGAAAACCATCCTTTTTGTATTTATGACAAGTATAGCTGAAGATAAGCCTGTCCAATCATGTAATGTTATCCAAACGTGTGTGACTGTTTGACAAGTAGTGAAGAGTAAGATCACAATGTGCAAACGCAAAGGTATTATAGTTAGTTTTCGTTCAGCGGTGCTCCAGGAAAACCAACCTATGCGTAGTTATTATAAGTTAAGATAACAATCCGCCTGCGCATCCGTTTAATCTCATTCAAATGAAGAGTGTTTGCAAGAACTTCATTGACACGTTTTGTTACTGATGGGCAAACAGTGCGGACGCGAAGGCCCGTCTAGATCTAGTCTGGTCGCGTTTGCCGACGACGTGTTTTCCTTGTTATATCCCAGAAAGGGACGTTTGGTATAAGTTATATAACGGTTTAAAGTTAGTTAATCCACTTAGTTTAATGACACATGTGCAAACAACAATGGTATGATAACTACAATTGTTATGCAATACATCGTTTCCGTGTAGGTTAATAGGTTTACTGTATTATTTCATCCGTGTGTCTACCAGGTCGGTAAATTATGCATGAAGTGTCTCTATGGATTATAGAACTAGTAACTTTACAGCATTTTAATACCTATCTCCTTTTCTCATATATAGACTTTGAAATGTCTGAGCATAAATAGGGAAAATTTCTATAAATGAAAGCATCATTACTGAAAAGAGTCGAAAACATTATGGAAAAAAGAGAAATTGCTCATCATGAGCAATTTCTCCTTTTTTCATAATGGTTTCAGAAGTCGCCTACAGTAGATGTATTTAAACGCGTCTTCAAGTAGGAAAGTGTTAATGGATATTCGGGGCTATATAGGTCAATTTATCTTATCTGCATGCGCATATGCAAGCTCCAAAACTGTAAACTTAAACTAAGTAATCAGTTTTTGTGCTCAAGTATATGATTGGTCAGAAGTTAATTCATTCTCTGAGCGCCAAGGAGAGTAGCCTTTAATACCATTTTTAAAGTATGTGGTATGACCCAGTCGGGGATTGAACCCGCGACCTCCCGCACCCGAGGCAGACGCTCTACCACTGCTCTTCCGAGGCAGTCTTCGGCAGTGTAGCGTCTTGCGAATTGGGATCTCAATGAATAATCTGAAGACTCATGCGGGCATGTACGTGCACACAGTCTTACCAACGTGTTGTATGTACTATGAAGCATATTCTGACAAAACACTGGAAATGTAGGCCCAATAGTTGTACGCCACTTTAACAGTATGTCAAGGCGAAATGTCGTTATGACTCCAAATCACTAGATCTGACTCGATTGTTCAGCCATATCCCGGGTTTTCCTGAATAAAATACCTGTCCTGCTAGTGATACAAGCACACCAGTCATAATGCTATCTACCAACCCTGAGCGCCAATGAAGGAAGCCACTAGTATCATTTGCTAGTTACGTGTTGCCACGCTTGTTTGGGTTACTTTGAAGTAAATCTGTGAAGCCTTTACATTTTAAATGTATCCCTTTCCAACATATAGATGCTTTCTGATATATCTGCAATTGACCACTTTTGTAGCAAAAGGAGAAATTGCTCATTATGAGCAATATTTCTTTTTATCACAACGTATTCAACTTTATTCAATAATTACACTTTCCTTTATAGATATACACAGATGTTTTCAAAGTCGCCTGCTGCATGATTTGTGTATGTTTGAAAGAGTGCTGAGTTGATGGTACTATTTCTAATATTCCTTCCATCAATTTGAGGTCACATTTCAAATCTGAGGGTACTTCATTATGAATTGGAAAAATAATTGTGGATGTTTAAGAACCATAATCACTATCCCGGTTCTGGTCCCTGTATCTCCCGGTGAAAAATATTCGGTAAACTGGGATGACCCGGGACATTTGTACCGAAAAATCAATTGCGTTTTTCCGGTCCATAGTGACCGCCAGTAAGCCCATCAAAGACGCCGCGCATGATTTTGAAGCATGACTTAAAGGAAGCAGATGCAGTCAGTACATTTAAATAACCTGTGCAAGCAGACAAGATGTAAATATTTCGAACAAGAAGGCCAAATGTCCCTTTATTTTAAACAAGAAGGCCAAGATGTGCCTATATTGCTCACCTGGCTACCGTAGCCTATATAAAAAGGTTACCAAGAGCAGAAAGGGTCAATATTGACGTAGGGATTAAACGTTTTATATACTACGATCTATGTGATATTCAGCATGTGAGTTTAGTCGTGAAATGACAAGTTTAGTCCTGAAACCATTTGGTTTACGGTTTGATTAACATTCACTTCAACTATAATGTGTCATACAAGTTTTAAATCCTCTAACTAGATCCATTAGATAAAAAAAACAACATAGGTGCTTAAATATTAACATATATACGGCGTATTGCCTCTAGTTATAAGTTAAGTGTGACACAAGCTTTGTAAGGAGAGTGGGAAGTCTATTCTCCTTCCAGTTTAGCAGAAGTATGATAGCAAAAACGTGAGTATATAAACAAAAAATACGAAGTAATTAAAGAAGATATTTATGATCAAGATTGAGCATTATGAAAGTTCACATGTATAGTCAACATATAGCAATAATTATTAAGTCTGCTTTGTTTGTTTATAATGTCACTTTAATCGTTTTGAACATGCCAGTAGAAAACTGAAAAATAAACAAAAGAAAATGGTCAAGTCAGTTCCCCAAGAGCAAAGAACGAAAACCAGTTGGTACGAATCGTTCATCTCGAACGAAACATGAAAAACCGGGTACGAATCCAATGAATTTTAGAATCGTATGAAATCGTGAAAACAGCGAAGTAAAGCAGAGACAACTTAATTTCTCTATGGGAACCGATGTAACCTTGTCGTCTATTAAATAAGAATGACCAAAATCGCCAAGCGATGACATGCTGCATTTACAACTAATTATAGAACGGGTCACGTTACGGCCATGCATATTGCATATGTGGGTTAACGTTGTTTTTACAGTTTCTAGAATTATACTGTAATATGTAGTAATTAAAATGAATCATCATTGATTTTTTTTTTAAAGATTACCCATTTATTTAAAAATCTCAATATTGTAAATAGGCAAAAACATCGCCAGAAACCTTTTTTCTGAGCTTTGATGAATCGGGTCGTAAACCAAACTATAAAAAAAAGCGTAGCCTAGGAAGTTAGGAGAAAGTTATTAAATATCCATTACATGTGCCTAAAGTTTTGTAATAACGGTAGAAGACATACGTATTTTGTATCATGGTGTTTCTTAAATCATTTTATATAATTTATTTATTCATAAAGGTGTTTTTTTTCAAACATATAACTGAGTTTTTCTTAACAATAATAATGTTGGTTGCTCCCTTTTCGATTACGTCACCCAATGGTACAAAATTAAAACCTATCCCATACTGACGCTGCGCTTCCACGCGGCATCAATAAACCGAGGCAAGCGCAGATTACCACGGACTATCACGGTAGAGCCACGGTAGTGACTAGGCCCTGCAGCGGTGTACACCGGCATTGTGTCCGACACATGCGCGGATCACGCCGGTTCTGGATACTTCTCAATGTGTCTCCCGGTGTCATCCGGTTATATTTTAAAACATCCTGGACGGTCTGCCGGATCGAGCCGGTACAACAGGGTTCATTAAAAATCATCCCTGATTGTCTATGTTTCCGCCGCGGTTGTCAGGTTTTCTCCTGAACCATCATCCGGGACGTACCGGGGCGCCAATCAGAGCCAGTGAGAATGGGGCTTAACCGGATAGTGTATAAACAATAGTGTCGGACATGCCCGGATCACACCGGTTCTAGATATTTCTCTCGGTGTCTCCCGGTGTCTCCCGGTGTCACCGGTTGTGTTAAAACACCCGGGACGGTCTGCTGGATCGAGCCAGAACAACAGGATCCATTTCAGATCATCCCGGACTTCTACTGTACCACCGCGAGTGTTTTCCCGGTTTGACAAGGTTACATGGTGGTAACGTGATTATTTTACGGAAAAACATGTAGTTCCCATTTGTGTTTGCCGCTATTCATTGGCTCTTATTAGATTATCCATTAATGTCATGAAAACTAATATTTCAATTTCGGATGAATATCAGTAACTTGTCAGTGCTTAGCTATCATTACAAATTGAACCTGTATCAAGTGTATCCTTATCTTGTATTACACGCATTTAACCCTTGTCCTGAACTGCATGCCTTTAACCCTCATATAGACGCTTTCTGACGCCTCTACAGCAGACGGCTTTTTGAAAGCATAGTGACAAAAGAAGAAATTGCTCAAAACGAGCAATTTCTCCTTTGGCCATATGTTTTCCCCTTTTAGTCAAAGGTTATCCATTCAATTATAGATAATTTCTATCTTTTAACAAAATATGTCAAAAGTCGTCTGCTGCAGAATTGTTGTATGAGGGAAAGGGTTAACCTTTATCCTGAACTACACGCCTTAAACCCGTTTCCTAAACTACACGTCTTAAACCCTTATCCTGCTCTACGAGACTTTAACGCTTGTTTTACTCTGTTTAACATACTATGAGGTGCAGTCTCATCTTGGTCTACATTGGTCGCTATTCATGTATTAATATTTAGTGAGGACCAGTCCATGAACCTGTTAGAACTTATAATTAACAAATGGTGATAATGATAGTTTCAGGAATTCAGCGAATTAAGTGTTACAATACATTTGCAAACAACGTATACTAATACCAGCCTGCTCATTGGAGCAGTTGGTTTATAATGCCCGTATGTATTGCTAATTAACCACTAAAATTACAGGATACAGCAGGATAAGGGATACTTATGACGAACGTCTATAGTATGTCACGTGACAGTTTGTTGACTATGGCGCATAGCAACCAATAGGAACTCTTCGTATCAGAGGGTAAACTCGAATTAGACATCGGAAATATGCCCATATTTTACTGTAGCGTTATATTACACAGCTCAAACTTACCCCATATTGGCTTGGAATTAAACACAAAACAATCTGCATGAAAATCGTGCAGTTGCTGATTCGGTCAGGATTTACAACCCTGGCCTTGTGAATTACGTCGCTGTTTTTGCCGAAAGAGAATCTGGTCTCCATATCCATGATCCATTACGCATACACTCATTGTTACCACACATTCGAATTGAAAACTGGGTCGTCCTTAAGTGCTATTAACCCTTTCCCTCATACCACAATTCTGCAGCAGACATATTTTGTCAAAACATAGAAAATCTCCATAATTGAATGGATAACCTATGACAAAAAGTGGAAAACATTGTGGCAAAAGGAGAAATTGCACGTTATGTGCAATTACTTCTTTTGTCACTATGTTTTCAAAAAGCCGTCTGCCACGAGTACCACGTGTGTTAGATATGACCATGGTTTAGTATCAAGGAAGCAGACGTAAGATGTAAGATTGCATCACAATTTATTTAAATAAATATGTGTTTAACAGCTGTCCATTAGTTTGCTTTATATGTCATGACCAACTAACTTATAAAAGCTGCATTCTCCAAGATATCTTAAAATGACTTAAAGCCGAACAGGTAAGAAACCTCTGATCAGTGTATGCGTCGATGCAGATTGATTTGGGTATAGACTGGAGCTGGTTTCCCAATTACGTGGTCTGCAACCATTCTATTATTATTTAATCTGTATTATTCTCGATTTGAAGAATGTTCATAAGATTCACAATTTCTGATTGGATAAACAACATGGTTTAGCAAATCAGAAATTATATTACTTTACTTTAGTATGAACTTATTTATATTACATCTTCCAGTTTATATTTGTCACGCTCGATGTCTGCTTCCTGGATATTACTTTGTGAATTTAGAATAAGAATGCGATGCCATTCGACTGAGCGTTTCGGATTGATCGCTTAGATCTGATCTGAGTTTAGACTGATCGCTTAGAGCATTTGTTCAATTCCGACGTTGCTCTTTCGTTTCAGCTGTGATGGGATACAAAGGCAAAGTTGATATAGAGGACTACCAGGCCATTGCAGACGCTCTGGAGGGTGAACAGTTCAAATACTGTAAGATAGAGTTTACTCCCCTTGAATATGATACATCAAACGGATCAGCTGTGTACAGCAGCCTTAAGAAAGGTAGAATATAATATTTTGAATAATTTGGATCAGATTATTTCAAATTAAAATTTCAGCACACGCGGCCAAGAAAGCATTTACATATATATGTATAATCTCTACTTGATATGGGGTAAGTTAGATACATTTGAATAACCAACGTGGACTACTTTAACCTATAAGTTTTACCCTATAAATAAATGGGAATATTTGACTCTTTCAAGTTATTTACGAGTCGATCTGAAGAAAAATCAAACATGAAAAGCTTTAGCCTATAACGTTATATGTGCATTAAGACTCTTTCAAAATCTAGCTCAAGAAGAAATAGGGAAACTTTAAAACTAGATCTACATCTAGCTATGACGAGGTTTATTATTTTCACTGCTTATAAAAAACAATATAGAGGTAACATAAATAATGAGCAGTGTGTGATACCTGCTGCTACAGAGGCTTCAAAGGTCTTGTTTATCATATTCCATTCCAGCAAGAGCAACATTCGAGAACAAGTCAGTGGCAGTGGCCATTGGTCCACAGATAGACGTGTTTACTTCAACCGATTACGTCATACTTCACCAGGTTCATTTTGTGACGTCAGCGGATGAAGCCTTGGAGCCAGCCAATCGGACGATGCCCCTCCTTCCTGATCCAAAGTCACTATCTGAAGCCATTGTAGAAATTGTAAATTACTTAGAATGGAAGAAAGTCGCGTTCCTCTCTCAAGGTAAGTGGAGTTCATTATCATCCCTGGTGGTGTAGTGGTAAGAACAACCTCCTCGAATTATGGAGGCCATGGTTCAGTTCCCAGTTAGTTCATGAACACAACTGATAGTAGTGGCTTCATTCAGGGTTGAGGGTTACCATAGCAACATATGTACTGGTGTCAGGATAATATCACCAAAAATACTGGAAATGTACCAAGTTAATGCCGTGATATGACTGATATAATAGTTAAAGAGACATAACAATCCATACAGTCAAACAAACAACTATAGGTATTTCAATAGTAACAGTTTGATTTTATGCCTTAGAAACGAATATCGTCCACAATTGTTTTCTGATTCCTGGTGCCGCATGCAGCCATGTTTTTCGTCCATTATATATGGCTTAAACACGGCTTTACTGTAGCAACCAGATTTATACACGTCACTTAATCGTTTGAACAATTCTGAAAAATAGGGCCATCAAAGGAACATTTCTGTGAAGATTGGTTGAAATTGACTCTGTGGTTTTCGAGGAGATGTCGTTTGAAGCAAAACATTAAACGACGGACGAACACGACTAAAAACTGCTGAACGATGATAATTTTGGGATGTTGGGTTTATAAATATTGAAATACGATAGACACCATGCTATGCAATCCATTGGTATTATGCAGTAATGACATACTGAAACACGACAAGCGATAACCAATTATCGGTGGTTCTGAAATTAATGACAATTACCATGCAATCACTCTCGAGTACACAGTCGGTTTTAATATATGGCCTTCTCGCCAACGCTTTAATGATGCGTGTACCTTTAGATTGCGAACAGGGAACATTACAATTTCAGACTGATCTGGACGTTAGATTGTCACCTAGTCCCGAACGTGGAATTTTGTGTTACGTTTCCCATTAATTGGATTAGGGTTTGTTGATCAGATAGATCATCTGCAGATGTATAATTTATGCCGTCATGAAACTGTTAAATATAATTAAAAAATGATAACGATGACATCTTTGTCCCTCGGGTACATTAATTATACCGTGGAGTATGCAACGTCAAACACGCATATGTGCATTTTTCATTAATTTATTTGGTTGGTCCTTTTTTCTTCCTTTTGTTGTTGTTGTTGTTGTTGTTGTTGTTGTTAATGTTGTTGTTGTTCTTCTTCTTCTTCTTCTTCTTCTTCTTCTTCTTCTTCTTGTTCTTCTTCTTCTTCTTCTTCTGCTTCTTCTTCTTCTTCTTCTTCTTCTTCTTCTTCTTCTTCTTCTAACCTTTGGACGGCAGTTCATTCTTTCCGATTATTGCCAAAGGTCATTTTGACAAGCGTCATTATTTTTCAACAAATCGGCCGAGCCCAGGTAGCTCAGTCGGTAGCGAAGCGGGCTGTCAATCCGTTGGTTGTGAGTTCGAACCCAAGCTCGGCCAACATTCTTTCCAACGTTTGACAAAAGTCACTGTGACAAACAGTATATGTGGAAAAGCAGCCAGTTGCTTTTAAAATATGTTGTGTGGAGTACTGGTGTGGGAAAACCAAGAAACATACGAGTAGGTGAACTAGCCGCCGTGATATGACTGAACAATTGTTGAACACGGTGTTAAATCCCAATCTATATATAGTCAATGTGGGAAGGTAGCCAGTTGCCTTGTAAGAATATAGCGCGGAATACTGGTACGACAACAAAAACAAACAAGAAACAAAACCATAAGATGAACTGACCGCCATGATAGGCCGTTTCTCTCAGCATGATATAACTGAAATACCGTTGAAAGCGGCATTAACCCTTTCCCTCATACGACAATTCTGCTGCAGATGACTTTGAACGTATTCTGTCAAAACATAGAAAATCTCCATAATTGAATAGATAACCTATGACAAAAAGTGGAAAACATTGTGACAAAAGGAGAAATTGGACGTTCTGTGCAATTTCTTCTTTTGTCACTTTGTTTTCAAAAAGTTGTCTGCTGCAGAGGCGTCAGAAAGCGTCTATATGAGGGAAAGGGTTAAGCCTCAAATAATGTATCAATTACTCTTCTATACTTCTTCTTCTTCGGTCGTGTACTTTTGATTCAAACTAGTTTATGTTAATATGTAGAAATATAAAAAACATGTTTCAAATGGTGTATTTAACAACTTAAATCAGAGGTTCCTACAATGTTTTGTTAAGGCTATATGTTTGTTTCAACCAAGCTCGGTGATAAGGATAGCTTCATATAATAAAGGCCGTTTCATTAAGAGTAATGAGTCTTGCTCTAGAACATATCCTTTACATTAACCCTTTCTCACATAAAGTCGGACGCCTCCTTTGAAAACATCTAGCTAAAAATGAACATTATATTTATATAAAAGTTGAATTAATGATTAAAAATGAAAATGTTGTTGCAAAATGAGAAATTGCTCATGATGAGGAATTTCTTTTCTTGCCAGATTTTTTTCAAACATCGAGTGTTGCAGAGGCGTCAGAAAGCGTCTACATGTTATAATGGTTTTATTTATTTGTGACACATGTTAATAGATTTGTTTGCTCGCCCATGCTATTGGAATATTAATGTAGTCTTTCCATCAGATGTGTCATTTAAGTATCATTGTCTAGATGATATTTCGCAGATGTGCAGGCTTGTCTATATCTGCCGTGGTCGTACATCTCCAAAGGCAGGTTTTGTTCCTAAAGCTCCGCTCTACTGGTGCGTTAAAATGATCAACGAATATGTGTTATTAAATTATCTAAACCATCTATCCGAAACACTTAAACAAATTGTATGGACCAGTCTGACAGTTAAACATACCAACTGAAATAATATGCAGCGTAAAGCATTATAAAACCATCAAAACATGTTGGTTTCTACTGATGATATATTCTTATTATGAATGTACATCAATAGAAAAATACATTTGTCTGATAAATCATTACTTTTTATGTTTGAACTTAACGCGCAATTAATGACATACAAATATAACAACTGAAATACCATGTAGCGTTATGAATTATAATATCGCCAAAAACAGGTTGTTTATTATTGATATCATATACTTATTGTGTACATCAATCGTAAATACATTCGTCTGATAAACCATTACTTAATATGTTTGAACTTTACACCTAACTAGTTTGTACACAACTGTCTTTATTTTTATCCCTTATGCTGCTCTATGCAGTTCTTTTTCTAAGTTGAGACCGATGATGACCAAGGTTAGCGTACACTATACTAATAATCTCAAATTTGATATTTATTTGTGTTCTTCTTGTTTATTTATTTTAGCATAATGCTTTTAACCCTTCCCTCATACGACGATTCTGCAGCAGACGAATTTGTACAAATTTAAAAAAAGAAAAGAAAATCTCTATAATTGAATGGATAACCTATGACTAAAGGTTGAAAACATTGTGTCAAAAACAGAAATTGCTCGTTTTGAGCAATTTCTTCTTTTTTCACTATGTTTTCAAAAGCAGACGACTTTGAACATATGTTGTCAAAATATAGCACATCTCTATAATTGAATGGATAACCTATGAATAAAAGTGGAAAACATTGTGTCAAAAGGAGAAATTGCTCTTTCTTCTTTTGTCACTATGTTTCGAAAAGCCGTCTGCTGCCTAGGCGTCAGAAAGCGTCTATATGAGGGAGAGGGTTAAAGCATCCAAATTAATTCCAGTCTAGAACCTTCTACGTTGAAAACAACAAGGAAGTTTATGAAATAACTAACACTTAGTTACTAAAATCGGTATCATTATGTAGATAAAACTTTTCTTCGTGAATTGTTTCTCAGCTCTTCCTAAGGTGTATACAAATGTAGTCGTGTCAGGGGTGCTATTTAGTTGTTTGCGTGTTTTGTTACGTCACTTGTGACAGATTAAAAAGATGTTCTTCAGCAAAACTATTTTTCTTTTCATATATATGTTCGAGTAATCAATTAAATGAATAACAAACCGGAAATCGTAATTCGTTTCAATTGTCTCAAATGGGTAACTTATTTTAGGCACATTTTTTTTTCAGAGGATTTTTCACCAGTGATAGCCCTGGGCGGAGAGGGTGTATTTGTGTCCCCAATACGCCTGCCCTCGGAAATAACTTCCAGTGAAAACCCACAGTTACAGCAGACACTGACGACTTTACGAGAGTCGCAGATGGACAAGTTCATACTACATTCAATGAACAAAGATGTTGTGGAGAACGTCATCAAAGCGGTGCGCATAAATATGTATTTCATAATGACATGATAAAATTGGAATACCATTTTCATTTTTCAATGATATATCGGTGTATTTCTCTCAGAACTGGAGTTCAGATATTCAGTAATTAAAAAAACAATTTAACCATAGACAGTAGACATTAAAGACAGGTCATTGTTTTTTTAATAAATTCTGATAAATTAGTCACATAATAAGGTAGCTGCTTATCTGTAATGTACGAAAGACCGGTGGTGACTTCCAAACGTCACATTTCAAACTTCACACTTCACACTTCACACTTCACACTTCACACTTCACACTTCACACTTCTCACATCACACTTCACACTTCACACTTCAATCTTCACACTTCATAGATAATATGTTTGAAGTGTGAGGTTTGAAATCTGAAGTCTTTAGTTTGAAATGCAAACTACTTTACACTTCATAGATAATATATTTGAAGTGTGAAGTGAGAAGTATGAAATTCACACTTCACACTTCAAACTTATCATTTATGAAGTGTGAAGTATGAAGTCTGAATTTCAAACTTCACACTTCAGACTTCAAACTTCACACTTCAAACATATTATCTATGAAGTGTGAAGTATGAAGTCTGAATTTAAACTTCAGTCTTCAGACTTCATACTTCAAACTTCAGACTTCAAACATATTATCTATGAAGTGTGAAGAGTGAAGAGTGAAGTGTGAAGTGTGAAGTGTGAAGTGTGAAGTGTGAAGTGTGAAGTGTGAAGTTTGAAGTTTGAAATGTGAAGTTTTGGAAGTCACCACCGCTCTTTCGTAGTAATGGGAGTTTCATCGCTAAATGCAGAAAATAGATTGTCAAGGCTAGTTAAACATTATACCATGGAAATTCCTAGTTATTCCATATATCAGCTTATTTGCCCGGTATTTTTACTCTGTCTCTAAACGGTTCATATCACAAATGTTGTGGCAGTGGACTTTCTTACTTTGACCACACTCGCGCCTCTGCTGATTGGCAACTCAATGACATTTAATGTTATTGCATGTTAGATTTTTACATTTATCTTTTTCAGGCAAAAAACCTTCATCTTTTACATCATTCCATAAGCTGGTTTATAACCTATTTGGTAAGAAATTATTTTAATCGTTGGCATAACTTAAAACTATGAGGAAGGGGCAATTATTATCCGTATAAGGGCATTTCGATTCGGAAGAATCCAATGTCGTCCATGGAGAAATGCTGGATCTTTGGAAGATTAATTGATTGATTGATGGATTAATTGGTCATTTACGCTGCTTTCAACACGTGTTCAGTTATATCACGGCGTTTCCTGGATAAGTTACCAGTACTACTGGTTCATTTATCCTACCACGAGCCAGTCAGTCGTAATGTTTACCCTTAAACCCTGAGCACTATGGTGGGCAGCCTTTACTACAATTGTGTAAGTCTTTGGGATCGAACCCGGGATCTCCCGCACCCGAGTCGGACGCTCTATCACCACACCACCGTGGCGGTCGATCTTTGGAAGAAGGATGACGGCCTGAAGCTGTTCAATAACTTATATTGATGGAACCATGAACCATTATAGTAACGAATTATTAATGTTCAAAGGAAGATTGGTATCTCTTTATAAAGAAACCTTTAATATTTTCCAACGTGCATCAAAATTGTAGCCAGCAGACGACTTTCAAAACCTAGGCAAAAATATAAATAGATCTGTTAAAATTTATGAATATAGACAAATATAAAAAAAATAAGTTGAAAATACTCGGACAAAATGAAAAATTGTTCATTATGAACAATTTCTTCCCTTGTCACATTGTTTTTAGAAGCTGTGTGCTGCAAATGATTCAAAATTCACAGCTCTTTTGTCTTCCAGGATTTCAAAGACGTCGTTGATGACGTTAAAGAAATGGCCAAACTATATGGTTTACAACTGTTGAACGCCGGCTATTTCGATCCAGCCGAAAAGGGTAGGTAATATTATAACAGTCTGAAGTTATCTTCCCCTACCATTACATTATAGGGTCGGGCATACACCAATATAAAGGCAGCGCTATTTGGACATGTTGTAGCAAGCAAGACGCTATGGAGACAACCATTATTAGGACCAACCCTTTTAGCGCTTTCCCATATACAGACGCTTTCTGACGCCCCTGCAGCAGACTACTTTTGAAAACATTTTGACAAAAGAAGAAATTGCTCATGATAAGCAATTTATCCTTTTGCCATAATGTTTCCAACTCTATATGTTACTGTTGAAAACTTTAATGAATGGTCTGACCACGCCCCTATATCGTTTTCGCCCGTGTGTAACGTTCATCCTGAAACTCCGACCAAAACACGAGGTTGTGTGTACAAATGGAATAGCGATCATACAGACGAATTCCGAAGACAGTTAATTAGTAAATTACCAAGTTTTAATAGTATTGTTTCAAATGTTGACACAACTAGTAAAGCCTGTGTGAACAGTCTTGTGTATGACTTTGTTGGAGCATTCAGAAGTGTTACTGATCCAATGTTTGCAAAATAATTTATACATAGTAATAAACCCCAATTTGCTGAAACGAGTAAAAAATCAGTGTGGTTTGACAGCAACTGTAGAGAAGCCAAGCGTTTCTACTTAAACACTCTGAAACTGTACAACTCCTGTAAAACAGACAATAATAGACAAAACATCTATGAGCTGAAAATTAATACGTACGACAAAGGCGGCTTATAGTAGAAAACAGTATAAAGCAATAGAAAAGCTTTGCTTTTCACGCCAAAATTATTTTGGAAATTGTTAAGTAAAAAGAAAACTAAGATATCTGAATGTATACCAATTGAGGATTTTTACGACTATTTTTCAAATCTATCAGATGATATTAAACAGGTGCATAACAATGAGGCTGAATCATTTTGTGCTTTAATTCTTGCTATTGTAATTTTGAGGAATTAGACCAGCCTATTACAGTCCAAGAGGTTGAATATGTAATTCAAAACTTATCTAGAAATAAGGCACCTTGAAACGACTGTATTTAAAGAAGGTTGTGACATCATATAAATGCACGAGATAGCGAAATTTGGGGGTTTACCAAATCAAAGGAATTCGAATGATACATTTAAAATTTTGTAAAAGAAAAATGTGAAAACATCAACATGCAATGACGCCGTTTACCGTGAGCTCGGCAGATACCCATTATATATAAACAGACACTCAATAATGAAATCTTGTCTACTGAAAACACTATCATGAGCACATTGTTTCGCAATACAGTTGAAAACAGTGAAAGGGGGGGGGGGGGGGGGGGGGCAAATAATTGGTGTACTAATATAAGGGATCTTTTAAATAATTTCGGTTTTGGTTATGTATGGGTTAAACCCATGATTGTAAATCATTAACATTTTCATAAATTATTTAAAATTAGGCTGATTGATGATTTATATCAAACAATAGATGATAAAGTTGATAATTGCAGTGCATTAATTACATATGAATTTATTTCAGGCAATAATGGTATGAAAAAGTGTGTAGAAATTGTACCTGGTAAGTGGCATTCATACATTCCAAAGCGCGGGTTGTCGTAACATTCATTAAGGATAGAATCAGGTAGATATGGAAATAACAGAGTAGTGGAAAGAAGCCAGCGCTTATGTCCACTCTGTAATTCCCATGTACTAGAGGATGAGTACCACTTTATATTAGTTTGTGATAAGTACTCTGAACTTAGAACACTGTTTTTGAAAAGATATTTTTTATAAAAGACGGAACATGTATAAATTCGTTATATTATTTAAAACAACCAACAAGTGTAAACTTCTTAATCTTGCAAAGTTTATTAAAGAAGCTATGAGCAGAAGAAGTAGTTTGTTGAATAACATAGTTAATTGATAAATCAGGCTGCATGTAAGTTTATTTCTTATGTGAATTGTTACAATAATGCTGGGTTTGCGGGTTTGATGAAAGTAACATTTGCCACGTACTTGCAAGATGCATTCAATCAATGATTGACTCCTGAAATAGGGAAGGTGGGGAAGACGTATGTCACCTTTAACTGTTCTTAGTACGTACACGTATACTAACATTTTAATCGTTTTCTTTGTGTTGTGACTCTCAAAATATTTGTTGAGGTAATTGGACAATAAAGAGCGTGAGTCATTTACTTTTCGTTTTGTTAAGGCCCGTGTTACTTTGTTGTGCTAAAATAGCATATCTCTGATCTAGCATTTTTTCTGTGTGATAAATCACGTTTATGCGTAATTACCTCCCTTTGTTTTTGAAAAGGGTTGTATTTATGCAATGGACGTCAGTTACTTTTTGCTCTAAAACGCAAAGTTGATTGTGAGTCACAACATAAAACTTTTCATATTTGTATTCTTTGATGTATATGTATGTGTACGTCTATGTGTAGGTGCATGTATATGTGAGTATATATGTGTATTTATATGTATGTGTGTGTAAGTGTATATGTATATGTATGTATATGAAGCCATGTATATTCTGTAGATAAGTTTTGTGAATAAGTGTGTATTTTTTTTTTTTTTGTTTTTTGTATTTCTTCTGACTCAATAACAGTAAATACTACTTGGATGGTAACAATTGAATTATAAATTAGTAAAATGATGTAAATAAACTACGATCAAAAGTCGCCTGTCGCATTATATCACTTCTGTAACTACGGAAACAAAAAGGTTACTCTTCCAAGTCAATTACAAGCTCATTACAAAATATATTATTAGTCAATCTCGATTAAGAGTATCATTATGTATGATTTTTTTTTCAATTTGTAAACTGTGTATATATTCTTTTATAATGTGTGTGTTAATTGTAATCTGTTTATAAATTGTCAAAATGACAAGAAACTGTACAGTTTACGTCAAATTAAATTATTGTCCTGTCCATAAGAAAATGAACTTACAATTTATAGAGATGTTCCATATTTTTGTCTGGATGTCTTCCAAGTCGCCTGCTGCAGATTTGTTGTATGTGGGAAAAGGTTAAACTCTATAGTTTGATTCGTTATGTTGATTTCAGACCTCAAGTTGTATCGGTCCGCACTAGAGATTACGAAAATCAATTGTATATTTACTAATTTACTAAAGTACATGTACGCCGGGTACCAGATTAACTACGGTATACTGGGTGCCAGACTACGCTGCGAGTTGCCATTGTTGGTTCATGAAATATGGACTAACTAACTATGGTATGCCGGGTACCAGATTAACTACGGTATACTGGGTGCCAGACTTCGCGTTCATGAAAGATGGACTAAATAACTATGGTATGGCGGGTACCAGATTAACTACGGTATACTGGGTGCTAGACTACGCGTTCATGAAATATGGACTAAATAACTTTATTTCACCTCCCACTAGAAACTAGCGATTTCATTGGACAAGAGCAGTCACGTGGTGACCCCCTGAATTTCTATAGTGGGTCAGTAAAATTCTATAGTGGGTCAGTAGTCGACAAAATGACCGCCATTCATCGATTCTTCCTTTAAAATCACATTTTTCTATCCCAAAATCACGGAAATCACTAACAATATTACAACTGTAAATTGTGTTTATGAAAATGAACACAATATAACTGATTTATTTCATCAACCACCTTTCAAAACCAAGTTTCATTTCATTATTAAAGTGGGTTTAATACTAGGAATTTTAAAAATATTGGAACCGTATACTAGGAAAATGACGTCACGTCAGCGGTTTTTGACGTCATAACGCTAGTCATTTGGCGCCAAAACCCGGAAATTTCATCTCGACATATTGTAAACGTTAATGTAAATGAAACAATATCAATTTTCTTTGCTCATGAAAGGTGGTCGATGAAATAAATCAATTATTGGGTTTGTTACTGACCCACTACGGACATATAGGGGGTCTGTAGGATTAATAGGGGGACTCGGCTATCGCCTCGCCCCCTATTAATCCTACAGACCCCCTATATGTCCGTAGTGGGTCAGTAACAAACCCAATAACTAATAATGGTATGCCTGGTACAAGACTACTCTGAAAGTCAGGGGCGTAGCTTTGCAATACTCAATGTGTAGGCTGTCTCATGAGAAAACCAACATTGTGGACTCTGCGTAAAGTATCGACCCGGATCAGCATAAGCATGCCACACAGGCATACCCGGATAGACACTTTTCGCCTCCTGTGGATTTTCTGTTTGAGGCATAACTACTTTATACATCTATCCCCATAAGGCGGAATGTGTCGGCCGGATCAGTCTGCGCGGACAGCGCAGGCTGATCTGGTCGATACATTACGCAGATGCCTATCGGCGCAGCTGTATTTAGGGGCATTTTGAGAAAAAATGTGTAGGCACGTGCCTTCAGTGCCTAAAGTAAGCTACGCCCCTGATGTTTGTTGACTGCACAGTTTTGAAGTAGGCTCCAAGACGTACACGTGTTAAACATTTAGGAATATTTGCCATTGGCAGTCGTGACTTCGGCCCGATGAATACTGAGTCGATTTACGTGTATATTTTACAGATGTGTTTAATAAAACGGTTTCTCGCCTACAACAAGGTCTGATGTGCGATGTGGTCGGTATACTTAGATACTATTTGGATGTACACGCCAGTTGTAACGAGGAGAAACTGAAAGATACCTATATCACGGCAGACGAACTGAGAACGTTACTTAGAAACGAGGTTAGTACGTCAATTAGTGTACTAATTGATTTGACTTACAATTCGTCAATCACAAACATGCATACATTTACATGAACCAATTTATACGCGACCTTCAAGTAGTAATTCGATATCACTTGATGATTCGTGATTTTAATAAGTTAACCAAAAATAACTGATACTAATTGAAGTTATTAGTTTTAACTTTTAATACTAAAACTCTTTGCAGTCCAGAAGAGTGTGAATATAACAATGCATAGTATACTGTATGCTGTCATTCATTAACATATGGTAATTCAGATGTTCCAAAATACAGATCATCTGAAGCGTATAGTATGCGCAGGTTATAGTACAAGGGCGAACACTTATTACAGTTAATAATTATTAAGCTCAATATTTATTTCAAAATGTCGACACAATCCGATAATATGTTTTAAATATTTTCATTCTGACTTAGTTCTGTAAAACGGAATTTCTAGAGATTATCATAAATTCCAGTCTTTCAGATTATCTAAAGACAAACACTTATAATGGAATTGACGACACTGAACAACTTTACAAAACTATTGCGAAATAGCCAATTGGTTATTTGAGGGTAACACCAATCACAAAGATCGGCTGTCGAAGGCTTCATGCACAACTATTGTAACTGCAGCTTGTTACAAACGTTTTGCAATATGCTTTTAAGATTCGTGAGGTCTTTTAATTACAATCATATAGAGGAAACGCGTTGGATGTTTGTGTGAAAGAGCGAACTATGTTTTCTCTTAATGGGCACACCAACCCTTATAACAACGTTAACAATCATTGCATGCTGTTATATAAAGTCAACTGAAGCGTGGAAGCTTTATTTAAATGACGTTTTGATTTGGATTTAACACCGTTGTCATCAATGTTTTCGTCATATCACGGCGCACAGTTTACCTACCCATAAGTTTTTTTCTCTCACGTCAGTACACCACACAATAGTATTTCCGAGCCACTGACTGCTTTTCCACATTCACGACGAATTACACTTGTCGCATTGACTTCTGTCAAACGTTGAACAAAGTTTTGGACGAGCTGCGGTTCGAACTCAAAACCCCGATATTGCTACCGAATGAGCTACCGGGGCTCGGCAACGTCTATGATGGGGCAGAACAGTGTCACGATTTAAATTGCATCATAAAAATCGCAACTCTCTGGTTCGTGTTAATGTCAAGGCAATGCCTAGAACGGGCCACGACCTTGTGTGTGGTATTGTACATGCACATATTTGCTGAACATTTTCCCATTTGCACATTCATTATAAACATGCATCGACTTATTCACTAATAATGATCAAACGTGCAGACCAATGTATCATATAATTACTTTTTCTTTCAACTCGACAAACCTGGTTCAACAACAACACATAACTGGTGAATACAATTTGAAATTGAAATGTGATCCATGATTGCTCGAAATCGAAACATATAACCTCTTAATGCAAAGCCGATTTGTCATGTGTATACTTTGTAACAAATTGTATTGAACTTAATGAAGCTATACCATCAAACGCCACAGCTTTTTAGATATTAAGAATCGGTAGGTTAATGCGATCATGATATAGCGTAACTATTTCATGTTTTTGTTAGTTTAAATTGGGTTTTCTGTGCCGTTTCAACATTATTTCAGTTATATCACGTCGTTTTCTGACTTCAGTGGATACAGCCTCCATAAAGTGTGAATTGTGTTTACGCCGCTTTGATATGTATTTCAGTCAGTTACATCACAGTTACATCACAGTTACATCACAGTTACATCACAGCGTTTCCTGTGTAATTTACCAATACATCTGGTATTATGTGTCCTACTTTCGACACAGTCGAAACCTCAGTCGTAATCCTAATCCCGTATCAATTAGCGCCAAAGTGGAAAGTCATTACTACAACATTATAGGAAGTCATTACTACAGCCCTATAGGAAGTCATTACTATATCACTGTAGGAAGTATTTACTACAACCCTATAGGATATCATTACTACAATACTGTAGGAAGTATTTACTACAACACTGTAGGAAGTATTTACTACAACACTGTAGGAAGTATTTACTACAACCCTGTAGGATATCATTACTACAACACTGAAGGAAGTCATTACTACAACACTGAAGGAAGTCATTACTACAACACTGTAGGAAGTCATTATTAAAACACTGTAGGAAGTCTTTACTACAATAGTGTAGGAAGTATTTACTACAACCCTGTAGGATATCATTACTACAACACTGAAGGAAGTCATTACTACAACACTGTAGGAAGTCATTATTACAACACTTTAAGAAGTCTTTACTACAATAGTGTAATAAATCATTACTACACCAGTGTTCATTACTTCAACACTGTAGGAAGTCATTACTACAACCCCATAGGAAGTCATAGCTACAACAATGTATGCATCCTATAAGTATAACACTTTAGGAAACCATTACTTCAACCCTATAGGAATAGGAAGTCATAACTATGACACTGTAGGAAGTCATTATTACAACACTCTAGGAAGTCATTACTACAACCCTATAAGAAGTCATTACTACAACACTGTAGGAAGTAATTATTACAACAATATAGGAAGCCATTACTTCAACCCTATAGGAAGTCATTACAATGACACAGTAAAAAATCATTAATACAACACTGTAGGAAATCATTACTATGACACTATATGAGATCATTACTACAACAGTGTAAGAAATCATTACCTCAACAGTGTAATAAATCATTTCTACAACAGTGTAATAAATCATTACTACAACAGTGTAATAAATAATTACTACAACAGTGTAATAAATCATAACTACAACACTGTAGGAAGTAATTTCTACAACACTGTAGGAAGTCATTACTACAACATCATAGAAATTCATTACTATAACACTGTAGGAATCCTATAATTACAACACTAAAGGAAGCCATTACTTCAATCCTATAGGAATTCATTACTATGACACTGTTGGAAGTTAGTATTACAACACTCTATGAAGTTATTACCATAACCCTATAGGAAGTTATTACTACAAAACTGTAGGAAGTCATTACTACAACACTGTTGGAAATAATTACTATGACACTATAGGAGATCATTACTACAACAGTGGAAGTCATTACTACAACAGTGTAAGAAGTCATTACTACAACACTGTAGGAAGTAATTACTACAACACTGTATGAAGTCATTACTACAACAATGTAGGAAATAATTACTACAACACTGTATGAAGTCATTACTACAACAATGTAGGAAATAATTACTACAACACTGTAGGAAGTCATTACTACAACATTTAAGAAGTCATTACTACAACACTGTAGGAAATCATTACTACAACACTGTAGGCAGTCATTACTAGTCTACAACACTGTAGGAAGTCATTACTAGTCTACAACACTGTAGGAAATCATTACTACAACACTGTAGGAAGTCATTACTACAACACTGTAGGAAGTATTTACTACAACACTTTAGGAAATCATAATTACAACACTATATCTTGTCATGCGGTTATTGAGACCTTTACTAACAATGAAGCCATCAACACATGACTTACCTTGTTACAACATACCTTCAGTTTGGTTGGGATTTGAACGCCACCGTGGAAAATGCAACTCAAAACAATGAGACAGTAAGTATGGAAGGTTTGGCACGGATAATACAATATTTTCAGGATTGCGACATTTTTTATATAAGATTTCAACAGGGCATGACAAAGTGCATTTTTGAGGGATTTTTATTATAAATCCTTGCAACATCTAATATTTTCTGCGATTTATTGACAATTCAATAAAATAATATACAAAAAGTGAAAGGTATGTTACCATTACAATTTGATGCATGCTTGCATGTTAAGAGCATTAATTAGAACCACACTTCATATGATTGTGGAAGTAGTATCTTCAATCATAACGAATCAATTAGAAAGTGTTCTATTGTATCATCCAATGGATCGCTTCATCTAAAAAGTATTATTTCTCGCAGTAGCTTTCTAAAGGCCTTTATGTAAAACGTTATATTTGACCGGAGATATTGATATCCCAAACAGTGGTGGTCACGTGACAGAGAAAATAGAACTCAATCCTACTAGATACGAACTAATATTGATTGTTTCTACTGACGTAGATGACGTAACTTTGATGACGTTATAAGTTGTGTATTACCTTTAACCCTTTCCCACATATAGGCGCTTTCTGAACTCTCTGCAGCAGACGGCTTTTTGAAAACATAGTGACAAAAGAAGAAATTGCTCAAAACGAGCAATTTCTCCTTTTGCCACAATGCTTTCCACTTTTAGTCATAGGTTATCCATTCTATTATAGATATTTTCTATTTTTTGACAAAACATGTTCAAAGTCGTCTGCTGAAGACTTGTCGTATGAGGGAAAGGGTTAACCTTTACAGTGTACTCTCAATAACTCTAAATGGGACACATACATTAATTCGAGTGATCGACGTGTTCGAGTGATCGACGTGTTCGAGTGATCGACGTGTTCGAGTGAACGATGGATTTACGCTTAATTGATTTAAGTATTGTCTTGTTCGTAATTCATTCATACTTGAGTATGTATTATGAAGAGCGAGCCACTAATATAAGCATATCAATAGTACAGCGCATCAGCAATTCGTATTGCCCGTATGACCAATCTAAACATCTGCTATGCTGTTTTCAAAAGGTTCCATGGGTTTTTTCCGAGTTAAACAATGATTTCAAATTTTCCCACGTTCAAGTTATCGAGGGTCCAATGTTTAAAAAAGAATGCATACATTATCTCAAACTACAATTCTTACTTCCCATTGCGTCCATTTTGATATGCATATTGAAGGTTGAAAAGAATATACAAACATATTGAGATCAAGAAGCTGATACTATAATCAGATAAAACAAGACCTTTAACGAAATATTTTTAACGAAATAATTTGGTGTTTCCAAATTGTTACAAATTATATATTTACTCTAATAATGCTTGTACTATTTGCTCTTCAAAATGGCCGACAAGGGAGATAATTATTGTAGTACTGGGAATTATGTATTGTTCTTTACAATACTTTTCAAAACTTGTATTACCGAGGTGCATCTGTTTCCAAGGCTGTCCAATTTTACATATCATATTTACTAGAAGTGTAACAACTGCAGTTTGCAACTAAGGCAAACCATGTACCATTGTATCAGATAAAACATTATCTTTTAATAGCATGCTTTATATCAACGACTGATTTGAACTTGTTCATACATTGTATGGAGGTAATTGCGGTTGACGGCCCTGGGAGAATAACTTTGAAGTATGCATGTAAGATTTTGGACTATAGACAGATCCATAAACACATACAATAGGGAAACATGAATGTAATTGTCAAGTGCCTAGATAAGGTAGAGTGAACTGATCTTTGACTCACAATGTATATTATATAATATACCTAAACCCTAAGTTGTCTCACTGAAACGGTTCGTTTAAGTGCCACCACATGGGAATTGCAGTCACATTTTGAGCATCTGCAGCAGAAAACATTGTTGCAAATAGGGAACTTGCTCTTGCATATTTATATTTCATTATTAGAGATTTTCCACCAGTTTGTCGGGACGTTTTCAATGACGACTGCTTCAATTGTCTTGTATGTTTAAAAGGTCAAAGGACATGTAATGCGTCACTTATCTAGAGCCTAGTGTAATTTGTTCATTGATGTTTGAAATTTAGAATGCAGCATGGGGGGATCACTCTATTTTTTAGAAGTGTTACTTGAGATGCAGACTTGGTAAATTGTTCACATATTGTATTACCAGCGTTAATTTGAAAAAAATTATATTTTCTATACAATACAATTCTTCAACTGTTTGCTATACTTGAAAATATGTTCAAAACATGCATGTTTTATACAGTTACCATTATCAATTCATTACAAATACAAATGAATAACAATTATCTTTTCATCCGGAACTACTGTTTTGTTTATTCGCATTATGAATAAGACCCCATCTCATTGAAGATCTAATTTATTGTTACAATGTATAATTCCATTCAGTAAAACCAGACTGTCTATATATACTGTTAGTGAATATATACTGTTAGTGAATATATACTGGTAAATAAAAATAAGTCTAACGATAGCAAATTACGTTACTATATAACCTTAGTACATCAAAGACGATTTGTCTTACCTGATACATTAATTAAACATATCATTTTGGCTATTCATATCTGTAATGGAATGGGGCATTTTTCTTTTATTATTTATATATTTCGCATCGTCCTGAATCATGCAATACCTTTGATTCGTCAGTTTGAAAATGCATCATGCAGCATTTTATAGTCTGCTACGATTTCCATCTTCATTTCTTTGTCAATCAATCTCCATTTTCTTATTCATTTCGTTTGGATTCGTTCGTATTAAAATCTGATTGAAAGTCATAAGAGTAAATAGTGAACTTCATGTGTACAAGATTCACATGTACAATATTCACATGTACAAAATTCACATGTACAATATGACACTCAATGCATGTAGATCAAACGATCTTTCCAACCTGATATGTGTTCACTAGTCTCATGGAATAGTATTGAACTAGGTACCTTAGTTTTACTGACTTACGGATATTATTTCAGGTGAGTAGTAACTCGTGTAACACTGGTAACTAAACGGTAATCCAGTGATAAGAAATCGGGACATAAACGTTTTTAAAATATAGTTTGATTAATCATATCGAAATTGAATCGAGGCTTATTTTCTCATTAAGAAAAGTATATAGTGTCGAATGTTAGTAAATTCGGATAATTATGCTAAGTTCCCACTGCCTATAAAATATTTGTGCGATATGCTACTATTGCAAGTCTCCTATACTTCGTGTAAGAATGGCCATGTAATACTTGTCTTTATTTGTTTGTACAGTGTATATGTATGTTTATGACATTGTTTGTACATGGATCGCAAATGAGTTCATTTTCGATGTTTCTGGCGAATGTGTAGATTCTGATAAGACTGAAATGCTGCACAGTACATAAATGTAAACCTGATTTTTTTTCTCACCGTCGGTATCTCCGCTGGGAGTCTTGCACACAAGGTCGAAATCAGGTCAATGTTGTCAAGTGATATATATAAGCCGTTCCACGAGAACACCAACACTATGGACTATGCGAAATGTATCGACCAAGATCAGCCTGCGACAGTCCGTGCAGGCTAATCCAGGCAGTAAATATCCGTCTGAGGGGGAGAAATGTATAGAGTAATGATTCCTGAAACAGAAAATCCACAGGAGGCGAAAAGTATCTGCCCGAATTAACCTGCGCGATTTGCGCAGGCTGATCCGGATCGATACTTTACGCAGAGTCCGCAATGTTGGTCTTCTGTTGGAACGGCTCATATATAAATCCTCTAACAAATATGAATACATTCTCATTAGAAAGGTACGAATTGGTATAAGGGGGTTTTAGGAGCGTACACCTGGCCCAAAATGGAAGGTGATCAGAAAACGAACGCCAGAAATGACTACAGTATGCCGGTGTGGCGCTACATGAACGGACAGACAAAGGTAAGTCGTCTGTTTACACTTTCCTACACCATATAAACGATTTTACGCATCAGCAGCAGACGACTTTTGAAATAAAAGCACGGAAGTGCTGACGGCCTGTGGGCTGCAGGAAGGTTGGAGAAGTAGGGAAAATGTGAAAGGAAATAACAATTGCAGCTTATGTTTATGTATATACATGTATTGTTAAGAAGTTTAAAGATCATATCAAAAATAGTAAATATTATGAAACTGCATGGCAGCTGAGCTAAGACGGCGCTTAAATGATCAGATTTTAGAAATTGAATGGTCTAGAGGAAATAACTCGTGCTTCAGATATATTTCATTTTCTATAGTTGTTTCCCTTAGACGATAATATTGACATCATTTTTCAAAAGATGTCTTCCTTAGACCATTGCAGAATATCTTGTATTTTAATGATTTTATGGTCTAGGGGAAAAACTCGTGCTTCTGATATATTTCATTTTACCATAAAATTGATATCATTTTTCAAAAGATGTCTCCCTTAGACCATTGCAGAATATCCTAAGACGGTCGTTCTTGAATTTTAATGAATTTATGGTTTAGGGGAAATAACTAGTGCTTCTGATATGTTTTATTTTCTAGAATTGTGTCCCCTAGGACATACAATTAATTACATTTATCCTTAGACCATTGCAAGACGCTTGTTTTGGGCATTTGTAATTTATGTAAGGCTCTTCTATTCTATGGTATAGGGGAAATAACTCGTGTTTCTTATATATATATCATTTTCTAAAGTTGTTTCCCTTAGACCATAAAAAAAATGACATTTTTCCAAAAGTTGTCTTTCTTAGACCATTGCAGGCAAGCTAAGCTAAGACGGCACTTACATGATACGATTTTAGAAATGAAATAGTATAGGGAAAATAACTCGTGTTTCTTATATATATTTCGTTTTCTAAAGTTGTTTCCCCTCGACCATAGAAAACAAAAATCATTTGTCATTTGTCCCTTAGACCATTGCAGGGCAGCTAAGCTAAGACGGCGCTTAAATGGTCAGATTTCAGAAATTGAATGGTCTAGGGGAAATAACTCGTGCTTCAGATATATTTCATTTTCTACAGTTGTTTCTCCTAGAACATTAAAAACAAATAACATTTGCCACAAACTGTCTCCCTTAGACCATTCGCGGCAGCTAAGCTAAGACGGCACTTAAATGATCCGATTTCAGAAATTTAATGGTATATGGGAAATAACTCGTGTTTCTTATATATATTTTATTTTCTAAAGTTGTTTTCCCTAGAAAATAAAAAAACGAATAACATTTGTAAAAGTTGTCTTACTTAGACCATTGCATGGCAGCTGAGTTAAGACGGCGCTTAAATGATCAAATTTTAAAAATTGAATGGTCTAGGGGAAATAACTTGTGCTTATATTTCATTTTCTATAGTTGTTTCCCTTACCATAACATTGATATCGTTTCCCTTAGACCATTGCAGAATATCCTTCCTAAGACGGTCGTTCTTGTATTTTAATGATGTTATGGTCTAGGGGAAATAACTCCTCCTTCTGATATATTTAATTTTCTAGAGTTGTTTCCCCTAGACGATAAAATTAATAACATTTTTCAAAAGTTGTCTCCCTTAGACCATTGCAGGATAGGTTAGTTAAGACGCTTGTTTTGGGTCTTTGTATTTTATTTAAAGCGCTTATATGATTCGACTTCAGAAATGTAATGAGCAATGTGTATTCCCCGGCCCTATCGATGAAAATACATCTTAAAACCCGCCCATTTAAATAATTGTATGGTCTAGGTGAAGTAACTAGTGCTTTTGATATATTTTATTTTCTAGAGTTGTTTCCCCTTCACCATACAATTAATTACTTTTTTCAAAAGTTGTCTCCCTTTGACCATTGCAGGATAGGTTGACCAAGAGGCTTGTTTTAGGTATTTGTATTTTAAGTAAGGCTCTTATATTTTATAGTCTAGGGGAAATAACTAGTTTATTATATCTATATCATTTTCATAATTGTTTACCCTAGACCATAAACAGAAACATTATCAAAAAATGTCTCCCTTAGACCATTGCAGGACAGCTGAGCTAAGTCTTTGTATATTATGTAAAGCGCTTATATGATCCGAATTCAGAAATATAATGGGCAATGTGTATTCCCAGGCCATATCGATGAAAATACACATTAAGGTCAAATTACGCTAAATACATCCGCTGACTTGCTGATCTACTATAGTCCCTAAAATAAAAAAAATATTGGATTAAATGGGATTAAAAAAGAAGGTTTGAAAATTTATTTCCGGTGTTTCATAACAAACTATTCCACAAAACTCCCTCTTTCGAAGTTTGACCAAAGAAAACATTATTTATGTAGTTTGTGTATGTTTTTGGACGGTTGTCGTTGGCTTTCATATAATAAAATGGCAAACATCAATTCAATTAAACCTTTCCCACATACAGAAGCTTACTGACGCTTCTGCAGCTGACTGCATTAAAAGCATTTTTGCAATAGGATAGACTGCTCATCAGTTGCGGTTACCTGCACAGCACGATTGAGGGAGAGGTTTGCGTTTGCACGCTACCTCTACAACTTAGTTATTAATGCATTGGAGGTCTCACAATTCTCTTCGTTCCAGGAGAGCTTATGTTTATACCCTGTCGATGGTGTCGATGATGTCGACATCAGTCATATGTGTGTGCGGACTTAACGCAACAAGCAATGTGATAACTCTCGTAATATTGTTTTCAGTACGCCCAGGTCATTTTCATGAAATCAGGAATTGAAGTTCACGGAATCACAGACAAGAAGGACCCTTTGATCAAAGAACCTTTCAAAGACAAGTCATTCGAAGTCATCGCCAAACAGGTTTTTGAAGTTTTGTGTAAAATATTTCAAAATATCTGCTGTTCAATTCAAACACTCGCGTTTGAAACGTACTAGTAATGACTTGGCATTGAGGGGACAACATTCGTGTCAGGGTATCTTAACTCTTTCAGCGCCAGACGCAATATTGAGGTTTTTGCAAACAATGCAGATTCAGGTGAGTCAGCTCGTAACGAGCTGTCTCACCTGAAATCAAAATTGTTTGCGTTTTAAATATAAAAATATTCAAAACCCTTATTACAAGAGAAATGGAGACGCCCACTTTTAAACATGGAAGAGTCTTCTTTAAACAATTTGGCGCTGAAAGAGTTAATTATTTAACTTTTTAGTAACGTTGTATGTAAATAATGTAACTATAGCAGTGAACAGTATTAAACCACGAAGAAACATGGATACACGTAAGACCTTCAGAGGTCTGTCATCAATAGACCGCGTCACTAATCCTGTGGTTGAGCGTGCGCCTCGGGTGCGGGAGGTCATGACTTCAATCCCCGGGCGGGTTTTACCAAAGACATTAAAAACCGTAGTAATGGATTTCCTTCCTTGATTGTGCGGTTAGTCTCGCGAGTGTCAAGATAAATGGACAAGTAGTACTGGTAGCTTTCCCAGGAAACTACGTGATATAACTGGAAAACAATGTTGAAAATGACGCCAAACACCATGCAGACAAATAAAACAGTCTTCAATAGCTGGAATGCTACATCTACTTTGTTGTGTGTGTTTGTATGTTTATTTGACTTTACACAACTATTTTAAATAAATTTGCCAGGATGAACCATTCGTGATGAGAAGAGAGGATGGGACATATGAGGGTTTCTGCGTCGATGTGTTAAAGGAACTGTCAAGGAGACTCAGCAATTTTAAATTCACCATATTTGAATTGGATGACGATTCAATCGGCCAGAATGGGAAAGGTAAAGCGTGGGATGCCATCATAGATCAGCTGAAAATGGGGGTATGTATCGAACAAGCAATTCGAGTCACTTAACACGAACAACTTCGACACTTTGCGACCAGCGTATGTACAGAACAATAATTGCAGTTGGTTCAAATGAACTATGAATCGGTCGCTCGATTTGATTGGTTTAAAAATGATCACAAAAGGAATTGCGTTTATTTATACGAAATTGATTACATGATCAGGTCACGGAACTACTTTGAACATAGGAAAGAGATCCCAATTTTCAATTTATATTTTCCTTTTCAAACAATTCTTTGGTGAAAAATAACTTTTCGCACCTAAACTGCAATTATAAGGGTTAATTGTATGTTTTGGTGCAGTTATTAGAGTATAACACGAAATTGCCTTCGGGCATTATTTGCTTAGTAATTTGGCAATTTCGTGTTATACTCTTGTAAATGCACCAAAACATGCATTACACCCTTTAGTATGCGTAATGAGATCAGGACCCTCCTTGATCGCTATCGAGTATCATAAGCATCCTATTAGCGTCTGGATAATGATTATAACCTAACAATAAGCGGTGCTCGGGGGAAGAGTAACATAAGCATGTTTATAACAGCGCATCACATTTTATCCAAATGGGTCTTATTTGTTATAAAAAATCTTGAAACGGTATGTAACTTATTGGTGACCACTGCAGAGCCAGATCAGACTGCACGAATTTGCTGGCTAATCTGGATCTTCACTAGTCGTGAATAGTCTCACGGTTTGTTTTTTGCGCAAAGCGCCGACACAAATGGATAATACAAATACAATGTTAACAATTTGATCGAAATTGTCATGAATACAGATCCTCCTTATATTGAGATGTCTCTTAAGATCACTGTGTGCTAATCTAATTATGTACCGCCTAAGAACTCATATATTCGATATGCAAATTAGATTTAGTATTTTAGCCAATGAAATAAATCGATATATTCCGTCCGGTAAACTCGATTGCCAAACCCGGTTTCTGCCTCACAAACAAACGCCATGTGATGCATGAGAACCGGGTAGTTTTTTGCGATTTATTGTTGATTTGTTTTTGATGCATGACGATGGGTGTGGCTTAAAATACGATCTCGCATATATGTTTTGTTTTTGGCGAGATCTGGAGGCCAATATACATGGCATTTATGCTTCAAAGGTTTCCCTAATGTAGTCAAAATAATACTACCAAATAAATACTATGCATAAATGATAAGCAGTATGGTGGCAATCTGCATATTTCAACCTGTTCATAATAAACTGTGCCCCATTGTTTTACCATTTTACAGAATACATTTTCGCAAAGGGAACACAGTGCGTTTGTTTAAGTACCTCATATACTATGAAAGCGATTACTATTACTTTCTAAACTGTTTCCAATGGCGGAACCCGTCTTTTAAGCTGAACTTCAGCTGTTTCATAATACATAACAATGATGTATGTTGCAGAATGCTTCATTGGCGATAGGCGCGTTTGCTGTGAACTCTGAAAGGGAGGAAAAGATATCGTTCTCCTATACGATCATGTCGTCGTCAGTTAGCTTATTGTTGAGACGGCCGCCGACGACGGTCAATTTCTTTCAGGTAATGATATTTATTTCTGTTATCATATTTATCAATTGATTGATTGGTGTGTTATGCCTTTTTCAACAATTGTTCAGTAATATCACGGCTTTTCCTGGGTAAGTTACCAGAACTACTGGTACATTTATCTGGACACCAGCCAGTCAGTCGTAATGATAATCCCGCAACCCTAAACGCCTAGGAGGACAGCCACTACTTCCATTTTTAAAGTATTTTGTATGACACGGCCAGGGATCGAACCCGCGACCTCCCGCTCACCATCATATCGAGGGCTTGGCGTGAAACGGTTGTAACTAAAAACATATTTTGAAAACCCTGGTTTAGGGGCAATTTTGTCCCCTTTGTAAACAATGCAAATTTAGGTGCCATTTTTAGGTGCTCAGAACGAGCAATGGCACCTAAATTTACATTGTTTACCAAGAAAAATGATTTAGCACTTATAAAGACTTTATGGTGAGGTGATTAACCTTGGTAAAAAAATACCAATTTTTGTTACAACCGTTTTACGCCAAGCCCTCGATATCTATCAAGAAACTACTTATTTATTCCTTGTCTGCAAAGAGCAAATCTCCCGCAGACGACTTTTGAAATACATATAGGAAAAATTTAGCACATCTCTACAATGAGGGACATTAATGATAATTATATTATCTCCCTTGTCAGATAAAGACCAAGGAAGACCAAATAGTTGGTAGGTCCTTTTAGTTGGAATCCTTTGTCTTTATCGCTATTTCGCAATGAGATATTGCAATTACTCTGTACACTTTAATCATAAATATGTTAATTAAAGTGATGATTCAAAAGAGAAAATTTACATAGCAGTGTTTAAAGAAAACAAATGTGGAATTACTAATCAATATAATAACAGTTGGCCAAGAAAATGCAATTATAAGTGCACCATCCAGTGCAAAGAAACCAATGATAAAAACAGAGGAAATCAAATGATAGGACCTAGCTAGATGTAGAGAGTATTAAAGGGAGATAACTGACCGATGTAACCAATTGAAAGTAATTTTTTTTCAATAATCACGATAATTTGTTTTAGCAAATTGAGAAAATGATCATTATGAACTTTTTCTCCTTTTGTTAACATGTTTTCAAAAATATTTCTCTCCGGGTTAACCCTTTCCTACTTGCAGAGGCATTTGATGTCATTCGTAGCAAACTACGGCAACAACATATGATATTGCTCTTTGTTGTCATGCAAAGTGATTTCTTATAATAATGCCATCATTTTACCATAAACAAAGCTTTGAACTTCTTCTAAATTTGAACGATTATAAATGATAACGATGATTTGTTGTATCCTACTTAACACACGTGAGGTTGCAGCGATGTTTTAGAATTTATGTTGGAGAAAAATCGTTTAAAGGTCGCCATGCTTACACTATTCTTTAGGCTTTATGAATGTTTTCAAGTGTTATTAGAAATTACAGTTATAATGTTTAAATTCCAAAAAACAACTTACGTCATTTTTCTTAAGTAATTTGCTCTTGCTTCTTTGAAAAAATGCTAACCTATACAATAAAGTAATGAAATACAGATCTACAAAACATATTTGAGCGGCGCTCTTCGAAAACCAACCGTAGGACATTTTCGAACAGTGTAGATCCAGATCGGAATACGCATAATGATCTTGGTCTCCACTATTTGTATTTGAGTCATAACACTTTTGAAAAAAAGTATCCAATTGGATACCTTAACTCTTTCAGCGCCAAAGGCAATATTCAGGGTTTTGCAAACAATACTGATTCAGACGAGTCAGCTCGTAACGAGCTGTCTCACCTGAAATCAGCATTGTTTTCCTTTTAGTTATCAAAATTGTCCAAAATTGTATTATATGAGAAATGGAGACGCCCGATTTTGAACATGGACGAGTCTACTTTAAACAATTCGGCGCTGAAAGAGTTAAGATGGATAAATAAACAGATAATTGTCTTCATGTCATTTGAAAAAAAAAAAATTACTTTGAAGTTGGTTTCCCCAGACAACCGCTTATTAGAAGATAGTTGTCCGGGATGTGGTTATACGACAAGTGTGTGTGTGTTACGCATTTCATAAAACACGTTAGTCATTATTGTAATACTGTTATTGAAACTATTTCAATGACATATCATTTAATTTAATTATCATTCCAGTTTCTATGGCCATTTACAACGGAGCTGTGGATAATGATCTTTGTGTTCTTCCTGCTTGTCGGTCTTGGACTGTTTCTGATGAGCAAGTTTGACTCGACCCAGGTTAATGTCGAAGAGAAATTCGACCTGAAGGAGAGTTTGTGGTATTCCGTCACCGTCTTATTACAGGGTAATCGCAATTAGTAACTTTTACCTACATACAACACATATGCAGCAGACGACTTTGAAAACGTCGAAATAAAACAGGAAAATTATCTATTAAAGAAATGATAATAATTGAATAAAGTTGAAAACATTGTGGCAACAAGCATACTTGTGTCATTTTGAGCAATTTTACCGTTTGTAATATTGTTTTTATAGGTCGTCTGCTACAGACAACACAAAGGGTATGTATAAAGAAAAATGAATTAACACCCATCTTTCAGTATTTGAGCATTGTTTGCTTTTGTACGATTTTCAATAATGATTTATGCTCGGTGGTTTATATAACGAAAATCATATCATACATGAACAAAACGCGCAAATGTATTCCTTTCAAACATAAAATGACAGTCATACATGAACATTTCAAACTTTGTTTATGATTCATTCTGTACAGGAAGCACCGAATATTCCCCACAGACGACTTCGATGAGAACAGTAGTAGTGTTCGTCTGGTTCTGTACGTTGGTAATCAACGCAGCTTACACCGCGAACTTGGCGGCATTTTTAACCCTACAGCAGATTGACAACCGCATCAAAACTGTCGATGCACTTGCGAGGCAAACAACAGTCAAATATGGTCTTCTTAATAACAGCGATTTAATGAACTTTTTTGCAAAAAACAGGTTAGTGGTGCACTATTTATAATATAACGCTTTCCAAAATGTAGGCGAATTTTCATGTATGTATAGCAGACAACTTTTGAAAACATTGTGGCAAAATGAAAAATTGCAGTTTCTTTTTTGTCAAAATGTTTTTTGCACAAAACAGGTTAGTGGTGCACTATTTATAATATAACGCTTTCCAAAATGTAGGCGCATTTTCATGTATGTATAGCAGACAACTTTTGAAAACATTGTGGCAAAGTGAAAAATTGCAATTTCTTTTTTGTCAAAATGGTTTTTTTAAACACTATACCATAATTTCACTTTAATGGATAGACTTTCCATATTTGTTCACGTATGTTTTCAAAGTTATCTGCTACAGATTTGTTGTATGCGTTAAGTTGCTTTTTTGTAATGAATAAAATCCGGTAACATACTTGAACAATCTTAATTTAGCAAACGTAATATTTGTCTGAACGTACCGATGGTGTACATGTATTACAATCCAACATGTACCGCTCAAATTCGTTCTTCGTATGTTTTCAGGATGTTTTTATAACTAGATGACAATCAGAGAATGTGCTGCAGAAAAGTGTTGTTCTGTACCCCGTACCCCGTACCCCATCCAACCCCCGAATAGAGAACATCTAAATGAATCAATTTTCCCCCCATTTGTCCGGACTGATGATCTGACCCTGGACAGCTGAATGCACATGCCCGGTGGTAATACACGCGACTTTTGGCCCATCGCAATGCGTTGAAAAGGTCGGCTGCTGCTGAAAAGTGTTATTTATGTTGTGAGAGTGGCACTTTCCCGAATGTTTGACTTGGTATAGCCTGGTTCATTTGAAAAATTATAAGGAAACCTTGGAAAACGATTTTTTGTCTGTATGTATGTGTTTCCTTTTGCATTTCATTGAATGCTAGTATTTCTGACTTCTTTATTTCGATAACTGTACATTCAGGGACGATCCCTACGAACGAATGTGGGCGTTTATGAAACTAAACGAGAAAAACAGCCTGTTGAAAAGCCGTAAATTTGGACTCAACAAGGTCCTCTCCGATGCCGAGTACTTGTACCTCGACGATGGCGTCATCAATAATTACCTGGCTCAACAGAACTGCGAAGTGGAGTCCATTGAACAGAACTTCGGAATCAAACATTTCAGTATCGGTGTGTTATGTTCGCATATTAACTCTTTCAGCGCCGAAATGTTTAAAATATACTCTTCCATATTCAGAATCGGTCGTCTCCGTTTCTCGTGTAATACAATTTTTGTACTATTTTGATAACTAATAGGCAGCAAACAATTCAGATTCAGGTGAGACAGCTCGTTACGAGCTGACTCACCTGAATCTGAAATGTTTGCAAAAACCTGAATATTACCATTGGCGCTGAAAGAGTAATGTTATCGGGATGTTATCGGGATGTTATCGGGATGTTATCGCTTGCACTTTCAAAGATGTAATTGATTGAGTGATTTGAGCTAAACGCCGTTTTCAGCGATATTTCAGTTATATCACGGCGCTAAGTCCACCTGAGGTGGGGTTTTGCCCTACTTTTCTCGCACAAATACTCCACTAAACATTCTTCCAAGGCATTAATTGACTACCTTTACAAATATACATTATCGCCTATTAGTGGAAGACAAATGACGCTGGTCATAATGTCCCGTGTCCATCATCGGAAATAATAAATGACCGAGTCGGGATTCGACCCACGGTAACTGAATTGAAAGCCTTAGTCGTTACCGTTTGAGCTTTCGCAGCTCGATAGAACTTTCTGATGAACACAAAACTTATTTTCAATCAGAGGTCTATATTTCAGTGAAATATCCTATGTCTCCCGAGTAATGCTTTATTTGAATACAAGTATAACTCAGCAATATTGTGACCTGATCCTTACGTGAGTGCAAAAATGTCAATACTTAGTTCTCACAAGTATAATAAGTATCTCCCTTGTCGACCATTTTGATAGGCAAATAGAGAAAAGAGTATATTTAAAGAAATGTGATAATTAGGGAAACACTAAGGAATTTGAGTTTGACAACCATATTTCGTTGATGCCTTTGTATGATCTGATTATATTGACGTCTTATTTAATTATTTTTGTACATGCAAATTGTTTAATTTAATTATAGTTCAACATTCTAAATTTGCTTATCAAAATGACTGCAAGGGGAGGTAAATATTGTAGTTATAGGAGATATGTATTACTAGGGACTTATAAGTGTTATTATCAAATATAATCTGTATCATTTATCTCACAACGTATTGCATAAAACGACACATATATTTGTGATGGTTGCTGAAAATATATAATACATAGTTGCACAAAGGTCAGGATCTGGTGATTTGTGTTGAGTAACATCTTAATGTACATATTTTACAGGATTTCCTAAAGGTGCGCCATACAGAGGCGACATCAACCGGAAGCTGCTGGCTTTGAAAGAAGACGGAACGCTAGATCGGCTGCGAAACAGGTAATAACTGTTATTTAACCCTTTCCCAAATACAACATATCTGCAGCAGACGACTTTGAAATCATAGTGACAAAAACCTGAAAAATCTCGATAAAAGATAGCTTAATTGTTAAATAAAGTTGAAAACATTGTGTCCATTGGAGAAATTGCTCATTATGAGCAATTTCACCTTTGGCCACAAAGTTTTCAAACGTCGTCTGCTACTATTGCGTCAAAATGCGTCTGCAGGTGAGCAATTTCTCCTTTTGCTAAATTGTTTTCAACCCAATGCAATGGTAATATTTCCCAGTTGTTGACATTAGGTTTGCCTTAATGTTTTCAAAAGTCGTCTGTAACATTATGATGGTATGATAATGCCCGACTTAGTCGGACTTCAGTCAACATATCTAGGTCAACTTCACTCTGCCATTGCTTATGTACATAAAAGTTCGCACCTGGTGACGTCATCTAGTCATCCCCCATTGATAAGTTCTATATTTATACTTGATAGGTTTGCCTTAATGTTTTCGAAAGTCGTCTGTAACATTATGATGGTATGATAATGCCCGACTTGGTCGGACTTCACTCAATATATCTAGGTCAACTTCACTCTGACATTACTTATGTACATTAAAGTTCGCACCTGGTGACGTCATCTAGTCATCCTCCATTGATAAGTTCTATATTTATACTTGACATACATTTCGAAAGTTATAACGTATTCAATAAAACAAAAAGAAGGTTATCTGTTTGAGATTGTTTTGCTATCCCAGCAGAGCGCCGAGAGGTGAAGCCACAACTAACGAGCTTCGGGACTATATAGGAGTCACGCTTGTCGGTCGGTCGGTCCGTTGGTCTGTAGACATTTCTTGTGTTGTTGCCTAGTTGTGCATATCGTCGGCGTGTTGCACTGGAATTATTTTTAAATGAGTTATGGCCCCTTGAATTTCTCATACATATGTATATGGTCAGGCACCAGCTGGGGGTATTCATCACCTTCAGTGATATTTCTAGTTAAAGTCTGACCCGACTGATGAAAATGAAAAATATATTGTGTATGTCTTACGCTTTAGGTTACGTTTAGGTTACACGAAAATGCATGCATTTCATTAGTTCATATACCCTTACGTAAAAGGTCAGGAACGTGTTTACTTTGGTAAATTATGATAAGAATGAAAAACAATTTAACATGATCCATCGGTAGACAATGTATTTAAATGGAAGGCAAACCCTGTCAATGTGCATCCAGTACAGATGTATTTCCCCGCCCAAATGTAAGATAAGCTAATGTGTTGTTAAAAGGGCTATCGCCGATTCAAATGCCGACTCTGCAAACATACCGTATGTCTGGGTTTTTTCCCCATGCAAGTTATCCTGATCCGTTATAAAATATATTAGCTTTAGATATTAAATAGTTCAGTAAGTCAATATCTCTAGCAGCAGGGTTTTAGATAAGGGGCATGTGTAATGTTCTAGCATCCTTATAAGACCATCTAACCCTATGTTGTGGGTACTCAAAAGAATCGTCTCAATGAGACAATTATCTTGGGTACCAACATCATAGGGCTCGGTTGGATAATACGACAAATATTGAGGGGAAAAGAATTATTCACCCCTTCTTATCTGCTTATCTGGACCTCTGTTCTTGGGGCATGGGTCTTCTATCGGGTTTGGAAGGAATGTAGCCAGTTACCGGAAACAAACCCGTTTGTGGATTACTTTTAGGAGCCTTAACCCTTTCCCTCATATAAACGCTTTCTGACGCCTCTGCAGCAGACGGCTTTTTGAAAACATAGTGACAAAAGAAGAAATTGCACAAAACGTGCAATTTCTCCTTTTGCCACAATGTTTTCCACTTTTCGTCATAGGTTATCCATTCAATTGTGGAGATTTTCTATGTTTTGACAAAATACGTTCAAAGTCGTCTGCTGCAGAATTGTCGTATGAGGGAAAGGGTTAACAAAGGCGAAACTCAGTCGTTTTGTTCGTTGGCTAGTAGGCCTAAGCACATGCGAATTTTACCTTTTTCAATGTTTGCAGATGGTCTAACAAATGATGGCCACAGTGTCATCTGTACATGAATGGGATGCGTCTAGCAATTTGGGTCAGGCTTGGAGGGACTTAATGCATCTCAAACGAGCCAGTGCACTCAGTATCGCCAGATATTTCACCATCCGAGTAAAATATTATATGTACCTAAACGCGTCGTCTTGCAAAATAAACTGGAAGTGTAGCCCCAGCACTTTGTACGGAGTCTTTCCATGAGAAAATAACATTGTGGACTATGCGTAAAGTATCGACCCGGATCAGCCTAGGCATGTCACGCAGGCTAATTCGGTCAGACACTTTTCCCCTCCTATGGATTTTCTGTTTCAGGAATCATAACCCTATACCTCTATTACCCCGAGACGGAATGTTTCGGCCCGGCTGATCTAGGTCGATACATTACGCAGAGTCCATACTGTTATAAAGACCCAAAAAATGCTAGACACGACTCAACATGTATGAACATGCATAACATTTTCACATTGCAGGTGGTGGGATAGCCGTTCCAACTGCACAAAGCAGATTTCTCGCAGTAGTACCAAACAGAACACAGCGTCCGAGTTGGGCGTCTCCAATATGTTTGGTGTGTTCATCGTCCTGATTGTTTTCACGGTACTCGCGATACTTTGGGAGATCGGCACAATCATCATGAAGGCGGTGAAAGCACGGCAACAGAAAAAGGTCATTATTGTAATGTAGTTGGTAAGATACTGCAAACTCAATAATTTTGGTGGTGGTATCGTTCTTGTCTGTAAATCATGGTATTATTTTCTTGTTTCGTTTCGTGTGTAGTATATTTTAGTGATATAGTTGTAATATGTTTGAGTCAGATTTGTTATCAAGTTATCACCTTTAAAACGTTCAGTTCATTAATTATCGACAGAGATTGAATTATCCAATCCAATTACAGCTACTGTTAAAGTTAAAGTTTTAGTCACTATCTTATAGAAATGCATCTAACATTTATTCTACCGTCACCTTATTAAACAACTGTGGAAGAAGTCCGTTTCAATCAAATGTCCTGCCGTTTGTTGTTTTGTTTCTACTTTGAAGAGTCAAAAGCAGTAAGTTAAATGGGACAAAACAAAGGAAAAACAGGTATATTGAGATATCAGGGACGTAGATAAAAGGGATAAGAAACTGAATTGTATCCTTAAATATCACCCGTTCCAACATGTGTAGCAAGTAAAATTCAAAACTATTGTCCATACGACAATCAATAACAAGGATACGTTCTGAAAATATAAACATTCTTCTATTGCAATAGATAAAACAAATATTTGGACATACTTCCATTTTTTTTAAAATAATATTTGGTCCTTTTAAATAGTATCAGTCTATTATCTTGAGGCAATAGTATCACAATTAAAAATACGCAATCTTCAAATTACACAGAAATTTTAAACAGTGATTTTTTGTCAAACGTCGGAAAGAATGTTTGCCGATCTGGGGTTCGAACTCCGCAAACACTGGATTGACAGACCGCTTGTCTAGCGATTGAGCTACTGGAAACTTCATTGGATACATTTCACATATTTAATGACTTGAAATACATTTCTAGCAACTTTGTCTTGCACTAACTGAATGTTTTGGTAATACGTGTTAATATTTACCATTATTTCATGCGTAAAATAAAAATAAAATGTGCAGCTACTAGGTAGCTCTCTCGGAAGCGACGCGGGCTGTCAATCCCAGGGATTGTGAGTTCGAGTCCCAGCTCGGCCAACATTCTTTCCGACGTTTGACAAAAGTCACCGTGACACGCGTCATTCACCAACGGGCTAACAGTCTATGTGGAAAGCAGCCAGTTGCTTGGAAAATATGTTGTGTGGAGTACTGGTGTGAGTAAGCTAGGAAACACATGAGTAGGTGAACTGGCCGCCGTAATATGATTGAAAACGGCGTTAAGTCCCAATCAATCAATCAATCCGTTCAGTTCCGCTCCGCTCTCATTCCAATCCGCTATTAAAGCGTTCCCATTCCGATCAATTTGATCGCTTTCTTACGCTCACTGGGAACGTTTTTTTTTTTATCAAAAGTAGTTTCGTAAAATAATTATTGAGTACATTGTTGCAACCGCTCAATGAGCGAAGCATTCATGTGATTGGATTGATTCATTCATTATAATTCTTTCGTTCAGTGAGCAAAATTCCGTTCCGCACTTAAAGCGATTCAACTTCTTTCACACGTTGAACAGATTGTGTGAAAGGTGTGTTACCAATAGAGAGCACGGACAGCCGAGTATCCTCACCGTTGGACCAGTCTCTATATTGTCGGCTGCTGATCTCAATTATTATCTTGTGTTCCCATCATTGTATATGGGATCTTCCAAATGCAAAGTCCATTTGAAATTCAGCGTCGAAAGTGTTAGCTGTCAAATCATATAATGGTACAAATTCCACCAATCAATTAATAGCTACTGCTGTAGTTTAATTGGTGGATTTTCTACTGTTAGCTTACCTAACTGATTCGACGCCTTTCTTCTTTTAACAGCAATGGCTTTTAGTTTTTTCCAAAATAATGCTTGATCTAATCGACACTTACAAATGTTCATCACAACGTTTGCTTAACTGTAGTTTAACGCCGCTTTCAATAGCATTTCAGTTATACCAATGCGGCCAGTTAACCGTGTTTTTCCTGATTGTCTTTTTAGTTTAAAGTGGAGTATGGTTTCGTTCTAGTTGACCCTAACCCTAATTTTAATCTAAGGATGAATTATAAGTTTGATATTTTAATACAGCTTGCCAAACAAGAAGAAGAAGGAGAAGAAGAAGAAAAACCAGTACCACCAGCTATAAATAACTTTCAATTTGGGATACCGCAGCCAGAAAGTGACGAGAAAGAAAAACCTTGAAGCACAATGAGCTAAATGTTTCATGCACGTGTATCGGTTTAAAATAACAATAGGAAGGCGATGTGTATATGCCGGTTGTAGTTTTAATGATACACGCATACATTGTAAATATATTTAATGACTAGCAAGAGGGAGGCATGATACAACTAGGTGTGAATAAATTTAAGAATAGGTCCACGTGGTGGTGATGGGACATTGTCTTTCGGAATTAACATGAAATATAGCGAATAAAATTACGAAAGTAGACAATGCTGGACTATGGAGATGATTTACATGAACAAATAAATGTGTTATTATTGTGTCAACGTCACATGGTGCCATATCTGCCATTGGTGTCCAAGTTTAACGCCTTGATAAGCAGACATACTACATGACGTCCTTGTAACGTATCTGCAGCAGACGACTCTACAAAACATTGTGAGCAATGCGGAAATTGTTCGTCATGAGCAGTTTCTCCTTTTCCCAGTGGCTTCTACTCTATTCTAGAATGACACTTTGATTACAAAAAAAGAATCACATGATCTTTCAAAGTCGTCTGCAACATATGTATGTGTCTATGTGTTTTAAGGGGTTAGAACTTCGAATTCAGGTATTTTGTGATTTGAAAGTTAAAACCTTACAGATGTTTACACTTGTGAATAAAAAATAATAAATATGTAGTTAAAGGTATGTGTTTATGTCTTGCAATTAATTCAATGTCGCCTTTCGTTCACAATATAAAATAAGGAATACAACACAGAATTCACCCGGCGAAAATGTTACTGTCAATTTTGATTAAATCGGGCCCGGACACAACCTGTTTTTCACATTCTCTACTTTTAAACAAGGCCCAAATACTAAATATGATCATATCAATCACTTCCAGTGCATCGTATCTACATTAACAATGCATTTAAACTCAATGTCATATATACAATGCATTATAGTGATGGTAACCACTAATGTCCATGCAAAAAGTCTTTTTAAGGACTATTTGGTATGACCGCGGATGTATTTGGTGTACTTTGAACTTGAAAAGATAGTATTTTTTAAAATTGCGACTCCCTCCAATAACTGGCTTTCTGTCGATTAACGACAAATCCTATTATTGAAGATGAGTCTAGGAACACCTGTACACTCAAATATATTCTCTTACTTTCCGATGGGTCCCAATGACTAATGTAGAAACAAATTGTCAGCAATGACTCCAGTAGCTGCTATATTGACTGTTAGAACTTGTTGCAATTTTAACTGCTATATTAAAAGTGTATGCAAACACCATTAAGGAAAAACGTCAGTAGAACAACGTTAAAGGGCCAAATGTTAATATACCGAAACGCTGAATGTACATGTACCTGTTGTTTTATCAATATAAGAACTCAACACAACAATCGAGCCAAATTAGACATACATGTTGCATTTCAATTGCAATATCACGAAAGTGTGTATGGGCACAACACGCGGTAGAGAAAGATTCAATACAACTTCAGCAGAACAACGGAAACATGTGTAATGCCTTTAACAGTTACATACGCTTTTTGATGCATTTGCATAAGACGTGTAAACGTTGTGGCAAAGGGAAAAATGCTCATGATAAGCAGTTTCTCCCTTTTCAACAATGTGTTTTTAACTCTATTAAGTAACTATACTTGAATTTGTAATGAGTTTCCATTTTATGCGCAGATGTTCTCAAAGTTGTCTGCTGCAGCCATTGTAGGTCTATATTTAGTTGGAATAATGAATGAATGGTGTATTATGCAGTTTCCATCGTTAGTATTTCCGATACTTGATCGCATTTCCTGTATTAATTACCAGTACGTGTATCCCTTTCCCACATACATACGATGTAAACAGCAGATGTCTTTTGAAAACAATTTGACAAAAGGAGACTTTTCTAAAAGAACAATTTCTACTCGAGCCAGAATGTTTTCAACTCTTTTCAATAATAATAATTTAAAAAATCTCATTTATGGAGAATTTACATGGTTTTGCCCATATGTGTTCAAAGTCGTCTGCTGCAGATATGTTGTATGAGGGAAAGTGTTATACCGGCACTGGTGTATATATTGTATGGCAATCTCCATAATTCTGAGTGCCGAGAAGGAATACCACTATTGCCATTTTTTAAGTCATTTGTGTAATTCAAACTTCGGAGGCACAGGATATTACCAATACACCAATGTGTCGATTTTCACTTTAGAAATGGCGCAAAACACCATATAAGGTAAAAGGTTTAGATGACCCCTAAGTCCGATCATTCGAGCACAAAGAAACAAAAAAAAATAAAATTGTAAATTTATTTTTAAATATCTAACTCTTACACAAGATACAGCTTACATGTACATGTAATCATTTTTGAGAATCTAGTGTACAGAAATAATGAACTGTTTAACCACTTTTCATAATAAGTTCTTCATCTAACCCTTTCTCACATAAGCAAATATACAGCAGAAGTCTTTGAAGAGATTTTCCATATTTTTATCAAAATGATTTCAAAGTCGTCTGCTGCAGATTTGTTGTATGTGGGAAACGGTTAAGAATGTGCAGATGTACAGGATTACCAGCATCTGAACTGTTGCAGATATATTAAACCCCACCATTGCTTGACTAGGCTCAAATTAGTTCAGCAGGTTAATGAAACAGATATATATGATACCATGCTGGAAATGAGGCTTTTATTTTATAAGAAAATGCACGAACAACCATTTTCTCCTTCTTCCACAATTGCTTCAAAAATAGTGTAATTTAAAATGATCCCAATAACACATTTGTTCACCCTTTCCCACAAATAGATGCATTTTATGACATTCTACAGCAGACGACTATTGAAAATGTTGTTGTGACGAAATGAGAAATTGCTGATAATGAGCGAATTCTCCTTTGTGCCACAATGTTTTTAACTAATAACAATTATTAACTAGAGATTGCTTTTTTGAAAAAGCGCTTGTCTCCCCATTTGTGTGGTCGTAGGGTAGGAAAAGAAATGATGGAGATGAATTTTTTAGTTTTGGACTGGAGATGAAGCAACAGTGACAATCCTCAGTTATTAAGAAACCATTTTTCAGCTGAGGGTTACCATGACCTTGATCTTTGACCTAGTGACCTCAAAATCAATAGGGGTCATTTGCTGCTGGTGACCAACCTGCACACCAAGTATGAAGTTCCTGGGCCCAAGCAATCTTCGGTTATTGAGCGGAAACCATTTTTCAGCCAAAGGTCACCGCAACCTTGACCTTTGACCTACTGACATCAAAATCAATAGGGGTCATCTACAGGTTAGGACACCAAGTCTGAAGTTCCTGGGTATAAGCGTTCTTGAGTTATTGAGTAAAACACATTTTTCAGCTGAAGGTTACTGTGACCTTCGACATTTGACCTTGTGACCTCAAAATCAAACAAATTCAACAAAGGTCATTTACTGGTTAGGACCAACCTGCACACCAGGTATGAAGTTCCTCAACATAAGCATTCTTTAGTTATTGAGAGGAAACCATTTTTCAGCTGAAGGTTACCATGACCTTGACCTTTAAGCTAGTGACCTCAAAATCAATAGGGGTCATCTACTGGTGGTGACCAACCTGCACACCAAGTATTAACTTCCATGGCCAAAGCATTCTACAGTTATTAAGCAAAAATAATGTTTCAGCTCATTGTCACTGTGATCTTTCAGCTCAAGGTCACTGTGACCTTGACTTTGACCTCAAAATTAATAGGGTCTTCTACTGGGCATGGCCAACCTACATACCAAGTATGGAGTTCCTCGGCCGAAGCGTTATTCAGTTATTGAGCTGAAACCATTTTTAACCTCACAAGGTCACCATGACCTTGACCTTTGACCTTCTGACATCAAAATCAATAGGAGTCATCTACTGGTCATGACCAACCTGCATACCAAGTATGAAGATCCTATGCCCAAGCGTTCTTCAGTTATTGAGCGGAAACAAGTGTGACGGATGTGACCTTGACCACTGTGACCTTGACCTTTGACCTAGTGACCTTAAAATTAATAGGGGTCATTTGCTGGTGGTGACCAACCTGCACATCAAGTATGAAGTTCCTGGGCCAAAGCAAAAACTATTTATCAGCTCATTGTCACTGACCTTTCAAGCTCATGGTCACTGTGACCTTGACCTTAGACGTACTGACCTCAAAATCAATAGGGGTCTTCTACTAGGCATGGCCAACCTGCATACCAAGTATGTAGTTCCTCAGCCAAAGCGTTCTTCAGTTATTGAGCGGAAACCATTTTTTACCTCACAAGGTCACCATGACCTTGACCTTCTGTTATCAAAATCAATAGGGGTCAGCTACTGGTCATGACCAACCTGCATACCAAGTATGAAGTTCCTACGCCCAAGCGTTCTTCAGTTATTGAGCGGAAACAAGTGTGACAGACGGAAGGACGGAAGGACGGAAGGACGGACGGAACGGGCAAAAACAATATGTCACCCACATGTAATGGGGGAGACATAATTATACTAGCATTTACAAAGACTATCCAGGTTGTGCCTAGATATTTCTAAATGCTCTGCTGCAGATTTGTTATATGTAGGTAAGGAATAAGGAAAATATATCAAAACATATCTTATCAGTAAATGGTTAATGACTGGTAATGTCAATTCAAACAGAAAAATAAAATAAACCATCAAATGTTGGATTAACCCTTTCCCACATATAGATGCTTTCTGACTCCTCTGCAGCAGATGACTTTTGAAATAATTTGTGGCATAAGTAGAAATTGCTCAGGATGAGCAATTTCTCCATTTGCCATAACGATTTCAACTCAATTCAATAATCATTCTATCATTTATAGAGATTTTCTATATTTTGTACTTGATAATTTCAGTCGTCTGCTGCAGATTTATTGTATGTGGGAAAGGGTTAACATGATAACATTTTTGGCCAAAGAATTCCAGCTCAAAAGGTTGTTGTCATTTACTTACAAGATTATGAAATAGACATGCCACCGGCTAACCTTGCATGCAATCATTGCGTAAATCATTTCCAACTTTTAAAAACATGTAAACAAGTTGACTAATTATAAATGCTCTATATGAACAATTAATATATAGGAATCCTCTTAGGCCGAGTGGTTAGTGTTGGTGATTTGGAAACAGGCGTCCCTGTTTCGATCCCCAGTTGCGGCGCAGTGGTCATGGTGGAGTGCTCTTGGGCAAGGCACATTTCCTAGCCTGCTACTAGTTCGTTTACCCAGAGTTCAAGAATAAGTTAACTGTCGCCTTGATTTAACCGATATAATGTTGAAAACGATGTAAAAAATCCCAAAAAACATCAAACAATTAATATTCATCACAGATTTAGTAGGAATTGTGTCATATGCACATGATATGAATCTTAGGACAATATACTACCTGACATTTGTAAATAGTGAAGATTCAGATCAGCCATACAGACTGATAAATATCTTAACTGTTCTCATATAACTTACATAAGGGGCAACAACTCAAGAGTCTGAAGCGATCTGGCTTAAAACTAACCTTGACTGAGATATTATGCCCATAAACATAAAGACCAAGTTAAGTGATCTGTTCAAGTCTGAGAACTGACACAGCTTATGTTTCAAATTCATATGTATTAACCCTTTCCCTCATACGACAATTCTGCTGCAGACCACTTTGAACATATTTTGTCAAAAATTAGAAAATCTCTATAATTGAATGGATAACCTATGACTAAATGTGGAAAACATTGTGGCAAAAGGAGAAATTGCTAAAGTGTTAATTAAGGGACCATAACGCCAGTGACTGAAGTGAGCTGGCTGGATATTGGATAAATACGAAGATTGCCCTTTCCCTCATACAACAATTCTGCAGCAGACGACTTCGAACATATTTTGTCAAAAAATAGAAAAACTCTATAATTGAATGGATAACCTATGACTAAAAGTGGAAAACATTGTGTCAAAAGGAGAAATTGCTTGTTTTGAGCAATTTCTTCTTTTGTCACTATGTTTTCAAAAAGCCGTCTGCTGCAGAGGCGTCAGAAAGCGTCTATATGAGGGAAAGGTTTAAGACTAAGAGAGCAGATAACCTTTGTGGATCTGGCATTTCCAAATGACTAAATCCTGCCTACCAAACGCACTTCAAATCTGAATTATTTATGAGTTAATAAAAGGGACCATAACACCAGTGACTGAAGTGAGCTGGCTGGATATTGGATAAATACGAAGATTGCCCTTTCCCTCATACAACAATTCTGCAGCAGACGACTTCGAACATATTTTGTCAAAAAATAGAAAAACTCTATAATTGAATGGATAACCTATGACTAAAAGTGGAAAACATTGTGTCAAAAGGAGAAATTGCTTGTTTTGAGCAATTTCTTCTTTTGTCACTATGTTTTCAAAAAGCCGTCTGCTGCAGAGGCGTCAGAAAGCGTCTATATGAGGGAAAGGTTTAAGACTAAGAGAGCAGATAACCTTTGTGGATCTGGCATTTCCAAATGACTAAATCCTGCCTACCAAACGCACTTCAAATCTGAATTATTTATGAGTTAATAAAATGAAGATATATATACACATGTACATGCTTTGCAATCAATGAATCCCATTTTAAACATTGAAAATTGTTGGGTCAATAGTCTAAGTAAAATAATAAGATTATCGCCGATGATACAAATCCTCTTGCTGTATCGTTTCTTACAGATGTATTATAGTCCGTGGGATGGGAACCAATCTAAGCTCACTTGACAATAAACATGTATATGAAGTAAAACAAACCAGCGCAGGAAATTTTGTAATATATGTCAACATTATAGTCAGTGTGACTTTGACTTTTGACCTAGCTCGTCAGAATGTAAACCCCTCCAAGCTCTCTTGACACTGAACCTTTGTACGATATATGAAGGAAATTTGACAAATGTAAGTGCTAGAGAGATGACGTTTTATCCTAACATATTTTAATCAATTTATCCTTGACCCTTGACCCAATGAGGGCCAAGATGGCACTAAATGATCAGCTGAGTCATAGTATAGTAGCAAATATGTAACTGCCAATATCAGGGGAAATGTCATCAAAGGTGTGAATGAAACTGAAAGGACGGGAAACTGTAAATGGGTTAGCTTATCATTAAAGGACAATTGTAAGAAGGCATTAAATCATTGAAAGAGGACCACCTAAGGTTGATATCTGTCCAATGGTTTAGGAGGAGATGTCATTTGAAGCTAAAACTTTATTTATCCCTTTTTGTATCCCTTTTTGTATGCCACCTTACTATCTTTTTCAAGCGAACAAACACTGTAGAGAGTCACTGAAGGAACGTTTTTGCTAAATGATCTTGAAATCAGAAAATAACTTTGATACAATACAATACAAATACAAATAGTTTTATTCAGTAATACAAGGCCTCTGGCCCAAAATACACATGAATTTACCAAAGAACATGAAAGTAGTTGTGAAAATGATTATAGTTAACAAGTAATCTTACCATGGCGGTTGTTGGTGAAATGTCCTGAACAAATCACGTTACTTGGTGGATCAAGGTGTTGTACAAGATCCATTTACTAAATACATATGAGACTAAATAGACAGTTAAGTGCTAATATTTTTCCTTTAGTCGAATGTCAGGTTCAAGTACTTTGCAAGTGCAATGATGCCCTGGTCACAAGTGTCCGAACCTAATAATCACATATAAATTATCACATGTATTGTAATTTAACCATCATGAGCAATTTCACCTTTGCCACAATGTTTACAAAAGTCGTCTGCTGCAGGTGTCTGAAAGCGTCTATATGTGGGAAAGGGTTATCAAACCTTCCCAACGCACAACACATCTGCAGCAGGAGACTTCGAAACAATCTATTAAAATTAAAATATGGAAAACATCTATAAATGAACATATAAATATTGAAAAGATAAAAACATTGTGGCAAAAGTAGAAATTACTCATAATGAGCAATTTCTCCTTTTGCCATGATACTTCTAAACTTTGTCTGCTGCAGATGCATCAAAATACATGTGAATGCCGGAAAGTGCTAACACAAACTACTATCTACCACTGTAACCAAAGCCGTCCATGTTAAAATTATTGCTGTCTTGTCTAAGTAATGGCTGGGTTAGATTTGTCCCCTGTTGTAGATCCTCTAACAAATCTACTGGATCAAATGAATTAGGCTGTGAACCCTGCTGCTGCACTGAATTCTCTCTAGATATACGCCTAGAGTTTGTATCACCTGAGATTAGGAGGCTCTCTCCAGGAGATGCTAGGTTTGCTTTTGCACCGTATTTTCCCATTTTGAATCGGCAACACAAAATGTCCACAAGCAATCCCACACCATCATGTAACAAACCTGTAAAAATGCAAAATATAACCAAAAATATAATAATTGAATTACATCTAATGGGTCATGATCAATTCTAATTAAATTAACCCTTTCCCACCTGCAGAGACATCTTGATGCATCTGCAGCAGATAACTTTTGAAAGCAATGTGGAATAAGGAGAAATTGCTGAAGATGAGCAATTTTTTCTTGTGGGATTATGTTTTCAACTAAGCAATATCTGGTGAATTTGGGTCTTATTGATTGACGCCTTTTAACAGAATTATATACCGGTAATTTGGTATAAAATAGTTGGGGCTTCAGTTCTATTATTTTATCAAACAAGCGCCTGCAAGCGAACGCCAACACTTGTCTGCTATTTTCTAAGTCGCAAAAGGGGCATTTCTAAATAATTATTACAGCCAGAGTTATGTGTATTGTTCCTAGGAACTTGTGAACCAAGTATCATTTTAGAAAATGTTGAACATTTTTTGAGTTATGAGGTAAGCTTAACGTTCTGGGACAACTGCGCCCAAAGTATCACAATACCCCCAATTATTTTTTTGAAAAAAAGAAAAGCTAAAAATGCAATCAGGGCTAAATTACATTTTGTCTGAGAGTGACGATTGGGTAGACAAAGTCTTCACTTTACGAAGATGCATTACGACCAAAATCGAGACATGGCTCAAATATCTTCTTATTTATACCAATGCAATTCAGAGTAAGTTTATGAATATATTTACAAAAGATGGCAACTCACCAGAAACTACAAATATTCCTCCGATTATCCCACATAGGCGAACCAGGAATTGACTGTATGGTAAATGTTCCTCCTTTACTTTTATTTTAAAGGAAAACAGATCATATTTAACAAATATACCTGGCACACCATGACTTCCACTACTGTGGTTTATTGATCTATTCTGAAATAAACAAGATAACAAAGGTGAAGGTCAATGTCACAACACCACCATTTTAGTATAATACAATGTACATAGTTCCCACAACTACAATAATTATCTCCCTTGTTGGCCATTGAAAAAAATGTGATAATTGGGAAAACCCAAAGGAATTCGAGTTTGACAACAATATGTCGTCTATGCCTTTGTATGATTTGATTATATCAACTTCTTGATTTAATTTTTTTTGCACATGCAATGGTTTAATTATATTTCATATCTATCTGTTCAACATATAGTAAATTTGGCAATCAAAACGGCTGCCACAGGAGGTAATATTGTAGTTTTGGGAACTATGTAGGGACTTTTCACAAGGATTGAATTGCCCAGTCGCCAATTGCGAAGAAATAATCAAAGTGGCGCAAGAAAAAAAGAATTTGCGAAAACGCTTGCGAAAGAAAATTCTCGGCAAATTGAGCATCCATTTTGTTAAATTCTCGGCAAATTGAGCATCCATTTTGTTTTATAAGTTTATGCTCTAAGCAGCGTATATTTTCAACGATATAAGCATTATATTGACTGTTTTATCTCTGTGTATGCGACTAGCGATAACTTTAACAGGTAACCAGTCTTGATATTTGACAATGTGAAGGTCAAGCGACTGTTGTTTTTCACACGTTTTATCAATATATCGGACAAATTATTTTGGCTCAAGTTTTGGCTCCAACTTTTTTTATTTTGGCTCCTTTTTTAAAATTTGGCGAAAGTGTTGGTTGCCCTGATTGCCTTATACGATACCCTACTAGATTACAAGTTAAAGGTCAATATTAAAGGTTCCTTTTCCTCATGAAAGACACATTTCATTACATCTGTAGCAGACCATTTCTGAAACAATCGTTTCAAGTGTATACATTAATTATTCTCTCATTAACTCTTTCCCACATATTCACACTTTCTGACACCTCGGCAGCAGACGACTTTTGAAAACATTATGACAAAAGAAATTGCTCAAAACGATTAATTTCTCCTTTTGCCACAATGTTTTCAACTCTTTCCAATAATCAAACTGTCATATATAGAGATTTTCCATATTGCTAAATGTTTTCAAAGTCATCTGCTGCAGATTGTATGTGGAAAAGGGTTAACAGCAATACTTCGTGTTTCAGCCTTATAGTTACAAATTGTCTGCCTGCAGTTTTTGTTTTATAGCAGAAAAGGTAACTATACTCACTATCTCAGTAACAGAGAATTTTGGTAGGTGTCTATTTGATCACTGTAACTATACTCACTATCTCAGTAACGGAGAATTTTGGTAGGTGTCTATTTGATTACTGTAACTATACTCACTCTCTCAGTAACTGAGAACTGGTAGGTGTCTATTTGATTACTATAAGTCCTCACTTCAGTGGGTACAACTTTCATAAAGTACTGGAACAAGTGGTAATCTGAAATATGCAATATTATACTTACACAGGTCCAGCTAGATAAGGAGGCGTATACAGCTCTTTCCCCCCACAATATCTCTTTTTATCATCCAACCAAACCCTATGTGGGTACTCAAAAGAATCCTCTCCATGAGAAGATTCTTTTGAGTACCCACAGTATAGGGTTATAAAGTCAAACAAAGATCTCAGAACATGCAAAATGCCCCTAATCTAGAGCTCTAGAGCTATGCTTACTGTTTGGTCTGTTTGAATTGTGTTTTACGCTGTTTACAATAGTAATCCAGTAATATCACAGCATTTCCTGGGTCATTTACTACATTACTACCATTTTTAAGGTCCTTGGTATGACCCTGGTGTCAAAAGAAAAAAAGCTCTTAACAACAACACCATGGCGACGGTTACTTAATACTTAGAGGTCGAGAGGTCAACTTTACAATGAGATGAAGAACAAAATCTGACCTTTGACATACCAGTCATTAATTGACCTCGAATACGGAGTAACATTCATTGTACTTTGATTTTTTACGAAAAGGTTGTAAACGCAACTGTTTTCTTTCATTTCTATTCTTACAACTGCTCTGCATAAAGACATTAACCTTTTCCCACATAATGATACAGACTCTTTCTGAAGCCTTTGCAGCAGATGGCTTTTTTAAACTCTGTGGCAAACAGACAAATTGCTCATCATGCAATTTCTCCTTATTGCCTTATGTTTTCAACTCTATCCATAATTAACCCTTTCCCTCATATAGACGCTTTCTGATGCTTCTGCAGCAGATGGCGTTTTGAAAACATAGTGACAAAAGAAGAAATTGCTCAAAACGAGCATTTTCTCCTTTTGACACAATGTTTTCCACTTTCAGTCATAGGTTATCCATTCAATTATAGAGATTTTCTATCTTTTGACAAAATATGTTCAGAGTCATCTGCTGCAGAATTGTCGTATGAGGGAAAGGGTTAAACTCTCATTTCTGGAGTATTCATTTCTTATCAATATGTTTCTAAAGTCATCTGCTGTATATTTGTTGTATGTGGGAAAGGGTGAAGCCTTTCCTATCTGCAGTAGATAATTATTGAAAATGTTGTGGCTAAAGAAGAAATTGTTCTTTCATTTAACCAATTTTCAATAGATATTTTGCTTAGATATTTTTAAAGTATTTTGCTGCAGATTTATTGTATTTAGGAAAAGGTGAAACCTTTCCCACCTACAGCGATCTACAGCAGGCAACTGTGAAAACATCTAGAGACAAAACATTGAAAGTCTCTATAAATAAATGAATAAACAAGAGGGCCATGATGGCCCTGGATCGCTCACCTTAGTTATGCCAACTGTATAGTCACTCACAATAACTCATTTTTGCAGTCAGGTTAGATCATACAAGTGTTAAAAAGAATTCCTTTCAATTTGGCCTATATGACCTTGTCTAGATATCATGAAAACAATTGTTTTGAAAACCTTCAACATGCTCAAGTTAACAAGAGGGCCATGATGGCCCTGGAATCGCTCACCTGATTTATTTTTCACTTTAGCTATATAAGCCCCGCCATCTGGCGGGCATCGTTTCCAACCAATCAACTTGGCTTGAAGGAATCTGATAGAGGGTCACCCAAGGAACATTTCTACAAAATTATTTGAAAATCGGCCTGACACTTATGGAGGAGAAGATTTTTTAAGTTTTCACTATAGCCATAAAAGGCAAAATAGCCCCGCCCCCTGGCGGCCATGTTTTTCGACCAATCAACACGGCTTGAAGGAATCTGATAGAGGATCACCCAAGGAACATTTTACAAAATTATTTGAAAATCGGCCTGACACTTTCGGAATAGAAGATTTTTTAAGTTTGCACTATAGTCATATAAGGCAAAATAGCCCCGCCCCCCCTGGCGGCCATATTTTTCAACCAATCAACATGGCTTGAAGGAATCTGATAGAGGGTCACTCAAGGAACATTTCTACAAATTTTTTGAAAATCGGCACGACACTTTCGGAGGAGAAGATTTTTTAAGTTTTCACTATAGCCATATAAGGCAAAATAGCCCCGCCCCCCTGTCGGCCATGTTTTTTGACCAATCAACATGGCTTGAAGGAACCTGACAGAGGGTCATCCAAGGAACATTTCTTCAAAATTATTTGAAAATCTGCCAACCAGTTTGGGAGAATAAGAATTTTGAAGTTTTTTTCATTTCGTTGCCATGGAAACCAGAATTCTGCATGGATCCCAAAAACTTTAAGGAATTCCGGTGAGGACATTGAGAGGATGCTTTCTGTGAAGTTTCATCCCAGTTGACCCACCGGTTACAAAGGAGAAAATGTTGACGGACGACGGAAGACACACGCCGGACATAGGGCGATCACAATAACTCACCTTGAGCACTTCGTGCACAGGTGAGCTAAAAATTCGGCTTCCAGAGTGTTAATAAGATAAGCTCATAATAAGCATTTCCTCATTTTCAACTCCATCAACAAATGATCCTTTTTATTTATAGAGTATTCCTATTTTTGCCAAGATGTTTTCAAGGTCGTCAGCTGCATATTTGCTGTATGTGGGAAAGGGTTAAATAACTTACTATTTTTAGTAATTTGTTCTTCTCCGTCCAATGGATTGATAATCCCCCCGCTCCTGTCTCCAAACGAAAAATGGTCAATGCGATGGGTAAAGTTGTACTCTGTAAGTATATAGCATTATAATGTAACAAGAGCTCTAGATAACATGTATATTTCATATCCTTGTGTCCTGTATAACCTCAAAACTCAAAAGACGATTCATCTGATTACCCAGAACAAAAGGTTCACTTAACCCATTACTTCTCACTGACAACATTTGACGCCTGCTGTTGCAGACAGCTTTTGAAAACATTGCAATAAAAGGTGAAATTGCTCAAAACAAGCAATTTCACCTTTAATTGCAATATTTTCAACTCTTTGTCAAAAGGTTACTTCCAGTTTTTCAGACTTTTTCAACTTGTTCATCTGTTGATTGTAAAGTAGACAACATTTGCAATAACATGACTTTGATTGATTGATTGGGGTTTAACGCCGTTTTTAACAATTTCTCAGTCATATCACGGCGGCCAGTTCACCTACTCATATGTTTCCTGGTTTTCGCACACCAGTACTCCACACAACAATCTTCCTAAGCAACTGGCTGCTTTTCCACATAGACTTAGCCCATTTGTGGAAGACGAATGATGCATGTCTCAATGACTTTTATCAAATGTCGGAAAGAAAGTTGGCTGAGCCGGGATTCGAAAACATGACTTTGAAGAAATGGGTTAATATAAAGGCACGGCAAAGTACCTGCTTACTCTAATAGATTCAGGAGTCCACAAACAGCATCATAATATGGTATCTCTTTAACCCTTTCCTATAAACAACACATCAGCAGCATTTGATGCCTCTGCTGCATAAAAATTATGCTATACATGTACTTTGCAATGTTTGCATAAACAACATTATTTAAAGCTTTAAATTAATAGAAAATCAGGTAAATGGAAAAGTTTTAGTAACTTTAATTACATTTAATATTCTGCCCAAAGCGTGTATTCAATAAAATACATAAGCATCAGTTCCTGATTTAAATCCTGGACCATTAAAACCAAAGGCTCCATAATGTGTAAGAGACAACGGACTGAACTCTTTCCCACATACAACAAATCTGCAGCAAACAACTTTTAAAACATCTAGGCAAAAATATTGAAAATCTATATAACTGAAAGAAGAATAAAGTTTAAAACATTGGTGAAAAAGTGAAATTTCTCCTTTTGAGTAATTTCTCAGAGTGCCACAATGTTTTTTAAGATAGAAGTGATGGGGATCATGATAAAAAGGTCCCAGGTTTGGATCTTGTTAGAGTAAAAAGGGGATAAAAGGTAAAACATTAGTATATATTTGGTGCAATACTATATTTTGTAAAGAAAGTTCCTAACAAGTTACTATGAAAATAATATTTGATACCAATTCATGATAACATTGTGAAAACATTGCCTAAATTTTAGATGTCACATAGTAAATCTCCATTTTCAAGCAATTTTAATCCTCTAGGGCTGTAAGCTTAATCCTCTAGGGCTGCAAGCTTAACTAGAACTATCACTGAAGATGATAAATACCCCCTAAACAGCACCTTGACCTACACCATAACTTAATAAGTAAAAGGGCCATAACTCTGTAAAATATCATGCAATTGTAACCCCTTTAGGATATGCACATCTCCTCTTGGTATAGAAGCTTCAAGTATAATCTTATTGAATTCCACCGAGTGGTTTGTAAGAAATAGGCCGGACAAAATATGGCTTCCGACCGACAGACAGACTGCCCAACACAGTGACTTCTATATACCCCTTCTTCTTCGAAGGGGGTATAATAAGAGTGCAGAGAGCTTGCACAAGCTTATTGCCCACTTGTCACGAGCTTGCTGCAAGCTAGTATGTTGGTTTCAAGTTAGCAGTGTGTGTATCAAGTAATTTATAATAATTTGCATCAAAATTCATGTAAAATTAATATGTTTACCATAGGCTATTAACAATCTAACAAATCTGCGAAGATTTCAGTCTCACTGAATTCTATATTTATCCTTTCCACATACAGACACTTTCGGATGCCTCATCATCAGAGGTCTGAGGAGAAAATTGCTGAACATGAGCTACTAATCATGAGGCTTATTTGACCATCATTCATTGCTACCAATGATGTAAGTTAACCGATAAATCTATGTGGGATTAATTGATTGTTTGGTGTTATGCCGCTTTCAAAAAAATTCAGTTATACAACGCGTTTCCTGGGTTAGTTATCATTACCACTGGTCTATTTATCCTGACACCAGCCTGTCAGTCTTAATGCTAACCCCGCAACCCTGAGCACCAAGGAGGGCAGCCATTACTATCATTTTTAAGGTATTTGATATGACCCGGCCAGAGATTGAACCTGTGATCCTCCCTCTACCAAGGTAAAAGCTCTACCACTATGCCACCGAGGCGGCAAATCTATGTGGGAAGGCAGCCAGTTACCAGAATGATGGGATGAGAGTGGTGCCAGAAAGCAACGACATGCATATTCAGATAATATGAAATACTGATGATAATATTAACCCTTTATCACAAACAAGAAATCTGGTAAAGATCTATGGGAAAATATGGCAAATCTCTATAAACAAAGGTTGAAAACATTATGGCTAAAGTGGAAATTGCTCATAATGTTTTCACAAATGTATATGCTTCAGATGTATGAAAATGTGTATGTGGAAAAGGATTAACCCTTTCCTTCATACAGCAAATCTGCAGCAGACGACTTTGAACGTATTTTGTCAAAACATAGAAAATCTCCATAATTGAATTGATGACCTATGACAAAAAGTGGAAAACATTATGCCAAAAGGAGAAATTGCACGTTTTATGCAATTTCTTCTTTTGTCAGTATGTTTTCAAGATGCCGTCTGCTGCAGAGGCGTCAGAAAGCGTCTATATGAGGGAAAGGGTTAAATGAAATATCACAAACACCATTGGCAAACAGCATCTAAGAATAACCCTGAAAAAACCTCATCAAGCTCAATATAATTCTAGACTTCATTTGTCTACCTATTTTCCCTTATAATCACCATGATATATTTGAGTTAGTTTAAAACAAGCTTAATGGAACAATAAAGCTGCACAAAGGTTATAATGCATGTGTATAAATACTTTTGAAACAAGAATGGTTCATGGGAGTGTGAAAGTTGTCATGCTGAATAAAACAGGGTGCAACATAAATTCCTTCCAAGGACAAACAATCTAACGAGTTATATGATACAACTGATCCCTTTCCCACATGCAACAAATCTGCAGCAGATGACTTTGATAACATATACCGTAAACAAAAATACAGAAATATATAACAAAGGTATAATTACTGAACCCTACCACATACAACAATTATTCAGCAGACGATGTATGAAACATACTGACAAAAACATGAAAAATCTCCATAAATGCGAGTTTAATTATTAAAAAGAGTTGAAAACATTGTGGCAAAAGGAGAAATTGCTTGTTTTGAGAATTTCATCTTCTGTCACATTATTTTCAAAAGTTGTCTGCTGCAGATGCGTCAGAATGCATCTACAACGACTACAAGTGGGAAAGGGTTAACAAAATTGACAACATTGCTCATTTTGAGCAATTTCTCCTTTGTCAGTGTTTTCAAATGTCATTTGCTGCAGAGGCATCAGAATGAATCTAAATGTGAGAAAGGATAAACAAGATGCTCAAAAATGAATTTTACCCCATGCAAATATAAAAAATTCCCCTCCTTTTTTAAACAGCAAATTATCTTTTGTTCAATTCCCTGATAGTGACTCGTCAAATTAACCCCTTACAAGATTATGAAAATAATTCTACAAAGTTTACTTTTCCTTACTACATAATATATACTTACGAAGTTTAAGTATGTAAGAATTTTCAGTAAAAATTTAAAGGAATGGAAACAAATTTGTATCAAATTTAACAAATTCTTAAATATATTCTGCACACTATAACCCAAACTATATATAAATATATATTTATCATATAAATTTGTTGCCACTATTTTGAAAGGTTAGAAGGGTAATATCGTCACAAGAGGTCCATCAAGGAATGGGTTGACAAAATAATTTGACTTACCATCTGGTTCTACCATACCAGTTATGTGTATGTGACCTTTTGGGTGGGGATATGATCTACGGAGAATACAGACACACACCAGTGAGGATAAAGTCCCGCCTCAACATTGAATTACAGGCATCTTTCATTGGCTGTTTCCTTATCAAACAACTGGTTTTCATGTAACCAACATTTTGATTGGCTGTTGTCTTATCAAACAACTTATATTCATGTAACTCATATTTTGATTGGCTGTTGTCTTATCAAACAACTTATAGTCATGTAACTAATATTTTGATTGGCTGATCGTCAATTAATTACTTTAAATGTGACCTTGAGACTGGGACAAGGATCTTAACCCTTTCTCCTTATATAGAAGCCTTCTGACGCCTCTGCAGCAGACAGCTTTATGAAAACATAGTGACAAAAGAAGTAATTGCTCAAAACGAGCAATTTTTCCTTTTGCCATTATGTTTTCCACTTTTAGTCATAATCCATTCAATTATAGAGATTTTCTTTTTTTGACCAAATATGTTCAAATATGTCTGCTGCAGAATTATTGTATGAGGGAAAGGGTTAATGTAATGAACACTGTTAAAACTTTCCCACATACAACTAATCTGCAGCAGACGACTTTGAAAACATATTTTCAAAAATGTATAAAATCTCCATAAATGAGAGTTTAACTATTAAATAAGGTTGAAAACATTGTTACAAAAGGCCAAATGGCTCATCATGAGCAAATTCGCCTTTTGCCACAATACTTTCAAAAGTTGTCAACTGCAGAGGCGTCAGAAAGGGTCTATATGTGAGAAAGGTTTAAAGTAAAAGCACTGCCTATAAATTATATCAAATCATTATTGAATTCTGACAATGAAGAAATTGATTGGCTTTTCCTTTCACATGTTCAATTATATGATTAATAAAGATTGTTACTCTGCATGAAATTAAAAGATGTGCTGTTAATTCATAATTAATATGAACAAGGCAGACCCTTTCCCTCATACAACAATTCTGCAGCATTTGACTTAACCCTTTCCCTCATATAGAAAGAGTCTATATGAGGGAAAGGGTTAACTCTGCTTCATTTACTTAAAACTAAGAAATATAATATATCAAACCTTTCCCCCACATGTAGACTCATTTTAAACTTGCTAATGACTTTTAAAAAACATTGTTGGAAAAAGAGAAATTGCTCATGATGATAATTATAAGCTTGTCCATTTCCCACAATATTTTCTAATCTTTTAAGACAGATTTTTATTATTTTCGGTGAATGTTGTCTGCTGCAGAAGTTTTGTGTGTGAGAAAGGGATGAAATTCAAAAAAACTAAAACAAAAACAGACAACTAAACACATGATTTGCAACAAAACAGTGAGGAGAAAGAAACCAAACAATAACCAAATGGGACACATAACTATATAAGCAGTTTCTCAGAGCTCTAGATAAGGGGCGTTCTAAATTCCTTATTTGAAGGTAAAACCACATGTTGTGGGTACTCAAAAGAATCGTCTCAATAAAACGATTCTTTTAATCCTTTCCCTCATGTAGACGCTTTCTGACGCCTCTGCAGCAGACAGCTTTTTGAAAACATAGTGACAAAAGAAGAAATTGCTCAAAACGAGCAATTTCTCCTTTTGCCACAATGTTTTCCACTTTTAGTCATAGGTTATCCATTCATTTTTAGAGGTTTTCTATGTATTGACAAAATATATTCGTCTGCTGCAGAATAGTCGTTTGAGGGAAAGGGTTAAGTACCCACATCATAGGATTTGGTTGGAATTCAATATAAGAAAGATATTGTTGGGATATACCCCTCCTTATCTAGACCTCTGGACTTTCTCAAACTTCCTCAGTTTTATTCATCTCTATCCAACTAATATATAGATTGTTCTTTCATACAGTTGCTACTGTATTCATACTTTATTTTGGAAAAGGAGTCTAAACATTAGGCAATGGTAAACAATTGTTCACATGCAGGCATATCTGCAGCAGTGCTTTTGAAAATATTGTGGCAAAAGGAAACATTTATCAGTGAGCAATTTCTTCTTTTGCCAAAATGTTACCAACTCTATTCCATTATTACATCATCCTTTACAGAGATTATCCATGTTGTCTCAAATTACTTCTATGTGGGAAAGGATAAATTAGCAACTTATAATACATGTGTTAGAGTTCTTATAAGATAGCCATGCAGAAACTCAGGTAGAAACTCTACAAAACAAATGTCACCAAGATGCGGATTTGCAAAAATAAACACTTCCCTGATATAGACAACTCTTGATTACCTAACAGGAGATTAATTATTAAAGACAGAGTTATGTGACTTGATACAGACATGCGTAGTGTTCCTAGGAACATGTGTACCAAGTTTGATTTGGAATTGTTGATCGGTTTTTGAGTTATGAGGTAAGGTTTAAGTTCTGTGACAATGCAGCAGACGACACCAAGGGTATCACAATACCACCAATTGTCAATTTATTTCATGATGATACTTTCATTTTTTAATACAATTTATAGAAGATGCTTAATCCCTTGTCACATACAATAAATCTACAGCAGATTACTTTGAACCATCATCTAGTCAAAAATATGAAAATTCTCTATATATGAATAAATAATTATTGAATAGATTGACAAACATTGTGACAAAAGAAAAGAAGCTTATTATGAGTAATTCTTCTTCTTGCCACACAATATTTTAAAAAGTCGTCTGCTGTAAAGGTGTCAGAAAGCATCTGCATATCAGAAAGTGTTAGATATACGTTAAATGGTTAACACAGTTATTTTCCAGAAGAGGTATGCAACAAGATTTTCCCTTTTAACCCTTTCCCACCTTTTGCAGACGCATTTTGATGCGATAGCAGCAGAGGACTGGCCACAATGTTTTCAACTTTATCTAACAATTAAGCTATCTTTTTCAAATTTTGTCAATATGCTTTCAAAGTCGTCTGCTGCAGATATGTCGTATGTGGGAAAGGGTTAAGAAAGCTAAGATTTAATTATTTTTTCTTCAGAAATTGCTCAGAACAATATAATTTAATAACTTCTAATTTCCAACAAGGTTTGATTCAAAATTTCAATATTTTTTACTGTCTTGCCAAATGCTGCTGTATTCATTGATTGATTTGAGTTTAACACCACCTTCAGCGACTTTTCAGTCATATCACATGCTAGTTTACCTACCCATGTGTTTCCTGGCTTTCTCACATCAGTACTCAACACAAGTCCTTCTCCAAGGAACAGGCTGCTTTTCTACTTTTTGTTCACAGCAGATAACTATTATGAAGTAATAGGCCATTATTTTCCCTTACAGAGACGGGATTTTGGTATCGGCTTCAAACAGAAGGATGGAAAACCCAAATAGCTCATTCATAATTTAAAACAATATACATTTTCCTTACTTATATTTTGTACAAAATATTAAGATTTCAAACAATTGCAGCTTTTTTCATAATTAATAGTTTCCAATAAGCTAAAAACAGTACTTTTTACCAGAAAGCAGGTTAATTTCCTGTTGCTTTTCACCAATAAAACTGAAGATGTATAAGCGATGTTCAAAAGACCCTGTCTCTCTTTCTTTCTTTCATTATTATATATCCTTTCAAACAACGTCTGCAAACCATGTGAACCAAGATCGGTCAGAAACCTTTACAAGAAAGATCAAAACATAGTTGGAAAAAGAAGATTTAGGCTATTGGTCGACAGGCATATTCGCCGATAAAAGAGACATTCATACTAAATGCATGTGTTTGGTATCATTATAAAGCTCTATATTTCACCTGTTGATCTAGCTTGGTCGTACTAAATTCGTAAATGCACGTCATGGTGTGAATGACGTCATAACGTGATACGACGTCGAAGAAGACGTTGCTCACAACTGACTTTCTTGAGACGGTGAAAATGCTGATAAAATTGTTATTAATCGACCGATTCTCATAAAATTAGTTTTATTATATAGGTATTCAGGTAAGTGAAAGAGACAGGTACTAGGACAACCACAAACTTTCATCGCGAACATGCGCTTGTGATGAATAGTGACGAAACTCCGGAAATAAGTGCATGTTCGCTTGGGTGACTTCACGTCTTTTTTCAGGAAAAACGCAGTTTACATACGAACTCGCTCAAACCAACAAGGTATACTTATTGCCCTGTGTCAAATCGCTGGACAAACTTTCAGGCGGATTGTAGTACAGTGAAAACTTTCTCATTGGGTGGTATGCTATGATTATAACGTTATGATGGACGTCATAGCTGATAAATGACGTCAAAGCTGAACTGAAGACGCTGGACTACCCGGACAGACGACCAATAATTTTGTCGTCATCAAGTTTTTACGTCATCAGTTTGAAGCTTGTAACGGCTGCGGGCGGAAAAGATTAATGTGAATCGCATCATAATACAATATTATCGTTGAAATGTTCTCAGTTATGTAGTATCAGGTCAGCTTGTGGAATATTCTACTGCTGGTTCATCGCACAGTCACAAGGGCATGGTGAGTAAAATGATATTTATTCTTTGCTTATTTCTTCCTCACGCATAGAACTTCGCGAGCACGGTAGTTCCTAAACCTTGAACAAGCGATGCCTCATGAGGGCCTCATACTTATCAGATTGCATGGCGAAGATTATCATATAACGCGCGAAATTGATACATGTTTAAATTACACGGATAAGGGTGGTGGATGGGGGAGGTGTGCAGGTCCACCACCTGGTGTGCCGCATCTCATTCTCTGCTCCTTGGGTACGCTGCAGTTTGATTCTGAGGCGTCTCAATACTTAAAAAAGCTAACGACTCGATACTTTTTTTTTCTGCAGATGGATCGGTTGCCAACGACGCCGACAAAGATTCCCCGAAAATTAACTAAGGGACCAAGCGATGAAACGAGAGTGTGCGTAGTATGTGAAGACAAGAAATCTGGGAATACAATACCTGCCGGAAAATTAGGATTCAAGACCTTTATCTCGGCTTTGGAATCAAGGAAAGATGGTATGTACCGACGTTTAATAAAAAAGTTCGGTTCAGTAGACGAAATACCGGACGTAATTGTTTACCACGCCAATTGTTACAAATCCTACACAAGCAAACGGAACATCGCGCTGAGAACCAGTTCAAGTTCAAATGACATTTCGAACGTCAAGTCGGAGAGAACTTCTCCAAGAAATAGTCTCGACTGGAGTACATGCTTCGTTTGTTCCAAGCAGAGACATAAGGGTAAATCTAAAATGTCTGCACTGAGGGATGAAGCGCGCCTCCAGAAAATCCGATGCACGGTGCATGAGCGTGTGCTATCACATAAAATCCATCATCCCGATGCCATCAAAAGGGCCAGATATCACCCAAGCTGTTTGGCTGAAATCTTGGACGATACCAAGTTGAATGAGAGTGCAGCTTCCTCGTGTGATGAACCTGTACAAGTAGGGAATTATCTTTTTCAAGAAATCACAGCACCGCTCCTGGACGATGGGAAAATTTTCACCGTCGGTGAACTCACCCATGATTACAACAATAGATTGTCGGCGGACAATAGTCCAATTACGAGGCGAACGATGCAAAGAAAGTTGGAGCAATACTTTGAAGGCAGAATTCACATACTAGCCCAGAAAGGTCGCGGACAATCCAGCCTGGTGATTCGAAGGACGTAACGATCGAGGATATGATAACTCTCGTGAATAAACTACAATCGGAGAGTCGTGCGCTGAAACAAGAAGCAAGTAGAGATGCGGTTTCGGAACACTTATTTGATGTTGGAAAACAAATTGATCAGTTACCGAAATATCGCGGTTGCAGCTCAGTGAATGAGAAGGAAGTTGAACGCCTAGTCCCGGAAGACCTGGAGAAGGTCATTGGCAAACTGACGTACGGTCCAACATATACAGAAACGTCAGGTGACAAAAAGGCAAAGGAGAGACGAATCGTGTTGAGTATATGTCAAGACATCATATATGTGAGATCGAGAGGAAATATTATTCCCCCAAAGCACTTGGGTCTGGCATCAACGGTTCATCAGCTAACTAGGAAGGCAGAATTGATACAACTCCTACACAATGCAAATCACTGTGCAAGTTACGACCAGGTACGAAAAGCTGACACTGCCATCGCTGATTACATGGTCAACAATCAAATGGACGAAAGTGGCACAGTGACGCCTTCTAATCTGCAAAATGGTAAATTTCTTGTAATGGGAATTAACGACAATGCATTTTCTGGATTTTTTCGGCTCGTGAAGGAAGACCCTACCTCTGGATCGGGAGTTACTAATGTCGGATTCATGCCAATCCTCAATAGCCCAGCACATGAGAGCGACACACTCTGGACCGTGATGCAGCGTGGTATTCGCATCACCAGCGAATTGAATCCGAGGCAGCCATTAGTGCTTAGCTTGGACCAACAACTCTACAGCAAAGCGAAGGAACTTGTTTGGTCGACAGGACTCGATTCGTGTGTTGTTGTCAAGCTGTGCTCGTTCCATATTATTCTGAATTTCTTGAAAGTGATCGGTCATCATATCGACGGAAGTGGACTGAAAGATATTCTTGCTGCAACCGGTGTGTACGCGGAAGGAACTGCGGAGACCATATTGAAAGGAGGCGGTTACACACATGACAGGGCAGTACGTGCGCATAAGTTGCTTTTCGAGTCGCTCTTTCGTGCATACTGGAGTGAATTTTGTACATGGCTGGACACGCAAGGTAGAACGATTCCAATGGATATCTCCATAGCTACGAAAAAAAGCCTTAGACGATTTCAAGGACATCGCGAGGAAAGACAGTTTCCGTCAACTGACAGAACTGATGAAATGTAGCTGTATCAACCTGCTGTTAGCGCAATATGCAGATCAACTACCGCCGAATCAACAATACCTGGAACAATACATGGACATGGTACAACTGCTGCTTCAATTCATCTATGCGGAAAGAATGGGTGATTTCAATCTACACCTTGAGATTTTCACCAGTATGCTGCCCTGGTATGCCCGCTACAACCATCACAATTATGTCCGCTGGGGGATAATTTACTTGACTGACATGCGTCAACTATCCAGAACACATCCTCTTGTACATAGAGAATTCCTCGCCGGTAATTTCTGTGTGAAGAACAGCGACGAGGCGTTTTCATCATCCTCAACAGACCTGGAATCGGAACGCGTCAATCGACAATGTAAAGTGTCCGGATCTGGAATCAAGGGGATTACGACGACAGAATCAGCAAGGGATAGATGGTGCCTCACCGCCAATGAACGCAGCCGTCTGACTAGCGAGACATTCCAAATGTTCGATGTCAAAACGAACGCCTCCGATCGGCATCAACACCTAGATTTGTCGCCTAGTAGGATCCAAAAAGATATCGACGACGTCGTCATTCTGGAGCGCAAGTTCAAAGAACTCAAAGTGTTTGTGAAGACCAATGACAACATCATCTGCTTGGGTAACAACGACGTCACAACGCCCGAAGTCACAACGTTCCTTCTCACTGCCACAGACGAAGGGCTGAAACTGGTCAATCAATTTTTGTTGACGAGGATCGTGTCGAATGAAGTGGGATTTCATGAAACAATCCAGAAGAACAAGATCAAGAATATTCCTTACATGTACGAGTCTTGCACTGCATCGACTACCGCCAGCAAGCAGAAAATGGTTGAGAAACAAAGGAAAATAGTTCAACGCCTACTGGTAGCGATGATCTCCGGCAGAGAAGTTGATTTCAACGTCATCTCCGATTTCGAACTTGCAGATGTCCCATTGTCCCTCACAGATACATCTGGCAATATACGAGTACCGGACAACAAAGCTGCGCTTTTGCACGTCCTAGAAAAGCTCGGTGAGACATTGAAAAACCTGCCAGCAACGCAAGTTCCCACAGTTCTGATAGTCGATGGTCATGCCCTGATTCAGGCCATCGGAAAACCGAAACGGGCCCGAACTTACGGTGACTTGGCAGACGTCTTCAGCAAGGTGGTTTTATCTCGAGCGAGAGATGCTGGTGCCAAGCGTCTTGATGTTGTATTTGATACCTACAGAGACCTGAGTATTAAATCATCAACCTGGAATAAACGCTCTAAAGCGCCACATATACGGAGGCTTATAGACAACCGCGATGTACCTCTGCCAGACAGTTGGTCATCTTTCATCTCCATGAAAGAAAACAAAGCGAACCTCGCCGTATTCCTTGGGGCAGAACTCATGAAGAGAATGCGTAGTGACCATTCAGGACTGGAGGTAATAGTAGCTGGAGCTGGACCCGAACCCGAGGTAGCAACTTCATCAAAAGCAGGAGATATACCAGAGCTCACGAGTCATCTAGACGAAGCTGATGGTCGCATGGTACTCCACGCAAGTCACAGCAAGCATGAAGATTACGGACGCGTCATAGTTGACTCCCAGGATACGGATGTTCTTGTTCTGCTAGTCCACCATCTTCCAAGATTACCTGCCGAAGTTTGGATGAAGACAGGAATATCAGAAAAAAAGAGATATATCGCTGTTCATGCAATCAGCCTGACCAGATTACATAGTGCGAATCTTCTAGCCTTTCATGCTATCACCGGTAGTGATACCGTCAGTCAGTGATATGCCGACCATCTTTATCGCTAAAAACCCGAGGAAATGTTGAAATGTTGAAAAGTTCATATGTAAGCTGTATGATGGAGCAACAGACTGTTCGACAACATCGAAACTGCGACACAACAAGTTGCTCCAAGTGAAGAATCTGGAATAGATTCCACCGACCAGTGTCAGTGTTGAACAGCATATACGCCGTGCGTGGCTGCAGTCAGTGATCTGGGCCACTGCATTGGAAACAAATCCGAAGATTCCAGACTACGTGGATGGTGGATGGAAAGTGACTAACGGACATTTAGTTCCGGACTTGGGAATGTATAAAACATTCCCGGATAATTACGAGCAACTAGTCACTTGCGGATGTAAGAACTGTTCATTTTCGTCATGCGGGTGTAGAAAATTCAGCCAGCCATGTTTACCTATGTGTAAATGCATGCGGAACGGTAAATGTAACAATCTGTTCAATCGCTAATATTTTATCTGTGCTAGAGCATCTATATGACTCGTTCAAAGTTTTACCATAGCTAACACATGTTCATGAGCCGTGCACGTTCATGTCAGTGACATTATGCACTCGTTGCGCATGTTTTTGTAATTGTGCGTTTCCCTTTGGATGTCATTATCGGAGATCTGGATGAACTCTTCAGAGTTTGCATATATTTAAGTACTGTAAGTATGAATGTTTCATGCATTCAATGTATGCAGCTGCTTCATTATGTTACAATATTGCACTATATACCTTGCAATAAAAACTCGATGTAGTGCAGTACACGTGAAATTAGTAATATATTGCACTAAAAACTCGATGTAGTGCAATACATGTGAAATTAGTAATATCTTGCACTGAAAAATCGATGTAGAATGTAGTGCAATTCATGTGGAATTATTAACATTATCTTGTGATCACGATCTGCAACCGCTATGTCACGACGAGCTTTCAGGTCAGGGGTCCGAATATTCTTTGTGGTTGTCGTGAACCGTTGTTGAAATTTCACTCGTTCAATCGAAAGTTAATTGTCAGCCAGGTTCTACTGTACATATATGTAATTTCTCTTTAATTCAAGAAACTGTCATTACTTATATGATTATAGTAATATATCTATAAAGTATATATAATATATATACGGAACACATATACCGATGTTGCTGGAATCCGCTACTGTCTCTCATGACGTGTTAATATCTTACTACCGATGACTCGTCTTCAGTTCAGCTTTGACGTCATTTATCAGCTATGACGTCCATCATAACGTTATAATCATAGCATACCACCCAATGAGAAAGTTTTCACTGTACTACTTCGAAATACCCAATCCGCCTGAAAGTTTGCCCAGCGATTTGACACAGGGCAATAAGTATACCTTGTTGGTTTGAGCGAGTTTGTATGTAAACTGCGTTTTTCCTGAAAAAAGACGTGAAGTCACCCAAGCGAACATTCACTTATTTCCGGAGTTTCGTCACTATTCATCACGAGCGCATGTTCGTGGTCGTCCTAGTACCTGTCTCTTTCACATACCTGAATACCTATATAATAAAACTAATTTTATGAGAATCGGTTGATTAATAACAATTTTATCAGCATTTTCACCGACTCAAGAAAGTCAGTTGTGAGCAACGTCTTCTTCGACGTCGTATCACGTTATGACGTCATTCACACCATGACGTGCATTTACGAATTTAGTACGACCAAGCTAGATCCACAGGTGAGATATAGAGCTTTATAATGATACCAAACATATGCATTTAGTATGAATGTCTCTTTTATCGGCGAATATGCCTGTCGACCAATAGCCTAATTAGTTTGTCATGACTTATTTCTCTGCTTCTCACCAACCATGTTCTTTAAATCCTTTACAGCAAAAAGTGTCTGCATCAGAGAATGGTTTGATTGTATGAGAGATTATATGAATAACTTTTTTATTTCTTCATCATTTTTAATGAAACATGGCGCAGTCTACGCCGCTTACAGAGCCATATCTCCGATTTTTCAACGGAGTTTGATTAGTGGTTTAGTTTCTTCAAACACTTCGATGAACCTTTTCTTCAATTGTGTTAATATCGGATTTTGAGAACAGGTTCGTCGAAGTGTTTGAAAAAACTAGACCACCAATCAAACTCCTGTAAAAAACCGGAGAAAGGACATTGTAAGCGGCGTAGACTGCGCCATGTCTCAATAAAAAGGGTGAAGAAATAAAAAAGTTACCATTGTTTTTACATTCTTAACAAGAGCAATTATTGCTGTCTGACCATGCAAATATGACGTCAAAAGTCACGTGGTATACACACACTGATTGTGCTGCGACTGAGGATCGAACGAGGGATGCCTGGTTCCAATCGGTAGGTGGAAGAGTGATGGAAAGACAGATAGATTATGAAGAAGTGATCATTACAATTATGTCACCATGCAAAGGCAGGCAACACAAAAACAAAATGCTGTAGCTCAAAACATTCCAGTACAGTAGAATACAATAGTTGACCACAGCCTTACCATTATCGGACAAGAAACTCTCCAGATGTACATGTCCCAGACCCAATCTTAACTGGGGAAAATACCTGGAGATAGAGTGAAAAGTACTGTAGAATTTATCTCCAAAGTCTCTGCATGATTGGGTTCTCATTGGAAATGTAAAAACTATCTTCTACGCAAGGCCTTCTTAATCACACTTTATCGCTAACTTACCTAAAACTTGTGGCTAATCATAAATCAAAAACTCTTCCTTTGAATACAAAAAACACAATAACACCTCAACATCATGAACAATATCTCTGATAATGAATATTTCTGGTCCCATTTGAGAAATTCCTCCATTTTCCAGTCAGTACTAAGATAATTTTTCCATTTTACCAGATGTGTCATTTTTTACTTCATTGTAGACCCTAGAATTGAAATTAAAACTGCAAAAATCTTTAAATTGTCCCATGTAGTTTGGCATGGAATCGTTCACTTATACTTAAAACAAAGACAATAGAATCTGATTTCTTTCTTCCTCACATTGTTTCTCAATTGCAAATCATGCTTTATATCTATAAGATATAAATAATTATAAATGAAATATATTTGCAACCCCTTTCCCTTTTAGGCAATAATACAATCTACAAAATTCAGAAAAGAAAGGTAGCAATTCCATGTATTGAAACATGCCAAGATGTTGGCAACACAAATAAAATACTATACATGTAGTAGTAAATTATCGGGACCTAAGGCACCTCCCATTCACTCTTATTAACTACTTGCACATGTATTTTGATGCATCTGCAACAGACAACTTTTGAAAAGATTGTGACAAAAGGAGAAATTTCTTATGATGAGCAATTTATCATTTTGCCACAATGTATTCAAATCTATTCAATTATCTAACTTATAGTTATAGAGAGATCTTCCATATATTTGCCTGGATGCTTCCAAAGTCATCTACTTCAGATTTGTTTTATATCAGAAAGTGTTAAAGGTGTTGATATTTTAACGATAAACAGAGGTTAAAATTGCCATCTAATAAAAGCAGAAAATAGGAAATTTAAAGAACAATGAAAGTAAAAAAATAAATATTTCAGGTCTTCTTTAAATTTCCTTTAAAATAAGCCTGCAAGAAAGATTTGTTAATACTTTAACTAGAATTAATGGCTGAATTGTATGTTTTACATTAGGTGTCAGTAAATTGAAGAGAAAGAGCACATTGGTTATGATTCTTCTTAGGTACATATAAAAAGGTAAATATTAAAACCCTTTCCCACATACAACTAATCTGCAGCAGATTTTGTTTAACCCTTTCCCTCATAAAGACAGCTTTTTGAAAACATAGTGACAAAAGAAGAAATTGCTCAAAACGAGCAATTTCTCCTTTTGCCACAATGTTTTCCAATTTTAGTCATAGGTTATCCATTCAATCATAGAGATTTTCCATTTTTTGACAAAATATGTTCAAAGTCGTCTGCTGCAAAATTGTCGTATGAGGGAAAGGGTTAAAAGATCTAGGCAAAACTATAGATAATCTCTAAAACAGAGGAACGATGTGGGAAAGGGATCAAATGTATGTAGAAGTAATAACAATGTGAATATTTAGAACCTGACCTTGAGCTGTAATCACCAAACATTTTGAGAAAAGTTTGTTAACCCTTTCCCTCATATAGACGCTTTCTGACGCCTCTGCAGCAGACAGCTTTTTGAAAACATAGTGACATAAGAAGAAATTGCTCAAAACGAGCAATTTCTTCTTTTGTCACAATGTTTTCCACTTTTTGTCATAGGTTATTCATGCAATTATAGAGATGTTCTTTTTTTTTGACAAAATATGTTTAAAGTCATCTGCTGCAGAATTGTCTTATGAGGGAAAGGGTTAAATCAGAGATTTAGAAAGTTTTCAGGCTGTTATTAAATTATTTAAGAATATGAACATGGAAGTAGAAATATTAACCTTCTAATTGACCTTTGTACACACAATTCATGAAAAAGTCCTAACTCTAGTTAATATTGTAACTCCTTCTTAAAATATGTTTAATTTCTCATTGCTTGAGTGACAAAAAACTTCTCAATCAGAAGTTAATGTGATTTCAAAGAGTTTTCCCATTATATCCCTGCTTAACCCTTTCCCTCATACGACAATTCTGCAGCAGACGACTTTGAACATATTTTGTCAAACAATAGAAAATCTCTATAACTGAATGGAAAACCTATGACTAAAAGTGGAAAACATTGTGGCAAAAGGAGAAATTACTTCTTTTGAGCAATTTCTTCTTTTGTCACTATGTTTTCAAAAAGCCGTCTGCTGCAGAGGCGTAAGAAAGCGTCTATATGATGGAAAGGGTTAATATTGTAACTCCTTCTTAAAATATGTTTAATTTCTCATTGCTTGAATGACAAAAAACTTCTCAATCAGAAGTTAATGCGATTTCAAAGAAATTTCCCATTATATCCCTGCTTAAAAGTCAATAAATGTTGAATTGCTGATGAGCATAAGGTCAAATTCTAATTATAATGCTGCAATGGGTAAAAGACTAATTGGTTATGTTTATTTTTCCATGACACCAACAATAATTATATAAGCCTCATCTGGTGAAAACAGGTGTTGATTCAAAACTTTGATATTAACCCTTTCCCACATACAACAAATCTGCGAGCAGACGACTTTGAAAACGTCTAAGCGAAAGCACAGAAAATCCCTGTAAATGAAAGAACAATAATTGAAAAGAGTTGAAAACATGGTGACAAAAGGAGAAATTGCTTGTTTTGAGCAATTTCTTCTTTTGTCGTCATGTTTTCAAAAAAACGTCTGCTGCAGAGAAGTCAGAAAGCGTATATACGTAGGAAAGGGTTAACTAACCTACATGTGGACAACGAAAATAAACCTAATGAGGTATGAACATTAACCCACCTCTCCCCTCCCACATACAACAAATCTACAGCAGACGACTTTGAAAACAGAAACACACAAATATGAAAAATCTCATTAAATGAAAGTATAATTATTGAATATTTAAATATTGAAAAAATTGTCGCAAATGAAGATTCTTTTGCAACAATGTTTTTTAAAAGTGGTCTGCTGTAACTGAGTCAAAATGCGTCTGTATGTGATAAAAGGGGGGTGTAAAATATAGAATGCAACAAGATCCCATTTCACCAGACAGAGCTAATAAGAACACACATAGAGTGAGTGACAAACCTTCTGATTAAACACGCGAGCCTTACCCTTTAGTTTAAGATTCACCACTAAATGAGCGTGACCACGAGACAACATATTCACAGATCTATAAAATGTAAACATTTCAAAACTCTACCAATCTTAAAGTCATTATTTAAAATAAAATAAAAAATCGTCTTCTTATGAATATCTATATTTATCACACAAAGCCCTCACTAGGAGTGTAAAAAACTCATTACATAAATATCATGTTTTTCAACAAATCAATATGGCTTGAACAAATTTTTGTAGAGGGTCACCAAGGAACATTTCTTTCAAATTATATTAGAATCTGACAAGCAGATTAAGAGGAGAATAACCCCTTTCTGATTACACAGCAACCAAAGTTCTTTATTAAAGTTAAATCTTTAAACAAATTTAAAGGAGGACCACGCGAGGAACATTCATGTGAAGCTTGCATGAAATTGGTCCAGGAGATGTCCTTTAAAGCTAGTAGGCAACGGCAGACAATAGACAGAGAGTGATTTCAATTAAACCATCTTTTCCTGGTTAAATTACCAGTAATACCGTTTTGTATTTATCCTCACATCAGTTGTAAGACTAGCCTTAATAACTGAGCAAAGAGGAAAGCCATAACTGCCATTTTTTAAAGTGTTTAAAGGTATGATTGATTGATTGATTGTGGTTTAACGCCGTTTTTAACAATTTCTCAGTTATATCACGGCGGCCAGTTCACCTACTCATGCATTTCCTGGTTTTCTCACACCAGTACTCCACACAACAATCTTCCCAAGCAACTGGCTGCTTTTCCACATCGACTAAGCCCATTGGTGGAAGACAAATGACGCATGTCGCATTGACTTTTGTCAATCATCGGAAAGAAAGTTGGCCGAGCCGGGATTCAAACTCACAACCCCTGGATTGACAGCCTGCGTCGCTACCGACTGAGCTACCGGGGCTCTGCTTTTGAAGGTATGCATATGCTATAACAACTACACCATGGAGACGGTCCCGAAAATAAGTCAAAGAAGCGTTTAACCCTTTCCCACACATAAACGCTTTGCGAAACTTCTGCAGCAGACAACTTTTGAAATCATTGTGGCTCATAACGAGCAATTTCTCCATATCGAAACAATGATTTCAACTCTATGCAATAATCATTCTATCATTTATAGAGGTTTTATATATTTTGGACTTGATAATTTCAATGCCATCTGCTGCAGATTTATTGTATGTGGGAAAGGGGGGTTAAGAAGCCTCTGTTGTTTAAAATTTATTATTTTGTACATCTGTTAAAAAACTTCTAAGTTAAGGTCGGTTTTTTTGTGGAGCATTACTCAGAGGACTAGATAAGGGGAGTAAACTGGTCTTCTCCACACAATATCACTCTTACTACTCAACCAAACCCTATGTTGTGGGTACTCAAAAGAATCATCTCACTGAAACGAATTTTTTGAGTACTCACAACATAGGGTTTGAGTGTCAAATAAGGGTTTTAAAACATGAAAAATTCCCCTTATCTAGAGCTTTGAAATGTACACTTATTTGCAATGTTCACACTGCGATCTTCCTATTTACCAAGTTATACATCTTATTATAATTACACATCACATATTGTAAAATTTATTTAAAACTTTTGGTTTAAGTGACTGAATATCTATATAAAGCTAAATTTATTCCGGCCTGAGACTAATTAGAATCTTATTAGGTCTTATTGTTGAAATAGACTTACACTAATGTACTGCAGAGCTATCAAAAGTGAATTCTATGACAGCAAAGTGACAAACAAGCTTGTCTGTGTCGAAACAGGGGCATTACTGAATAATTATTAAAGCAATAGTTATGTGACTTGGTATAGACATGCGTATTGTTCCTAGGAACATAATGTACCAAGTTTCATTTAAAAATGTTGAAGGGTTTTTGAGTTATACGGTAAGGTTAAAGTTTTGTGACGATGCAGACACATGGCTCATGAGCAATTAGTCTTTTTCCCACAATGTTTTTTAAAAGCAAATGCATCTTGTTGAATAGAGTTGATAAGCAATTTCTCCTTTTGCAACAATGTTTCCACAATTTGTCAGTCTCAAATGCGTCTGTAACTGGGAACGGTATAATAAAATACTTTTGGTTCCATTAACTGAATATCTATGAAACTCCATTCAGTCAGGCCATTGAGTTGCTGTTTGAAATGTGCTGCAGAGGCAAAAGTCAATTCTATGAAAGCATTATATAAGAAAGTGGACTAAAGGGATGCTTACTTTCCAGCAGTGATGTGAAAGTTGCCGGCCACTTTGTTCACCTCTAAACTACCATGTACCCGACAAGCATCCAAGGGGCCTGTATTTTCTCCTTCTCTGAAAGCAAAAATCAACAGATCAGTAAGATTTATTGTCATTTTTAAAATCATTTAATTAACCCTTTCCCTCATACGACAATTCTGCAGCAGACGACTTTGAACATGTTTTGTCAAAATATAGAAAATCTCTATAATTGAATGGATAACCTATGACTAAAAGTAGAAAACATTGTGGCAAAATGAGAAATTCCTCATTTTGAGCAATTTCTACTTTTGTCACTATGTTTTCAAAAAGCCGTCTGCTGCAGAGGCGTCCAAAAGCGTCTATATGAGGGAAAGGGTTAAGCTAATCAAAAACCTTACTTATAACATACGGAAAAAATTAAGTTTATATTTAACCCTTTCCCACATATAGACGCTTTCTGATTGATGCCTCTGCAGCAGACGACTTTTGAAAACAATTGTGACAAAAGGAGAAATTGCTCAAAATGAGCAATTTCTCCCTTTTGCCACAATGTTTTCAACTTTATACAATAATTGTTCTCCCGTTTTTAAATAATGTCCCTATTTTCGCCAGGATGTTTTCAAAGTTGTTTGCTGCAGATTGTTGTATGTGGGAAAGGGTTAATATAAAGATTTAATTATTGTAGATAAAGAAAGAACCTGTATACTCTTTATTAGAAATTTCCTCTTTTTCTACAATATTGCAAGTATCATTGGGGACATATATATATTATAATCACCTTTCAGGCATGCCTAGTTTCAGTCCAGGTTGGTGACCAGAGAGCCACATAAGTTCCTGGATAGCATGGTACTGTTCCCTCATGTATTGGTTAACTTGCTGTGTTATATCATGGTAGCGTTGCTGTCGCGGGGACAGTTCATAGTGAGTATTGTCCATCGTTAAACTACCAAAACTTTGAGTATCTTGTCCTGTCTGGTCCAAAACATCTGCTCCTATCTCTGGAATACAAAGAGCAACACATAAATGTTTGACACTGAATTTATTAACTCATTTGCACCTACTTATTCTTTGTCAGGTAAAAAAAGGTTATTGTCTTTTACAAGTAGGCAGCAGAAAAGGTATGTAAATATTGTGGCAAAACTAAAATTTATCATAATGAGCCATTCTTCCTTTTAAGAAATGTTTTAACTCTATTTAAAAAAAAAACCACTTTCGTTTTAATTAATTAGTTTTCAAAGTCCTCTGCTGCAGATTTGTTGTATTTGAGAAAGGGTTAAATAAGAATCTTTAATCTGCATGGTCTCAACCATTTCACTTATACAAACAAATTCAGACACAATCCTCAAAGACTTTGGAAAAAATATTTCTCAAATATTTTTAATTCTATATTAAATGAATAAACAAGAGCCCCGCTGAGCGAACACCAATGCTCATCTGGGTGTTTTCAAAGTCGAAAAAGGGGCATTACTGAATAATTATTTAAGCCAGAGTTATGTGACCTGGTATAGAAAAGCGTATTGTTCCTAGGAACATGTGTAACAAGTTTCATTAGAAAATGTTGAACTTTGTTGGAGTTATAAATGAGGTAAGGTTAAACCTTTCCCTCGTATAGACGCCTCTGCAGCAGACAGCTTTTTGAAAACATAGTGACAAATGAAGAAATTGTTCAAAACGAGCAATTTCTCCTTTTGCCACACTGTTTTCCACTTTAAATCATAGGTTATCCATGCAATTAAAGAGATTTTCTAATTTTTGAAAAAATATGTTCAAAGTCATCTGCTGCAGAATTGTTGTATGAGGGAAAGGGTTAAAGTTGTGTGATGAAGCAGACGAGGAGAACACCAAGGGTATCACAAGAGCCCGACTTTTGTCTGTGAAAAAGTGAAGAGCTAAAAAAAGAACTGTAAAGTCTTCTTTTTAAGACAGCTCTTATATGACAGTATTCACAACTCTTATCTATATTTTAATGTAAAAGGGTTGAAAAAATTTCATAAAATAACTAGAGCTAAAGGTCTTTTTACTTTTTTGCACTGTTTTTTAAATAAATTGACCTCAATATTCGGAATATTGTGTGGAATGTATAACCCTTGAAAGACACATCTGCTTTAAATTAAAGCAAATAAATACAAAACTTACTGTCACAGGTCATAGCCACAGTCATATCAACGTTTATTCGTAGCTTACTGAAAGAAAAAGATAATTTATATTTTAAAAATGATTCGTCTCAATATATCGCTGTTACGTATTGCATTGCATTGTAAGATGCGAACAGTCAAAATATAAAATAGCTTTCCGAGTACAGAAACCTGGACTAGTTAAATGATGTGATACTTATTATTAATATGACTCATTTTCATACAATTATAGCTTCTTTGATTGATGCACTCAATTAAATATGTACAATTAATACTCTATTTCAAATGAAAAGAAAAAGCAATAATAAATTAATCTTGATCTATATCTATTCCTTACAATTCATTATCAACTAAGCCCTCTTTGAGATGAAACGGAACAAATCATGGAAAACAAAAAATATACTGATTTCGATTATAATTTGTTGTTTCTATTCTAGTAGGGATCATGCTTATTATCACACTGTATTGAATATTCCCCCCTAAATTGTTCTCATAGTCATCGGAAGGGGGGCCATTTTTTACATAGACAAAGATGTAAAAATGTCTCAATTTGTCCACAAAACAATTTTCAGAAAACAGTTCCCCCCTTGTTTGCGAATCCTAGAATGGACGCTAAATTTGGCTATTTAAACCTTTTCAACATGCAAAAAATCTGCAGCAAACAACTTTGAAAACATCAACTCAAAAATATGGAAACTTTTAATTATTAATTAATGTTAAAATATTGTGGCAGTAGTAATCTACTGCTTATGCTTCAAGCAGATTGGAAAGGATTATACAATTTATCTTTATGAATATGAGTTATATGACCATTATTTTGTCATTGTTGGAAACAATACAATATAATATCAAAAAAAAGTAATCATGCCTTTGCCAAACAAAATCTTTTTTCATCTTATGACTGAATTGAACCCTATTTTGTGGGAACTCAAAAGAATTATCTGACTAAGCTGATTCTAGATTTTGATAACAAATAAGGTTTTCAGAACATGAAATATCCTTCTATCTAAAGCTCTGATCGTACACCAAGCTGTTATTTTGTCCGTTTCTTGATGAATATAACTCACCCATCAACCTCGGTATCCACAACATAGTCAAACTTGAGTTGAGATCGTGTGTAATAATGGATTTCAGAGATCACCAGAATAATAATCACTACAAATGTCACCACAGAAACTGAAATATACAGTATACATCTATTTTAATATGACATGTAATACATAATTTAAACCGGGGATTTTTCCCCATCCATAGGTTATATGTATGATCTTTGCTATATCATGTATCGAGAAAAGATTTATGACGCAGTCAGAATATTCCTACTTTTTGTTTGGATGAAATGTAAATTTCAAACCAAAAAATACTTCAGAGGAAAAAATTAAATAAGATAATACCTAATTGATAAAAGAATGTAAACAAGGAATCTCATAAGTGATAATAATTATTTATTATTATATGCCTCAACCATGTAATTTCACTTGTTTTCTATTTTTAAAATGAGTTCAAATATGAATGATAAGTGTTGAGTTAACCGCATAACATTATATAATGAAAAGAAATGAAAACATTGTAACAAAAGGAGAAATATAATTATGATGAGCAATTTCTCATTTGCCATATATATACATTTCGTAATTGATTCAGATTTCTATGCAAAATGGTGGGAAGTGGTTGAATTGAGCCTTTATAAAACTCTACATAGTCCTTGAACTTCATTTTCTTTGACCAATTTCGTCTTTCAATCAATTTAACCCTTTCCCACAAACAGCATATCTGCAGCAGACGACTTTGAAAATGTCTATAAAAAATATATATATATATACAATTGTAGGTATAATTACTGAACAAAGTTGAAAACATTGTGACAAAAGAAGAAATTGCTCGTATTGAGCAATTTCTCCTTTTGTCACGATGTTTTCAAAAGTCGTCTGCTTCAGATGCGTCTAAAAATGGGAAAGGGTTAAATATATATACAATGTACCTCCTCCTCCAGAAGCGGTAGTTTGTTTAAAGTTATCTGGTACTTTAGGGAATGCATCTAGCTCCTTAACAACTTTCAGTGCTCGAGATTGAGGCACTTTACTGGCAACTGCAGCTCGCCTCATTCTTGCAGGTATTTTACTGAAAACAAAACACAATACCTAGATCAATTATTTATATAGATAGGGAGTATCAGCAAGCTTTCTAAACCTTTTCAATTTCTCAATGAATCAAAATGTATTTATGAAAATTGGCAATGCTCTGCAGAACTTAAATATGAAATATGTTTCCGAGTTTCAACATTCTTCGGAAATAAAATGTGAAAATGAAAGTGAAACGCGAATACCCATGTTTATCTAAATCATGTAGGTACATCGAAATGCACAGAGTTAGATTATACATATATGTAACAAGCATTTTTACTACCGTATAGAAACAAGTCCTATTTCATTTTATGCAATTTCTAAAGCGTAAAATTTGATTTAAAATGCAGTTGTCAACTTATTATTGTTTACCCGGAAGTGTTAGACACGTAGACGGTGGCGGAGACTTCGTACCACCACAATATCGTACCACTACAATTTCGTACCATTCTATGAGACTTCTTACCACATTTAGGCTATAGATTGAAATTTTACAGATGTTAAGTACGTGCTTATTGGTTCATTATAGATTTGTCCACTCCTTGCAGTTTTATATCCGCTCTTTATAAAATTGTCTCTGATATTAATGGTCATAATTTAAACATACAGTATATATGCTACTGCATTTTTGACTTTAGAATGTTGAAACTTTGACAACATGTTTGACTTGTTGATATCCAGACCAAGTTTGAATATGGATGATATTGGTTGAAAAACTAGATCACAATGTGAAATTTGAGAAACATCTCGTGAACACTCTAGAGGCTGCCTTTATGACTCAACAGTAATGAGCGTTTGTCAGAAGTTTTGTCTTAATGATAGTTAGACTAAGTTTTGATATAGGTTCTTTCGAGTGAAAAATAAGGTCACTAAGCCAAATATAAAAAAAATCCTGTGAGCTCATGAGAGGCCGCATTTTTGAATCAGAGATGGCTAAACATTTGATGATATCTAGGCTTAGTTCAAATATGGGACATGTTAGGTGAAAAACTAGATCACAAGGCCAATGTTAATGAAAATATATTTGTGAACACCGCATCTTTTACTTAAACATGATAACATGTTTGTCTTGGTGATATGCACTTCTATTAAGGTTCATATTCGGTCAAAATGTAGGTCACTAGTCCAAATGTAAGGGGAATCTGGTTGATACTACCATTCTAAAGGCCGCAACTTTCACTTGAACAATGTACATTGTAAAGCCTCGTCAAGATATTTGTCAAGATAATAACTATACTAAGTTCAAAATTGGGTCTATTTTGTGGCCAATTTTGATGCCGCTTTTTTTTTTACTGTAAGACTGTTTTTCTTGATGATATCTAGTCCAAGCTCAAATATTGGTTATGTCAGATTTGAAGTTCGGCCACTAAGTCGTCTGTCTATTGTTCGAATTATCTTTTTTTATCGAGAATGTTTAAACTTTGGCAGAATGTTCTTCTAGATGATATCTAGAATAACTTCAAATGTTGGTCATATCGAATTGGAGAATAAGACACTAGGCATAAATCAAGAACAACTTGTTTATTGAGATCTCCTTTGTGCACAACATTGTTGAAAGGCTTCTGCTGCGTTGACTTCAAAAGTAGTCTTTATAAGAAATTGGTCGAAACTTTGATGTATTCATGCAGTTCAGTCGTAATTTTATTTCAGAGTAAGATATAGAGATCTAGCTTTAATCATTTAAGTTAATTCAACGTTTATTCCTCAATAATTTATGATACACTGTAGTATTCAAGACTTTGATTATGGCTGCCGTCCACTACAGCCCCGATGCTCTGCGGAAGGGTTGCCGAAAAAATGTTGCACTACAGTTTCAAATCCAAGCTGAAACGGATGCCATACTTGCATTGACATTCTATTTGAGACAGAGAAGAAGAAGAGGACGACATTGATGGTGGGTCCGCCCCTGGCTCACAGACGACACGTCACCTCCTTCAAAAAGTATTTGATGATCACGCCAACAATGTTTGATGACATACTCCAGCGTCTAACATTCAGAAAAAGGACACCAGGTTCCGTAACACCCGTCCTGCTGGCCTAAAGCTTGCGATGCCTTCTGTAAAAAAGGCATTGGTTAAGTTAATTTATCAAATATTGTATTTATTTGTTTGGAAGAGATGAATTAAACAATCAAATAAATTACAATATAATCTGTAATTAAATTGTTGCAGTATCAAATCAACATAGGAGTCGAGTTTATGGCTACGACCGTATGACCCCAATACACGTAAAACAATGACACACAAACAAGCAGACAACACATATTTTTTGTACTTCTTTGTTGCATTTTGTATAAAAATATAGTATGCATTTATCAGTGAATGTTGAGATACCGCCTTGGAACGGTCAATGTTAAACATTGGGGATTTAAACTTGTTTGTGCCTACAGGCAAACCTCACACTTCCCCCAACGTTCAGTAACACATAACATAAACAAGAAAACAAATAGACTTACTATCTTTGGTAGTCTCTTTCAGGTTCTGATTTGGCTTGCTCTTGTCATTGCTGCCTTTAATAGCCGAAGAAGAGTGGGATGTGCTGGGGGCATCCCTTCGGGATATTTTCATAGTTTTTTTCTTCTCAGCTTGGGCTGGCAGCTAGGGGTTTACGCCTTCATCCGAACTTGAGTGTTCAGGGGCTGGCTAAAAGGTATTTTTCACACCCAATCTCTTTTTTGGTAGCTTGCCCTTGCTTCGCACCATGACTATATAGTGTTCAATTCACAACAAAAAATGTCAATGTTGTCAATTCGAAAACTATTGGCAAACTGACGGCATCCCTTCTGCTGTCGCTCTTTTATAGTTCGGGAAATACGGCTCCTGCTCGGCATCCCTTCTGCTGACAATCGGCGTCTTCAGCGACGATTCGGCATCTTTTTATTACATGATCGGCATAGCTTCCGTGTATACGCGAAACAGAACCTTCCACTCGTCTTCGGGGAGCTTTCGGCATCGATTCAGCTTCCTTCAGGGACCTCTCGGGATGGCTAAAAGATTACGAAGCCTCGCAGAAGGCTTTCCGAAGATGCTGAGTTAATGGCGATGGGTTTCCGTACGTCACGAATGGTTGCCGATGGTTTGCCGATGGTTTGCCGAAGATCCCGAAGGCGTCCCGAATAAACATTCGGCGTCCAATTTTTAAACTTATAAAATTTGGATGTCGAAGTTTTTTCGATCGCGATTTGGCCCCGAAGTGCCGAGAAGATTTCCAGGAGTGTTAAGGAAGGACACGAAGGGTTCCAGAACATCGCGAAGACATGCCGAAACATCCAAAGATAAATATTATGTAACACATGTTTCTATTACATTATGAATTGTAATACACGCTGACTTCAATAGTTATCAAGTTATATCACTGCGTTTCCTGGATAAAGCACCAATTATACCGGTTTTATTTATCATGACACCAATGCATCAGTCACAATGCAACCCCTCAACCCTGAGAGCAAAGGAGGGAAGCCATGAATATCATTTTGCAAAACTATTAGCATGACCCTACCTTGGATCGAACCGGGTCTCCCACTACCAAAGCAGACGCTCTAACCACTACACCATCAAGACAGAAAGGCATGGATACTGATTATTGCGCGAGTGCATCAGCACCAGCGCATATATTGGTTGTGTTTAGAACTATCACTGGTGCAATGGGCTTGCGAATGCGCCGTGTTAATCCTCTTGATCGCGCATGCATCGTATTTTACCGTCAGCTCTCGGATATTTCCGTAGCAGTTCGTCACTGGACTTTTTCTCGTTCGAGTTTGCAACAAAAGATTGAGATTAGTGAACCAGTCTATTAAATGCGAGTAGTTATGTAAATTAAAACCATAGTTTTTTAATAACATGAAAATGGGAATATTTTTATAAATGCAAAGGTATTGTGCTAAATTTTGGAATTTTAAGAATATATTAAGGGGAAAAAGGGACGCGCATGCGCAGACAAATGTTTACAGTCATTTTGGGAGATCGAGGTCAACACGTTGGGAAAGGCTATTTTTGTTTTCGTTTTACGTATTTAACTAAAAAAATATTGTTATCATATTTTTACATCATATATATTTAAAAGCGGGTTTCGTGTTTTTCGAATCAAACAGTATTTCTTAAGCCATAAAATGATGATTCCCGCGCTAACATCCAATTGCTGCAAATTGCAGCAACTCTTTTTTAGTTAAATAGTTTTGATTCACTAGTGTTTTTCTGTCAAAGTCAAGTTTAAAGCACGTAATGAATCGATATAGAATGTAAATTATCTGTTTTAGTGTTTATTCCTCGGTCCGTTTCATTCCCCCCACAGATAGTACAATGTGTTTCACAAAAACAACCAATCTGCAGTAGACGGCTTTCAAAAAAACCCATTTAGTCTAAAGAAATGTAAACTATTCATCAATGAAGGATATTATTTAAATAAAGTTAAAAACATTGTAGTAAAGGAAGAAATTGCGCATTGATAAGCAATATTTCCTTTTGCCATACTGTTTTTCTAAAATGCTTCTGCTGAAAATGTGTATAAATGTGCCTGCAGGTGGAAAAGAGTTAATACTGTTTGTAGTAAACAAATTAATTTAATATGTTGTGCAGAGCATTTTAGTTATTACCAAGATAATGAGTTCTAGGAAAAACGTCTTCTCATTTTTTCCCCAGTGATTATATCAATATTGTCTAGTAGTCAGAAAACCTATACAAAGGATAATATTTTAATTTTAAGCCTTAAAATGTCAGATTAAAGAAAACCAACAAAAATGCCTTCCTTTCTTGGAAAGTTTAAGAGATAGGAAATTGAAACGATTGTGCCAGTGTCAGTGAAACCGTGATATGCACCTATAGATGGAATACAGAGAAATAGTACTGTCGAGTTTTCTGTGTTGAAATACATTTTGGAGCCAGAGTTGGTGTGCAACCACATGTTACAACATCTATGAACTATTACATTGGGATAGGTTTCAGACTGGCTGTATTGTTGTAAGCACTTTAAATTAATCCGAAATGTGGACTCAATATTAAATTTTGGATTTAAGCCAAAAAATTAATTAGAATGTTTGTGAATGAGCAGGGATCAGTTTTGACACAAATCAAAGTAATTTGGACAGTTATTATTAATAATAATTATTATAATTATTAAACAATACTATCCAAACATGTAACAAATACCTTCAGTACTTTCATTATTTTACTTTAATGTGCCAAAACTATTCCACAGTGTTATTTTCGTTTTCACGACGTTAAATGCATGTATATTAGCGTAACAAGCAACTTCTTGCTGCTTTTACAAAACTATTTTCCACTTTATTCTTTAATAAAACTTGTTTGAGGGAATGGATCAAACATCTGATGGGGAATTTCCGAAGAGATGGCTCAAAAGTAGAAGCAACGCGTCACATCAAAATGGGCTAACCCTTTCCCATATATAGACGCATTTGGACGAATCTGCATCAGGCGACTTTTAAAAACATTGTGAGAAAAGGAGAAATTGCACATAATGACCATTTCTCTATTGGACAAAATGTTTTCAACCTTATTGACTATTATTATACTTCCAGTTTAAGAGAGTTTCCATAGTTTTTCCTTGATATTTTCAAAGTCGTCCGCTGCAGATTGTGTGTATGTGTGGGACATGGTTAAAGATACATTGACATACATATATAACTAGTTGAGCCACACTTCTAGTTTGTGTTGTGTGTGCAGATGCATTACGAGTACAACGTTTAATCATAGTCTTTACTTACTATATTATAAGTTTAACCTGACTGTCTGAAGAACTTGTCGAGATGCAGCCTGATCTGGATCCTAACTGATCTCAAAGCCCCCGAGTATCGGTTTTCGTGTCAATTACCTTCAATATTGTAATTGAGTCGCGTGTATTTGTTTGTTTATTGGAATTTTATGCAGTTTCCAATAACATTATATCTGTTATATCACGGCGACAGTTCATGGGACGCCCTGTGCCAAACTTCCGACGCTAACCACTCGGCCACGGCGGTTCCCTGGACTGTAGCAACGTTGGGTCTCATTGACCCTCTGTTCTATAGTTGGTTAAGCCATTACTATATGTAGATGCTTTTTAATGCTTCTGCAGAAGACGGCCTTTACAACTTATTGTGACAAGAGAAGAAAGTGCTCATAATGAGGTATTTTCTCCTTTTACTACACTGTTTTCAACTTTAATCAATAAGTACATTTTATCTAGAGTTTTTTTTTTAATAACAGATGTTTGTCTGCTGCTGCAGAATTGTAGTATGTCGGAAAGGGTTAAAGCTATAATGGCGTACAACTACTTGAGCCTCACTTGTTTGTGTTGTGTGTGAAGATGCATTCACCCTTTACTAAATGTAGTCGCCTTTTCATTGTGCAAAAGGGAGAAATCGCTCATAGAAAGCAATTTCTCCTATTACCATAATTGTAGTACTTCGAACAGTTTATCGTGATCGTATGGCAAATGTTAGTGTGTTGTGTTTTAGTGGCGACCTTTTCAACAATGTTCATTCCCACATGAACATTGAATATACGGAAGAGTAATAACTGCCCAAGTTATAAAGAAGTCAACACATCGATTCACTTTCCAATCTGTAGACACTTATGTAGAAATTCACAGTTATAAAATAGTTAATTGAACAAGAATAATTCGAAACAGAAGTACATCTAAAGTTCGCCGGACTCAAATACGGCGAAAGTGCGAGTCCGATATACAAATAATTAATTAAACATGTTTAGTTTCAACGACTACGGTAAGTAAGAACATAAAGCTAGTCTGTGTGCAGCCTTGAGTGCTGTTAAACTGTTAAACGGCTGTTTAAGCTGTTCGTGAAGTTTGACCGCTGACCAAAGGAATTGTCCCTTCTGTAGACTTTTCATTAGTCCCTTCTGTAGACTGTTCATTAGTCCCTTCTATATACTGTTCATTGATCCCTTCTGTAGACTGTTCATTGGTCCATTCTGTATACTGTTCATTAGTCCCTTATGTAGACTGTTCATTATTCCCTTCTGTAAACTGTTCACTGGTCCCTTCTGTAGACTTTTCATTGGTTCCTTATGTAGTCTGTTCATTGGTCCCTTCTGTAGAAGGTTCATTGGTCCCTTCTGTAGACTGTTCATTGGTCCCTTCTGTAGACTGTTAATTTGTCCCTTCTGTAGACTGTTCATTGGTCCCTTCTGTAGACTGTTCATTGGTCTTTTCTGTAGACTTTTCATTGCTCCCTTCTGTAGACTATTCATTGGTCCCTTCTGTAGACTGTTCATTAGTCCTTTCTGTAGACTATTCATTGGTCCCTTCTGTAGACTATTCATTGGTCCTTTCTGTAGACTATTCATTGGTCCCTTCTGTATACTATTCATTGGTCCCTTATGTAGACTATTCATTGGTCCCTTCTGTAGACTATTCATTAAACCCTACGTAGACTGTTCATTGGTCCCTTCTGTAGACTGTTCATTAGTCCTTTCTGTAGACTGTTCATTGGTTCCCTTATGTAGAATATTCATTGGTCCCTTCTGTAGAATGTTCATTGGTCCCTTCTGTAGACTGTTCATTATTCCTTTCTGTAGACTATTAATTGGTCCCTTATGTAGACTATTCATTGGTCCCTTCTGTAGACCGTTCATTAGTCCTTTCTGTAGACTATCCATTGGTCCCTTCTGTAGAATGTTCATTAGTCCTTTCTGTAGACTATTCATTAGTCCTTTCTGTAGACTATTCATTAGTCCTTTCTGTAGACTATTCCTTGGTCCTTTCTGTGGACTGTTCATTAGTCCTTTCTGTAGACTATTCATTGGTCCCTTCTGTAGACTATTTATTGGTCCCTTCTGTAGACTGTTCATTAGTCCTTTATGTAGACTATTCATTGGTACCTTCTGTAGACCGTTCATTAGTCCTTTCTGTAGACTGTTCATTAGTCCTTTCTGTAGACTATTCATTAGTCCTTTCTGTAGACTTTTCATTGGTCCCTTCTGTATACTGTTCATTAGTCCTGTCTGTATACTATTCATTGGTCCCTTCTGTAGACTGTTCATTTGTCCTTTCTGTAGACTATTCATTAGTCCTTTCTGTAGACTCTTCATTTGTCCTTTCTGTAGACTATTCATTGGTCCCTTCTGTAGACTATTCATTGTTCCCTTCTGTAGACTGTTCATTAGTCCTTCTGTAGACTGTTCATTTGTCCTTTCTGTAGACTATTCATTGGTCCCTTCTGTAGACTGTTCATTTGTCCTTTATGTAGACTGTTCATTAGTCCTTTATGTAGACTGTTCATTAGTCCTTTCTGTAGACTGTTCATTAGTCCTTTCAGTAGACTATTCATTGGTCCCTTCTGTAGACTATTCATTGGTCCCTTCTGTAGACTGTTCATTAGTCCTTTCTGTAGAATATTCATTGGTCCCTTCTGTAGACTGTTCATTGGTCCCTTCTGTAGACTGTTCATAAGGCAGCCACATCTGCTGTCATTACACTCATTACAATTATTTAATTACTTTTTGATGACAACACTTAACCCTTTCTCTCATACGGCAATTCTGCAGCAGACGGCTTTAAACATATTTTGTCAAAAAAAAGAAAATCTCTATAATTGAATGGATAACCTATGACTAAAAGTGGAAAACATTGTGGCTAAATGAGAAACTGCTCGTTTTAAGCAATTTCTTCTTTTGTAACAATGTTTTCAAAAAGCCGTCTGCTGCAGAGGTGTCAGAAAGCGTCTATATGATGGAAAGGGTTAATACAGAATTTACCGTAGGCGTAGTATGGTAAATTAATCTGGTAAATAGAAGTGCCCAGCTACGCTACAGTACAGACGGGGGTAACATAATGTTTTATTCATTTATTTATTGGAGTTTTACGCCGCTTTCAACATTATTTCAGTTATATCACGGCGACAGTTCACTTATTCATGATCCCTGGGTAAACAAACCAGTACTAGGCTAGAAAATGTGTCTTGCCCAAGGGCACTCAACCATGACCGTCGTGCCACGAACAAAATGTTTTAATCTCAATTTAATAATCCGACTTTGATTTACATTTTCTACGTTAGAAGAATATCGAACTGATCTGGTTCGATATATCGGATATGGAATGACATATATATACAGCCAGTGAACCGAGATGACGAATTTTATAAATACGTACTCAATTGCAGTACACAGTATATTTATAACGTTTTTTGTTGGTTAAAAGTTCAAACAGACCAGGGTATGTGGTCAGGGAATGTTCACTTCAATTTATCTCTGTATATTTTTCATAACCAGGGCCGACACATTCCGTCTTTGGGGGGGGGGGGGGGGGGGGGGGGGGGGGGGGGGGGGGGGGGGGAGAAGGATGAAAGATAGATAGAGTAATGATTCCTGAAACAGAAAATCCACAGGAGGCGAAAAGTGTATATCCGGGTAGGCCTGTGTGGCATGCTTAGGCTGATCCGGGTCGATAGTTTACACAGAGTCTCACGAGACGGCCTACACATTGAGTATTGCAAAGCTACGCCCCTGATAACCATCACAAAGATCCGGTTTAAGTTGGATTATCAAACATGATTTTGGACAAATAGATTTCGACAAAATTGCAACACTAGATTGATATTCCTACAGTTCAAGTTCAAGTTTATTTATTCGGCAAATAAAGTTTTAGTACACCGCCGTAAACATATTTATATGACGGTTTATTATATATTCATCGACGAGAACAACACATACATTTTCATTAATCATGTCTCACATTTACAGCAGAACACAAATACATTATAAAAACAAACACGTGGCAAGGTTGATTTTCGAAACAATTAAACCGGACTTTTGCAATCGAAACGATTTTAGCGGATATTGGCCGTACAGTTGCCGAAAAAACCTGTGAAATAGTTCACCTATTCTTATTGAATACTCACAATAGGCAAATGTCATATATTCACAGCAGGGGTGTAGCTTTGCAATAATCAATGTGTAGGCCGTCTCGTGAGAAAATCAACAGTGTGGACTCTGCGTAAAGTATCGACCCGGATCAGCCTAAGCATGCCAAACAGGCATACCCCGATAGACACTTTTCGCCTCCTGTGGATCTTCTGTTTCAGGAATAACTACTCTATACACCGCACTTATTTGACCTGTCAAAAATACTACCCCAAACTAGAAGAGTCCAAAAGTGAAAGAAAATTAACAAGATATGTTTACGAAATTCAATTAAACCACTATTCACCCGAACGGTTGTACTGTTTGGTCAAGCGATTAACCTACCCATACCCTGTTTTATTATGACCAAACGTTTACCACTATTCTCGATACTTCAGATTCAGAGTATTACACATATAAAGACAGGATTATTTGTATATAACTGAAAATATATTTGGAAATTTGACGTTTTCCGTCTTTTCGTTTAACAATCCTGGGTAATTTCCCGAGAACATTTTATATTTAATAATAATAATAAAGAGGCAACATAGTTGGGTAAACCCAGACTTCCCTCTGGACATCTGTGCAGTTAGGAAATTGAGTGCTCTAGGGCTATTACAAAGACGTCAAGTTCTTCATGTATGAAGGGAAGCGTTAAACATGCTTCTTCCCCTAATTATACAAATACCTAGATACAAAGTCCACGCAGGCTAATCCGGGCCGACTTATTCTGTCTCAAGGGGATAGAGGTATAGAGTAATGATTCCTGAAACCGAAAATCCACATCTAAGGCGAAAAGTATCTGTCCGGGTTAGCTTGTGCGGCATGCTTATGCTGATCCGAGTCGATACTTTACGCAGAGACCACAATGTTGGTTTTCCGTGGGACGTATGTAGATGGCGCAAACAATACATGTTTATACCAGCATGTTGGGATCGAGTTAATCAAATCAACTTTTCAACATCATCTTTATACGAGATGTATTATAGCAGAACATTTATTATTTTTCGCGTTTTAACTTCTTAAAAGGTCGCTTTATTCGTGTAGATAGTCCACAGTCAAATGTAACCGGAGATAAAAGGGTTAGGGTTAGGGTTACCCTAGGTTGTTTACGTGCAATTTCGTCATTTTATATCCGTGTTTATTGTTTATGTACTTCTAAATCTCATGACGTCATGACGCACAGTCACGAAAAGCATAAAATGACTGTGATCTACAGAGAGAAATTCAAACAATAGTGTACTAATCAGAACGGTAAGTAAATTATATCACTTTATTTATTTATTTTATTTAATTTTCACTTCCACGTGAAGTTCAACAACGCTAACATGCATGTAGAGAATTTCTAAAATGTTGCCAAATCGTCTGCTGTATTATAGTTATCAAGGGCGTAGCTTTGCAATAATCAATGTATAGGCCGTCTGGTGAGAAAATCCACATTGTGGACTCTGCGTAAAGTATCGATCCGGATCAGCCTAAGCATGCCACACAGGCCTACCCGGATAGACACTATTCGCCTCTTGTGGATTTTCTGTTTCAGGAATAACTACTCTATACATCTAATCCCCTAAGACGGAATGTGTCTACCGGATCAGTCTGCGCGGACAGCGCAGGCTGATCTGGTCGATACATTACGCAGATGTGTATCGCCGCAGCTGCATTTTGGGGCATTTTGAGAAAAAATGTGTAGGCACGTGCCTACATTGCTTAAAGGTAGCTACGCCTCTGGTTGTATGATGGAATCAATTGAGTATTGTTAGTCCACAATCGATATAAGTGTCGTCACCGGTGAAAATGTAGAAAATGACCACTCCGGGCAATTTTTTCCCATTAATTAATATTCTGTAATTAACTTATTCAGAATTAGATATTAATTAAAATGTTTCTAAGCTATATTTAATTATATTCCCTTAAGGGCATTAATCTACACGTGACCTTTGAACACCGATATATTGGTATACATGTATATAAGGTTAATCTCAGGCATTGTGAATAGTATAAACCTTCGTTTTGCGAGCACGAACATATTGACAAGGTATACATAACATGGTTATTTTAGCCGCATCTTACGATTAAGCTTTTCACACTTTCAGGTTTAACATTAAGTTAAATTTACGTTAAATTAATGGGTTTACGCTTCTTCTTAATTATAAGATACATTTAGGGCTATACAATATAAACTATCGTGAGATGTTTCGAGTGCATAAGTTCACCCGAGTCTTCAATATACGCAGGTGAAATAAGACCTCAAATCGCATGACCCGCATTTTAAAAAAATAATTCAACACAATGGATACGTTGTTTTTAATTTCTATATGTTATATTTCTTTTTTTCAGAAGGATGAAGTTATTGTATTATAGCGTGTGTTTGTGTTTAGTATGGCTGACTTATCAAGGTAAGATATAATTATTTTATATGTGTTATTATTCCAGTTATTCAAACTCCATCAATACTATGATATTATTTCTTACTGAATGTATTGTAATTCGTGTGATTAATGAAGGCATATACTTGGGATCTCATTCACATTCGGCGCGAGTCTGATACAATACCCAGAAAGGACACAACGAGCATTAACTCTTTCCCTCATATAGACTTTCTGACGCCTCTGCAGCAGACGTCTTTTTCAAAACATAGTGACAAAAGAAGAAATTGCACAAAACGTGCAATTTCTCCTTTTGCCCCAATGTTTTCAACTTTTTGTCATAGGTTATCCATTCAATTATGGAAATTTTCTATGTTTTGACAAAATACGATCAAAGTCGTCTGCTGCAGAATTGTCGTATGAGGGAAAGGATTAAGTGGCGCACTAGTAGAATAGAATGATTTTAAAATGAACTGAACTAGAGTGATTGTATGGGCCCTTCCATGCAAAGAGGTACACGTTGACATTTCTGAACAATGTAGGTGCTTAACACGCTGTACATCTACTCTGTACTTTTAGAATCTACGCATATGGACAAAAGCTTCTCACAAGCTTGTGTAAGTCATTGATGAACAGTTTAGATTTTGGTCAGACTGTGTTTCATTTGGTTCTCATATCCAAATATTTACGTATTAAACATGGGCTTGCAAGCAACAATGTAAATGTATTAAATATAGCAGTGGCTATTTACTTCTAAAGCCACGTGGAGCTTAGGATCCTTAGGATTTCGAAATTAATAGGCTCGCCATTATTTACAAAGATATAATTAGATAAGCCAATATTGTATATCCGGATGAAATTCTGATTTCAGCATACGGACAGGTTGTCGCCCCTGTAGAATGGGAGGAACAGGCACCACGCCATGTCAATAGTAACTACATGTCCCGGGGGTGGTGCCGATTCAAGTTTTCGAACACCTACCAACCAGGAGAATTTAAAATCAACATCACGTTCGATAAACAACTTACCAAGTTCAACGTAAGTTTATACGATAATTTGTTTGTTTGTTTATTTAAAGGGTGTTGTATCCCTCTTTCAAAAATATTTCAGTTTTCTACGGCGTTTCTTATGTAATTTACCAGTAATGCTGGGCCATTTTGTCTTGGCACCAAACAGTCGTATTAATAACCCGCTTATTTATGCGTATCATTTTAACCTTCACACTATTTGCAATCAATTTGTTCACATTGAGCAAAACTTAAAGACATGAATCAAATCATAAACAGTTGTTCAACAAAATTCATAATCATAAGATTAAAACTAAATTATTACTAAAGATAAATGTACGTATTCGAATTCAAAACAAACAGATTGAACGATCACATGAAATTTAAAATTACACTATTGTTATACACATACTGTTTAGGATTTCAATAACTGGGACCGAATCGACAGTAACTCGGGGTATTGGTACTATAGTCAGTCGAAATGGCATCTCAACAACGGACAGGAACAGAGGATCGAGTTCAATACCAAGTGGAAAAAATGGCGCGGAATTGAACGTCCTAATGCTCTGTGTATCGCCAATCTCGGGACAGCAAGCGTAACATCCGCTGCTACAACCCAGTCACCACCAGTCACATCCGGTGCCTCTACCTCGACCACTGAAACAACAACAACTGCTGCCCCGTCAACGACTGAACCACCGTCAGGTATGTTGATTGAGCTTCATACCTCGTTTAACAAACAAACAAACAAACGTATTTGAACAATTATTTAACCGTTTTAATGCTGACTTTCTGTAAACGGACTGCCTAGGCAATTTAAGGAAGATAAAGATGTAAGTCGACTGGAGTGACTCTATACTGGTGGCACAGATTTCAACACCGTTTCCAGCAGTCACAGGATTAAGCGAAGATCCATTGACGGCTTAGTAAAATTTAATCTGTTACTACACATGTATACAGTATTTACCATAGCGGTGTATCTCTTGGCAAACATTGCCCAAACCGCAGTTCGATCGCCTTCTGGACATTGCGGCCAGTGTTTGATCTTGATCGTTCTCTATCGCAACGTCAAGTATTCTAGATCCTCATGGATGCATGTGATGACCGAAGTCCAAACTATTAATACATTGTAATGGATTTTTATCATAAACCGTTGATTGTAGACATCTGCGTAATGTATCGACCAGATCAGCCTGCGCTGTCCGCGCAGACTGATTCGGCCGACACATTCCGCCTTAGGGGGATAGATATATAGAGTAGTTATGCCTGAAACAGAAAATCCACAGGAGGCGAAAAGTGTCTATCCGGGTAGGCCTGTGTGGCATGCTTATGCTGATCCGGGTCGATACTTTACGCAGAGTCCACAATGTTGATTTTCTCACGAGACGGCCTACACATTGATTATTGCAAAGCTACGCCCCTGTTTGTGGATTAATTCTAATTATCAACGTTTAGTTACAATAATACAAATCTATATATACATGTAGTTACAGTAACACCATAGACACCATAGAGTAATATCTAATTCAAGTAGAAGAAGTGTATTTCTAAACGAAATTATAGGCTAATGAGACCATCTCAGTATTGCAGTGGTAGAGCATTCCTGTCCGGTACAGAAGGTCGCGGGCTCGCTCCCCGGCCGGATCATATGAAAGGCATTGAAATGGCATGAATGAAGTACAGGTAACATATCCAGGAAACGCCGTGATATAACTGAAAAATTGTTTAAGGCAGCGTGAACAACAATGCATACAACAGTACTAAGATTTATAAAAATCTGGTTTGAGATAAGTAGAAAGCATGTGTAAAAGCATTTATTTAAGAAAATGTCTTCATTTGTTTAACAAGCCTTCGACTGTACCCGTCTGCATTGGGAAATATTTGGTAATCTTGACGTAACGTCTTTGACACCCTGTTGCTAATTCGTAAGCGACGCCGGACTTTCACCGACGGGCTTACAGTTTACGTGGAAAGACAGCCAGTTGCTTGGAAATACTGTTTTGTGGGGTTATGATGTGCGAATACCAGGAAACCCATGAATAGGTGAACTGGTCGCCGTGTTATGAATGCAAAAGTGTTGAAAAAGTCTTTAAAAGTCAATCAATTTATCAATTATTTGTTTACAGAATGTGGATCTTCGGTTGTTTACGGTAATACGTGGATGCAAAATGGCCAATACAACTCTAGAGGCGAATGCAAACTAAGCTTTGACGAGATGGTACTTACTGGAGATTTAAAAGTCAATGTCACATTTGAAACAGCCGTATCCAGCTTTAATGTAAGTGTTACAATTGTGTTACTTTCATTTGACGTCAGTATTTCAAAGCTGTTTGACCTTCCCTGCCTTAAGGACGATACTGAATATTCCTCACTACGGCCGCGTCTGTTAAAATACCGTTTGAAAATTAATTATGTAGCTAAGATTAATATGTTAACTTGCGTTAACTTATATTTGTATCGAAAACTAAGAACCAATACATTCTTAGGCATTAATTAACATAAAGTCCGAACGCTGAGTTTGTCTTTAATTTGCTGCAACAAATTATTGGCACTTGCACATCACACGTCAAATGGTGTTCCTTTGCTTCATTTTGTATCTAGATAAGAAGCTATCTCCTTACTATCAAGTTACAAATGAAGTTAAAAGCAAACAATTCTATAATTCAAATGCACCTTGTATTGACATATTGCAGGATTTTAGTACCATGGACCGTATATCGTCCGATCCAGCTGGAAACTGGTATTACAGTAAGTCGAAGTGGCAGTTTAGTCCCAACCAGAAATGGGGGTACGCCTTCCAAGTCTCCTGGGATAGCGGAAACCCTCCTACCGCAATGTGCTACTCTAATATACATTGCAACGACGGATCTGCGACCTCTGAACCAACAACACCTACTGAAGCTCCAACCGCGGTTCCTGAAACCACAAAAGCTAGGGTATCAAGCTTAGCCCCTGACACCACAACTGCCGAGTCATCTAGCTCAGCCCCTGAAACCACGACTGCCGAGGCGACTACAGCACTTCCCGATACTACACCTGCCGAGATAACTACAGCAGGTCCCGAAACCACAGCAGCCCCTGTTACAACAACCAGTCCTGTACAAACTTCAACCGTCGCTCCAACAACGCCATCAGATAACGGTAAGGTGTCAAAGCAATATGAGACATGCTGTTGGCTGCTCCCTAAACTTTCCCAAGCAGCAAATACCAGACTTTAATTATAACAATTGCAAATAATATTATGTTTGAAGATTAAGTTTGAGCCAGCCAGGGTCATGTTAAGAAATCGTCTCATTTTCCATTAATGTTTACACACTCTGTATGTTAAAGACGCAGCAAAAGTATCAGTATTTACTGTTTACAATAGGGTTAACTAGCGCCCATCAGTTAAAAGCTTTATACATGATTACAATTCACACACTGCCAAAACTTATCGCAAACTCGAGCATATTGTTTTTCAAAAAAGTCGTCCAGCGACATTCCTATCGTTGAAATGATTAATTCGTTCATGATATGTTTACACTCGCTTTCTTGATAGTCGAATACAGGGCCCCAGAGTGTTCGGACGTGTTTGCCAAAAATGAAAACTACAATAAAGTGCAGAGTACTAGAAAAAGAGTAAACTGGTGTTTTTCCTACCTAAATGTCTCTTACGACCCAAGCGATCCCTATGGTATGGGTACTCCAGAGAATCGCCTCACTGAGACGTTTCTTTTGAGTTCCCTTTATAGTACACACAACATGGGATTTGAGTGTCAAAAAAGGGTTTTTGGAATTTTAGTGTCAATGAGTCTGAATGAGTGTATATAACACTACCTTTCTTCTACAGTTTTTTCAACATTCAACTACGCACACGTAATAGACATGTCCATGGACTTTTTCGCGGCACAGAGATCCGGGGCGTTGCCCGATAACCGCATTCCATGGAGAGGGGATTCCGCCCTCGGGGACCAAGGCGACAACGGAGAGGATCTTACAGGTGGATATTATGATGGTAAGCGATGGATGTTCAAGACTGAAATGTATTTTCATCATTTAAACAGTTTCTACTTTGTACTGTTTGTGTATTTCAGTAGGAATCAAGCATAAATAGTCAGTCATTGGGATTATAGAACGTGTATTACCAAAGGCGACCTCACTTAGACAACGGAGCGAGATCGGACTGTACTGTTTTTCGAAACATTAATAATTGCGCTTCCCATATTTTGTAACAGTAAATATATTTTCTAGAACAAATCTGGGCCGAATCGTACCGAGCACGTTGGTGTTTATACATGTTCATTATAATCATTTAGATTTTTGCGTTAAGGTCTGGATCAGGTCGATACTTTTAAGTAATAACAAACACTTTCTCCTAGTCGGACAGTGATTTCAATTCTGTATTGAAAGTGTACTTCCACTTTTCCAAATGTAATGTATTTTCTCTCATAAGTACGTGTCCAACGCAGACAACTCTGGACTAAAAAGGCCATATCTCAATTTTCAAGATATATTTGTAACTATTTGGAAAAACAGATTAAACGAGCAATTTCTCCCTTTTACGAATTGTTTTCGAATTCATATATAGAAAGAAAATCCGCTTTTCAAGATACAGTATTGTTTAAGCTCAAATGTGTTCAAAACTGACTTTCAAACATCATACTAGACACATGCACATGTATAAATAAATATGCGCGTGTGAAGGTTTGGCACTGTTTTGCTGATTGGAAATGTGCCAATGCAGCTATTAGTTATGGCTTGGTACAGCGGAAGTGTTAATGCATGCGACAAGGAAGATAACTATTAAATAACTGATGATGACATTACAATGTCAATGCATCTTCAATGACATCACTTGCCTGGGGTCAATATGTCAGTACTTACATAACTTTCATTGTGGTTTTACACTCCTCAGTTTTCATCCCGTAATTAGAATCTCTCGTATATTTCAGCTGGTGATCATGTGAAGTTTAATTTCCCAATGGCATCTTCAATAACATTACTTGCCTGGGGTCAATATGTATTTTCTGACGTCTATGATGAGTTCGGTTTGAGTTCCAGAATGAGAGAGACAATAAAATATGCTACGGATTATTTTTTGAAATGTTGGATAGATAGCAGCGATAACCCTGTGTATTACGGACAGGTATGCTTAGTATCATATTTTAGAGACCTTAATTTATCACGTCTTGCTTCGCGCATAACAATTCGCTTCAAACTGGTTTTGACCTTGAACCATTGACTGATATATTCGAGGTTTATCGCCGTTTTAAACAATTTCTCATCATATCTGGGCTGCTAACGTTCACCTGGATGTATGGTCAATTCCAATATGTACCGTGAGCTACGTTAATCATTTTTTTAAGAAGAGCTTTTGTGAATCAAGTAATACAATCATGTCAAGAAAAGATCACAGCGGCAGTTCTGACTGTTCGGGTGACTTCTTCGGTCCAGGAAAAGTTCCTACTTTCACTTGTTAGCCAATTCCACTGTTTCTATTCGTAAAAAGATTCCGTCAACCTACCAACAACGATGTAGTAATAGAACTAAGGGGTTATTAAACTATTTTTTTTGTCACGATGTTTCATAATATATGTTTATAATCACATATACTTCAATCTCTTTAATGGGATGTCACTCATCTTGACTTATAACGTTAATTGTAAATTTGTATAATGGTCCGGAGGCCTAAATTAATGAATACACATATTGTATTGTATTTTATTTTTACACCGCTTTCAATAGCATTTCAGTCATAGTACGGCGTTTCATTGGTCAAACGACCGGTACTACTGATAAGCTTATCCTGACACCAGCCCTCCAGTCGTAATGCTTTCCCCGCAACATTGAGCTACTATCAATTTTATAGTCTTTTGTATGAGCCGACCCGGGATCGAACTCTGGTCTTCCGCTTTCGAAGCATACGCTCTTATCACTACACCATCGATGCGGTAACCATACTGTTAGACATAAACTTATACCTTTGAATAAATGTACCGCTGTATAACTTAGCAAAAGGTACCTTATCCTCACCTTTACGCACGAAGATGTATAGTGATTTTGACACAGATATATAATCTTATAATTGAGTGATTTGTTTCTTAAAGCGACTGAACTCCAGATACCCAACTGTCGAAAAAAAATAAAATGTGTGTTATTTTTGTATTTGGGACAGTAAAATATGATAACTGACATATTACATACCCCTATAATCGGTGAGATTTTCTTGTTTTCGATACTTTTTCCATCGCAAATTCTACCTTGTCAGTAACGGGGTAAGTATTTTTAAATAGGAAACCCCTTCATCGGGACAATTGAAAACGACTCAAGTTCACTTTATTGATAAAAAACGATACATTTTCCTAGTTTTATTTGGATAACATAAAGAATAACATTGAGGGCGAATTCGAGTCTTTTTATTTTTTTATTTTTTTCGTGCCATCTGGATTTCAGTCGCTTTAAATTGCGTATGGTAAGGTCAATGATCAACAGCTGAGACTTGGTAGAGATTTGATTCGTCAAACTGAATGATAATTTTGCACAAATGTCAATATCAGATCAACGTTGACGAGTATTACTTTCCTTGAAATTCCTTATAATGATCTTACACAATAATAGGTCGGTGATGGATACGTGGACCATTCATTCTGGGGAAGACCCGAGGAAATGAACATGCAAAGACCGACTTTCAGCCTGAATCGAAACAAGCCCGGCAGCGACCTGGCCGCAGAGACCGCAGCAGCTTTGGCAGCAGGATCGCTAGTTTTCCGCACCACTGGTAAGCAAGTGCACGCATATTCTCCTAGTTTGACTCATATATGCCAGGATAACTGTTTCTTATAGTTATGTATGCATTTACAGTATTTGCTTTGTAATAGCTACTGTTCAGATATTGGTATTTGACCAAACTGACTTTGTCCGTCATTTATTTGCTAAATGGTATTTTCATTGTCTATTGATTGACCGGTCCCTGCACAATATTAATGATCAAGATTATAGCCGAACATAAATACTCGATCCTTCATCTAGCTTTATGAAACATTAAGTAATTGTTTATCTCGCTTCTAAACGTTACTTTAACTGCTTTTGTGAACAATATAAATGCAGATAATCATGTACATGTGTGCATTCCAATATTAATCTAAACAGATCGATGTCATGAAGTCAAATATATTTGAAACAAATGGAAATGTACATCGGAAATAATAATTAATTATTTTCACGAAGACAATATTTGATTTCAATTCCAAATCTCAAGAGATACTTCAAAAGGTATTTCACGATGCATTGGAAAGTCACGACACCTCACTAATGTCCTACCCATGTTTGGGCTGTGTTTTGTATATTAATGAACGATGTCTGAGGTTTAAATATTCTGGAGTTACCTGTATCCTAGTATTCCATAGTTAGGTCAGTCATAAACCAATAGTGGCGTCGCAATCTGTTAATGGTGCAGGTCGCAAACGGCTAATAGGCTTTCAAACGCCGACAGTAGTTGCTTCATTGTTGATGTATTAATTCCAAACATCAAGTTGAATTGTAGTTGTAGCAAATGTAGAGTTAAAGAACACCAATTGTTTATTTACTAATTTACTAGATTTGCGATAGAGGTGAAAAATCTAGTAGCCGGTGTTTGTTTATGTTAGCCGTACCAATTTACTAAGTACGCCAAGTAAGATACTCACATTAAATCCGAAGTATGAATTCGGTTGATTAGACCAGCCGAAGTGATATAACTGGTCGCGTAACTGTTTTCAGATCCTACCTATTCTGCAACACTGCTGGGTGCCGCAAAAGGTTTGTATCAGTTTGCTGAAACCTACCGTGGAGTATACACAAATTCTATTACAAATGCTGGCGGCTTCTATGCGTAAGTATCACCATTATTACTGCACTGTTATACTCACATAATTAACTCATATCCTAATGAGTTCATAGGCCTGTAGAGGGAGCGCCCATTCTTCATTTAAACATGGAATTTGCTTTTGCTACCTAAACCAACGTGTATCCACAAATTTAGACCAACATTAGACTGCAGACATATGCAGGTTGACATTGTTCAACACTGTTCGCAGTTGTTGTTTGAAGGGTCGTTTAACAGGATTATGACCATCATCGATTTAGGGGCATTGTTTTAGTATCCGATTATAGAAAATCTCAAGCATTGACAAATGTAAACTAAATGGTTTTAATCGATTGGTCATCTCACTTGTCTTTTTCAAATAAATATGCGAGCAATTTCCCGTTTGCACACATTAGTTCTAAGAGATGGTTATGTCACCAGAGGCCATATATGATATGTTAGGTTTCGTAATATGGAATACTCGGTATCTTCTTATGTTAACAAAAGAGAAAACAAGTGAGCTGTATTCAGAAATAGTTCCCTTACTTCGGTCATATTCCTGCTAGTAAGAGCTCGGCCAAACAGTCATCAGTATCTTCAGTGCTTTGATTTATTTTAAACAGGTCTTCCGGTTATAATGATGAACTGATGTTGGGTGCCGTGATATTGTATGAGGCTTCGGGAGACACCGCCTACAGAACAAAGGCCGAAAATATATTTCCAAGCAGCAATAAAAACGCTTGGGCATTGTCATGGGACGATAAAAACGTTCTAGCTCAGGTACTTTTCTTCGCAGTTTCCAATATTTAGCGTCCACTATTTTATACAAAGCGATATCATGAACCTTTATCAAAATATTGACACATCATAAACACAGAGAACGTTGCTACGCAGGAAAATATTCAGCACACTACATCATAATTGGTCCATTCTAATTGCCTTTTAATTCTACACACAAAACACAATTTACGTATATCCACATGAAAGTTTTAATGCATCATCTGTATGAAGACTAGGCTTATCTAGACTTCTGATATAGGATAATTAATTATCTTTTGTAACTTACAGCTAATTGTGTACAATATGACTGGAAACAACGAATACCGAGAACCTGTAGATAATTTTCTGAGACGTTACCGGGGTGATGTTGCTAGCGACCTCTCGTTTGTTGACGGCGTTCTCGCGTGGAGAAGTCAATGGGCTCCCCTAAGATATTCCGGTACGACTTTAAACCTCATTATTAGATATACATGATTGTATTGTCTTGATTAATTGGCACGTCAGGGATTAACTTTATACGGATCTCTGAGTTTGATTAGGGGGTAAGACATGGTTTTATGTTGACAGGCGCTTATAATCGCTGGTAATATGGTGTGCACATTAAGAGAATAAAGACCACTCCAGCGGTTAGTACGATTGCCTTCATAAAACTGTGTTAACCCCTCCCTCTAAAACGATCTTTATAGACCTATGTCAATCTTCTCTGCCCTGACTTGCGTTATAATAATAAAACAATAATCTGTGATTAACATAAAAATAAACATAACAATTCTTCATACAAATACACATCAAAATACACATAAATCTTTACCAAATCAATCAATGCCAGTTTTATGTACACGAATAGCTGCTATACTCGGATTCACTAGACAGCGTAGTTGTTAGTTTTAAAAAATGCCTGTAATTATAGTTTTTATTAGTCGATTCGCTACTGTTCGGGTAACCATCTAACACATGTAAGTTATTAGTATTTGAATACACCCCTGATATACGTGCTTTAGATTTTGGGAGATAAGCCCCTGTTCAGCCTTTAAATATAGTATTGATTTGTTGGGGGCAATATCATGATACAATAAAAGTGCTACCTTTAACTCGAACATATTCAGGTGGATCAGCTCGTAACGAGCTGTCGCAACACAAATTAAAATTCCTTTTTTTATAGAAAAATGTTCCAAAAAATCCCATTACACCTGCACTCATTTATCTCTCTGAAATCAAAGCTTATTAGAGGTATAACAACTTAGCTACCTTCAAAAACAAAACGCACTCCTTTTGACTATGCCCTGGTTTAGGCGGTACAAAACAAATTTGCTTGTCCTGTGGGCCTGCTGGTTGCTTTTTAAGCAAGGTCAGAGAAACACTGATATTTACCGTTATTAACTCCACAATATAAATGACTTATTCCAAAGAAAAGGACTGAATACAGTTATTACGCAAGACATCGGTTGTAAGTATTCTACATTTGTTTAATTCTTATTTATATTTATCTCCAACGTATCATAAATAAACGTGTTAATCTACCGCCCTATTAATTGTCTATCTATGATTACAGCAAACGCAGCGCTAGTGGCATTGCTGGCAGCTGACGCTGGCATAGACGAGGCCGTGAATGTCAACTGGGCCCAGTCTCAGATAGATTATATGCTAGGTGATAACAAAGACAGATTTAGTTATGTGATTGGGTTTGGTAACTCTTTCCCGCTGAAGCCCCACCATCGATCATCGTAAGTGATATCAATATCATACATATATCTGAGATCGTATTTTAAGCCACGCCTATCGTAACTACGGTTGTCATATATGACAAACAAACAAAATGTGCGTCGAATTATTCAGCATCCGCAACTGAATCGGTCGTCGAGGTGCCGAATAAGATATAATTGAGCCATGTCTGCCGATTTAGTGTCTTTTTTCATCTGCATACGGACATTTCTTTTTCATTATTAGTTGAAGGATTTTTAACGCCATTTTCCACAATATTCCAGTTATATCATGGTGTTTTCTGTCCCAATTAGCTTTACTGCTGGTGAGCTTATCCTGACACTAGTGCCAGAACTCTATTCTCCTGCTCTCAATGAGATAGACTCACTGTCAAAACACTGCACCACCGATGTAATTAAATACATATAATGTAGCCACGCCTCCACGTTGGGGTCTTATTTGCATATTGTTAAAGCATATCGACAACTATATATATCAACTTAGTCATGTTGACAAGAATACACAATATTCAAATATCATTCGCCTTCAACAAATGGTATAGAAAGTTAATGCGTAACGGTAGCCATGTGCGTGTTGCGTGGAGTACATGCATAGGGAAGCCTGAACATTCACTCTTTTGTGAACTGGCTGTCGTGAAATATTATACCGTTGAAATCAACTATAAGATCCAATGTACCAATAACTAATGGGGTTGTTTAGTATTTGTGAAAGCATACGAGCCGTCCCGCAAGAAAAACAACAATGTGGACTCTGTGTGGATTTTCTGTTTCAGGAAACGATTACTCTATACCTCTATCCCCCTGAGACGGAATGTTTCGGCCCGGATCGGTCTCATATGTTCTTTTAATCAAAAATGTATAATTGTAGATCCTGTCCCGATCTTCCCGCTACGTGTAATAGCAATCAGCTCAGCTCTCCAGACCCGAACCCACATATCCTGATTGGAGGTCTTGTAGGAGGCCCAGACGCGAGCGGTAACTACCAAGACGATAGAAACAACTTCCAGAGTAATGAAGTAGCGTGTGATTACAATGCTGGGTTTACATCGGCTCTTGCTGGTGAGTGTGAATGGCTTTATCAGCCTGCTAATAGAACAAATGAACAAGTTGTCTTTCATGTACAGTGTAGATCCAGATTATAACTGTTCTCAATTAAGCTACACACGCTTGTAAGAAGATGATGTCAACTGGTAGTATAGCATATAGTGGGGGTGATCTGAACTTACACTATAAAAAACGCCGACTTGTAAATTTGTGCAAGAAGGGGCTCATTTGATATATTTTTCTTTAAAGAACCTGGTACACAACCATTATCATTTCAACTATACCGATATGGTATGAAGAAAATTAGAGGTTAAGTGAGGTATATAACGACTTTGAGTATCAATTTCTTTTTCGGAACCAAGGGGAATAATTGTTTCTTGACTCAATTTAAAAAAAAAGGTGTTATCCCCTTTTGGAACTTAGTCCGATAAGTTGCTTTGTTAAGACAAGCATGTTATACAGAAGTGGTGGGCTGCTGGAGATTTGCCCGTTTCTATCAATATCCCATTACAATATATGCTGATGTAAAAAAAAAAAATATCTGTAAATAATAATCGGAAGATATCAATGAAACAAATGTCTTAAAGAAGAAATATATTACAGTCAGCAATGTATATAGTACATAATATTAAGCTATTTGAGGAGGTCATGGAAAAAGGGATTGACACAAGTTGGCTTTGAAACACACACTTCCAGAAAGGGTAATAACTCTTTGATTGCTGGTACCAATAAAAAGCATTCGCGTCTACTGCCCAGGCTGTATTCTAGTGGCATCTCAGATCAACAGTGTTGTCTTGATATTCCATGAATTGACTAGGGTTTCTTCCAAATGTAAACTGCTTTTTTATTATTCAGCAATGTAAGGGTTCAATACATACTAACCTTTACTATTTATTTATTATTTGTTAAACATTTGAAGGAAGAGTTCGAACTATTATATTCCCTTTCCCACAATGTTTACAAAGGCCGTCTACTGAAACAGGCGTCACACATTGTCTATATCAGGTTCAACATTTATTAAAGAAAGGACGGGTTACATAAATTCAACTAAATCGGTATTTTTCTTACCGTATTTCAAGTTCAATTTCCTAAATGCAAACGATGTTTAGCGCCGTTTCAGTAGACGACTTTTGCAAACTTTGTTGAATATGGAGAAATTGTTAAACTAAGCAATTTTGATTATGTTTTTTTCGTCAAAATTTCAAGAGATTGTACTATTTGACCTCAATGCAGACGCCATTAAAACTAGTGTACCCAGAACACGGTTTACAATGTAGACCTTAACAATAGTGGATAAAGGGATACGGTGTACAATGCAGACGCCATTAAAAATAGTGTATAAAGTATACGACATAAACAGAGAATGCACGGTTTACAAAGTTCTGTTTTCTATTTTTCAGGACTGACCCATTTCAGGGCACTGCTGTCACGATGAAGAGGATAAAGTAAGACTCGACTATTTTACAAACGGTGCAATATCTTATTGACAATTTTGTTTTAATTATTATGTTCAAATTCATTTCTTTTTTTTGCATGTATTCATTTTCAGACTAAAAAGCCTATTTCGTTTTGTTTATTAAAACTATAACATTTGAAACATTCACAATTTCTTCTTGAGTTATACTTTTAACCATTGTCCTGCTAGTCTCGACCTCAAAGCCACGGTATCTGTGTCCGTAGCAACGCTTTCTTTCAATCCAGGGGTTGTTAATTCGAACCCTGGCTCGGCTAATATTCAATTCGAAGTTTGACAAATGACAATGAGATAAGCGTCATTCATCTTCGTCTGCTTTATATAAAGTACTGCAGTGAGAAAGTCATAACACATGAGTAGGTGAACTGGCCGCCGTTGTATGGTGGACAATTGTTGAAGCAAACCAAAAATCATTTGACCAATGCCTATCAGGGGCGTAGCTTGGCAATAATCAATGTGTAGGCCGTCTCGTGAGAAAAATCAACATTGTGGACTCTGCGTAAAATATCGACCCGGATCAGCTTAAGCATGCCACACAGGCCTACCCGGAGAGACACTTTTCGCCTCCTGTGGATTTTTTGTTTCAGGAATCACTACTCTATATATCCCCCCTTAGACGGAATGTGTCGGCCCGGATCAGTCTGCGCGGACAGCGCAGGCTGATCTGGTCGATACATTACACAGATGTCTATCGCCGCAGCTACATTTTGAGAAAAAATGTGTAGGCACGTGCATACAGTGCCTAAAGGGAGCTACGCCCCTGACAATGGTGTTCTTGCGTGATGCGCCTCAAACTTCATTTGTGAATAATGTCAAAATAATCATGCAGTCTAAGCTTGACCTTCTTCTCTCGCTACTTTTCTTCTTGTCTTATATGCAAGATCCATTTCCTGTAAATAGTGTTTAAGTATTTCAATTATAAATCGGCAACGAATCATTCGAGCGGTTCTCTGCGAAAACTAACCATACAGTATGAAATTCTATGTTATTTCTAAATACTTTCCATATGAGTGGCACCAAGCAATTACCAGCCGTATGGTATCTGCACAGTCTGATCTGACTGTTCGTTAATTTATCATACACATGTAGAAAGTTTTAGGAAACCTCAGTTATGCAGTATCCATTATAATCCTTTAGAATTAAAACACAGTCAGGTCTATTCCCTAAGTTATTGCTGCAGAACACAACACAACCACTTGTGCTAGAGACTTACGTAAACGTGTCAGATTGTTTGGTGTTTTAAGCCGCTTTCAACATTGTTTCAGTTATACCACGGCGTTTCCTTTGTAAGTAATCAGTATTACTTGTCCATTTATCCTGACACTTGCGAGTCAATCGTACAACCCTGATCACCAAGGAGGGAAAGTCATTTAGTATGACCCGGTCGGTGATCGTGGCCGCGTCCTCCCGAACGAGGTGGGCGCTCGATCACTACACGAACGAGTCGGTATGTAAATGGGCCGGAAAGTGTTGACAGACAACATAACATAATCACGGTTGATTGTGTCAATCATAGGAAAGGGTGAAAGTCCATCATGGGGTTCGGGCTCAGGACCCTTGGAATGGTAGCCCTTGTCATTCCATTCATTGACTGTCCAGTAGTTAAAGGGATTTTAAAGAGATTCTAACATTATTATTTACGTTTGAGTCAAAAAGGAAAGATGAACATTTCAAACTGTTTTCACACTTGTTTATAAATATACTGAACATCTCGTCAGTTATAATTAGTTAAAGGGGATTTCAAAGATAGTTTAGCATTCAATTACGTTTGAATTAAATAGCACAGACGAACATGTCAACATATCACACATGTTTAAAAATGCAATAAGGTTGGTTTTCGTAAAGCGTGACTTATAATAAAGTCCCACATTAGCCTTTTCTTTCACATGACAAGCATGCAGCAGACGGCTTTGAATATTTCTAGGCAAACGCATGGACAATATTTGTAAATGCAATTTTAAGTATTGAATAGAGCTGTTGAAAACATTGTGGCAATAGAAGAAATTGCTCAATATGCGCAATTGCTCCTTTTGCGGTTTTTTAAAGACATCTGCCTCCAAAGCGTCTGCAAGTGGGATATTGTTAAAGTTATACACGTACATGTAACTGTAGAGTTTTAATTATTTAACATGTTTTGCTCCAGATGCATCGCAATGCGTATGCATATAGGACATAGTTAAATTGATTCATTCAATATACACTTCCTGATGAACTATCTAGTACATGATATACAGGCAAACTTAGAGTCAAAAGCTGGCGGAACAACATAGATGGCTGCTTAATGCAAGGCTAATACAGAAGAATTGTTGTTTAGTTTGGTTAACCTTTACTTTGCGGTTAAAAACAAATAGGCTGCATAACATAGGTGACCACTAATACAAGTTTCACTGTACATAGATAGTTCATGCTGCTCACCACGGGGTTCAACGTTTGATACCCATGGTCAGCTTTAGTTTTCCCTCAACATCGACGATTGACATACAGTTGTCTGATGTATATCCCGGAAAATGATCACTGCTCTTCATGTCATTTGAGTACATCCTGTTGAATGAATAACACTGTTGTTAATAAACACTTTCCCAAATACAGCTGATTTTTGTGGCATCTGCACCAGAATACATTTGAAAACATAGTGAGGAAAGCAGAAATTGCCCGTTTCTCGCAATGAATTGTGGTGAGACCCTAACAATTAACCCCTTCTCACATACACTACATCTGCAGCAGACGAAAGTAGAAAACAATGCGACAACAGCAGGAGTTGCTCAGTTTCTCGTACCGAATACTGATACACACCGAAAGATTAGCCTCCAACTCATCACTGAGTTCGAACTCAGGACTTGTTATCGCTGTTCCGACGATCATCTCGTCCTATAAGCCATTGCTTTTCATTCGTGTGTCATTCCCTTTGAGGGTACAGATCAGAACTGGTTAATTTATCTGTTTATTTGTGTGATGTCAGAGCTCTAGATAAGGGGCGTTTTGCATGTTCTAAAATCCATTTTTTATCATCTAACCCTAGGTTGTGGGTACTCAAAAGAATCGTCTCAGTGAGACGATTCTTTTGAGTACCCACAACATTAGGTTTGCTCTAATAATAAGAGCGAAATTGTGGGAAAACGAGCTGAATACCCCTCCTTACCTGGACCTCTGGGTGTTATACGCCATTTTCAACAATTGTTCAGTTATACCACGAAGATTTCTGAGTAATTTACCAAGTCTACCGGTCCATTTATCATAATACCAGCGTGTCAGTCGTAATGCAAGCTCTACACTACTGAGTTTAAAGGCGGGAAACCCATAACAACCAGACTAAGAACAGGTCGAAATAAGTCCTATACAGATTACTTAATGTTTTCGCGATATAGTATTTTTAACAAAATGCATTACCTATAAAAGAAATTCATTTGCGTTTCCAGCTGCTGGACGTGAACTTAAACACAATTTGCTCATTATACTAAACACTAGTTTAAACATAATTTGCCCCTCATACTATACACTAGTTTAAACACAATTTGCCCATCATACTATACACTACTTTAAACACAATTTGCCCATCATACTATACACTACTTTAAACACAATTTGCCCATCATACTATACATTAGTTTAAACACAATTTGCCTCTCATACTATACACTACTTTAAACACAATTTGCCCATCATACTATACACTAGTTTAAACACAATTTGCCCATCATACTATACACTACTTTAAACACAATTTGCCCATCATACTATACATTAGTTTAAACACAATTTGCCCATCATACTATACACTACTTTAAACACAATTTGCCCATCATACCATACACTAGTTTAAACAATATTTGCCCATCATACTATACACTACTTTAAATACATTTTGCCCATCATACTATACACTACTTTAAACACAATTTGCCCATCATACTATACACTAGTTTAAACAATATTTGCCCATCATACTATACACTACTTTAAACACAATTTGCCCATCATACTATACACTAGTTTAAACAATATTTGCCCATCATACTATACACTACTTTAAACACAATTTGCCCATCATATTATACATTAGTTTAAACACAATTTGCCTCTCATACTATACACTACTTTAAACACAATTTGCCCATCATACTATACACTACTTAAAACACATTTTGCCCATCATACTGTACACTATTTAAAACACAATTTGCCCATCATACTATACACTACTTAAAACACATTTTGTCCATCATACTATACACCAGTCTAAACACAATTCGCCCAACATACTATACACTACTTAAAACACTATTTGCCCATCATACTATACACTACTTAAGACACAATTTGCCAATCATACTATACACTACTTAAAACACATTTTTCCCATCATACTAAACACTAGTTTAAACACAATTTGCCCATCATACTATACACTAGTTAAACACAATTTCCCCATCATACTATACACTACTTTAAACACTATTTGCCCATTATACTATACACTACTTAAAAAACGTTTTGCCGCTCATACTATACACTAGGTTAAACACAATTTGCCCATCATACTATAAACGACTTAAAACACAATTTGCCCATCATACTATACACTACTTAAAAACACATTTTGCCCATCATACTATACACTACTTTAAACACAATTTGCCCATCATACTATACACGACTTAAAACACAATTTGCCCATCATACTATACACTACTTAAAACAATATTTGCCCATCATACTATACACTACTTAAAACACATTTTGCCCATCATACTATACACTAGTTTAAACACAATTTTCCCATCATACTACACACTACATAAAACACAATTTGCCCCTCATACTACACACTACATAAAACACAATTTGCCCCTCATACTATAAACTACTTAAAACACAATTTGCCCATCATACTATACACTACTTAAAACACAATTTGCCCATCATACTATAAACTACTTAAAACACAATTTGCCCATCATACTATACACTACTTAAAAAACATTTTGCCGCTCATACTATACACTAGTTTAAACACAATTTTCCCATCATACCATACACTACTTAAAAAACATTTTGCCCATCATACTATACACTAGTTTAAACACAATTTGCTCATCATACTATACACTACTTAAAACACATTTTGCCCATCATACTATACACTTCTTTAAACACCATTTGCCCATCATTCTATACACTACTTAAAACACATTTTGCCCATCATACTGTACACTACTTAAAACACAATTTGCCCATCATACTATACACTACCTAAAAACACATTTTGCCCATCATACTATACACCAGTCTAAACAAAATTCGCCCAACATACTATACACTACTTAAAACACTATTTGCCCATCATACTATACACTACTTAAAACACATTTTTCCCATCATACTAAACACTAGTTTAAACACAATTTGCCCATCATACTATACACTAGTTTAAACACAATTTGCCCATCATACTATACACTACTTTAAACACAATTTGCCCATCATACTATAAACGACTTAAAACACAATTTGCCCATCATACTATACACTACTTAAAACACATTTTGCCCATCATACTATACACTACTTTAAACACAATTTGCCCATCATACTATATACGACTTAAAACACAATTTGCCCATCATACTATACACTACTTAAAACACATTTTGCCCTTCATACTATACACTAGTTTAAACACAATTAGCCCATCATACTATACACTACTTAAAACACATTTTGCCCAGCATACTATACACTAGTTTAAACACAATTTGCTCATCATACTATACACTACTTCAAACACAATTTGCCCATCATACTATACACTACTTAAAACACAATTTGCCCTTCATACTATACATTACTTAAAACACATTTTGCCCATCATAGTATACACTAGTTTAAACACAATTTGCCCATCATACTATACACTACTTAAAACACTATTTGCCCATCATACTATACACTACTTAAAACACAATTTGCCCATCATACTATACACTAGTTTAAACACAATTTGCCCATCATACTATACACTTCTTTCAACATAATTTTCGAACCATTTAGATCAACGTAAGCCTTCACATTCGAGGAATCTAATCTGGATCAGCAATTTTACCAAATCTATTCATACATATCTTTCTAATAATACTATTCTATAAAATAAATCGCGCAAGCACCAATAACGATGCTGTCAATCAAATCTGCAGCAGACGAGTTTTTTTTTTAAAATGTGTGGCTGAATGAGAATTTGGTCTTCATGATAAGTTTCTATTTTGTCGCATAGTTTTATAATCTACTCAATAATCAAACTTCTCACGCATACAGATTTTCTCAGTTTTCTCAGCAGTTTCTACATAGTTTTTTTAGGCATATCCTGTAACATAAATTGTTTTTTAATTTAATTTGTTTCATTGCCATAATCCTTAGAAGGCCTTCATCAATATTGTTTTATTTTTTCTTATCTATTGCACAATTTCTATTGGTTGAAATATATAAGTGAAAGTACTATCAGTAAAACCATTGTGACAAAAGGAGAAAATGCTCATTATTAGCATTAGAGAGTTTCCTTATTTTTGAATACCAGCAAATGTTTTGAAAGTCGTCACCTGTTGAAGATGTGTTGTATGTCGGAAAGGATTAACAAAAGAGTTTCTTAAAATGTACTATAAATGTTTTATAACAGAATTTGAAGATTATATTTTGTAATCCAAGGCCCTGCAGATTTTACAGTTTATAAAATTGACCTAACATTAGTATAAATATTCCCTATATCCTGTGTTTTCCTCACTATGACACCTCTGTTGTTACATATTTAAAACACATATAAAAAAAGTAGAAATTATCAAATACTTTCCCACATACTAAAAATCAGAAGCAGAAGAATTTGAAATAATCATGAGAAAAATATGGAATCTCTCTTTAATATATTAACAATTAGCTTTATAATATATATGAAAGCAATGTGGCAATAGTAGAAATTGCTGATCATGCTTTCAAAAGAGGCTGCTGCAGACGCCTCAGAAATCAACTTTATCAGGACAACATTTCAAATTCTGTTTAAATTTTCAAGATATTACATGTACTTGTTTTCACAGAATACAGTCCTTAACATAGCATATCGAAGGTTAATCACATCGCCATAAAGTCTTTATAAGCGTTAAATAATTTTTTTGGTAAACAATGGACATTTAGGTGCCATTGCTCGTTCTGAGCAATGGAACCTAAATTTGCATTGTTTACAAAGGGTTCATAATTGCCCTTAAACCAGGGATCTCAAAATAGGTTTTTATTCACAACCGTTTCACGCCAAGCCCTCGATATGTATGTAGTATTACTGTTCGATGACAGTTACCCTTTCCTACATATAGACACATTTTAATACATCTCCAGCCGATGCCTTTGAAAACAGTGTGACACGAGGAGAAACGGCTCACAACGGAAAATTCTGCCTTTTGTCACAATGTTTTCAGCTTCAATCAATAATAAAACTCCCATTCAAAGAGACTCTCCAAATTTATCATATATTGGAAAGGGTTAGAATACATTTCACTGAAATGATGTACAATGACAACTGTTTTAGGATATTTTCATAAATATTTTCCTACTTTCAAAAGCTTATATGTTATATAAATCTCTGCTTTCAATTGATATATTTCAACGCATTTGTCTTGCAAAAAATATCACGTTTTTTCTTCTGGCCCACACACGTCTCAGATATCAACAGAGTGTAGGCCTATTTATGGCAGGCAGTTATCCCATCAGCTTGAATTCAGGAATTCTGTATAATTTCTGTCACCAATCCAAACTGAAATGAAAACAGACTTGAGCGCAAAGGTCATACATTGTCATGTTGAAATAATACAGTGAATGATTGAAAAAGAAAAGAAAAACCAAGGTCTGTAATACATGCTTGCACAATGAATCTGTATTCCAAATACACACAAGCATGCATTTCCCTGTTGTACTTATCTAAATAATGAAGGACATGTTATGACAGTTGAGCTTCTGTTTTTCTAATTCATTTCATTTTTCTAACAGTTTTACACAATCTCTTTTCAGTATACATGTAAATGTATTGTTGGACAGGGGCGTAGCTCCCTTTAGGCACTGTAGGCACATGTCTACACATATTTTCTCAAAATGCCCAAAAATGCAGCTGCGTCGATAGAAATATGCGTAATGTATCGACCAGATCAGCCTGCGCTGTCCACACATACTGATCCGGCCGACACAATCCGTATTAGGGGGATAGATGTATAGAGCAGTGATTCCTGAAACAGAAAATCAACAGGAGGCGAAAAGTGTCTACAATGTTGGCTTTCTCACGAGACGGCCTACACATTGATTATTGCAAAGCTACGCCCCTGTTTGAAATGTATTAAACTAGAAAATACGTAACAATTGAGTCCTGTCTAGTAGTTTTAGGTTCCTGCTACATCTGAGTGTAGTAAAGACACGGCTGAGCCTGTGCATATGCAGTCTTAGCATTTGTTCACTGACCATCAGGGGCGTATCTTTGCAATAATCAATGTGTAGGCCGTCTCGTGAGAACATCAACATTGTGGACTCTGCGTAAGCATTCCACACAGGCCCTCCCGGATAGACACTTTTCGCCTCCTGTAGATTTTCAGTTTCAGGAATACATTTATCCCCCTAAGACGGAATGTGTCTGCCGGATCAGTCTGCGAGGACAGCGCAGGCTGATCTGGTCGATACATTACGCAGATGTCTATCGCCGCAGCTGCATTTTAGGGCATTTTGAGAAAAAATGTGTAGGCACGTGCCTACAGTGCCTAAAGGGAGCTACGCCCCTGAGGTCCATCTACATGTAGTGTTGTGCTAGATGCAACTGTTGACATGAAATGGAAACGTAACCCCACTAGTTTCATGTCAAAATAACTATAAATTCAACTGATGTAAAAAGAAGAATGGCATAAGTACACAACATATCTAGATACGTCTCTTTACATTCAACACAGTGAATGATTATGCAACTAATTAGTCAAAACTAGTGTAAACAAAACATCACACATACGGTCCATTTTCCGATTTGAACGAAGTTTTATATTCAATTATTTCATCTGTTAATTAAACAAATGAAATGCTGCCGAAATAGTAGGCCGTTTTTTATTCTCTATGACAACTTGCGAAAGCGACTATTATTCATATAACGCACCTACTAAAATAAACCACGGTTTCATTGAAAAACTTACCAGCGAGAAAGATCGACAATATTTAGGATGAATATTGACCATAGGATTATTCTAGACATGTCCATTTGTTTTCGGATTGTACGAGCATTGAAAACAGATCGGTGAATTTCTGAACGTTAGTCACTCGTTCACTGCACTTGGGATTGTCCGTTCGTAATCCGGTTGCTTTCGTTTTCAATATCGTTGATAATTGTCCAAATATAAAACTTCCTATTCATGTACAACCCTTAAAACATCGACAACAACTATCCACCGAATCAACATTAAATTTTCGATTCAAACCGGAAATTTACAAATTTGTTCACTAGAAATGGGAGTATATCGCGAAAAAATATTGTTCCACCTATTTTCCACCCAAATCGTTTGGTTTACATTGTTTAAAAGTCCAACTGAAATATCAAAAGGTAGCTTTGAGCTGTCACCATGTTATTTCAAGTTTAGTCCGATAATGTAGCACGCCTCAAAGTGAACTTAATCTTGAGTCCGAAAATCCTACGTTTTAATTTAATTCTCAATTTAGTCAGGTATGTGAATATGGACTAAGTTTCAAAAGCGTACTTGGAGTCCGATAATTTAATCTCAAGTCCGAGAATCTTATTTGTCTAGTCAACCACTTTTAAAATCATTATCTATGACCAAAGGATGCTCTTTAATTTTTGTTAAAATCATTTAACGTTTTTATTTCGTAAGTAGGAAGCACCTATAGATATATGAACCGTCCCGCGAGAAAACCAACATGATGGCCTATGCACTCCGCACAGACTGATCCGGACCGACACATTACGTCTCAGGGGAATAGAGATATAGAGTAATGATTCCTGAAACAGAAAATCCACAGGAAAAGAACAATGCCTATCCGGTATGCCTGCGCGGCAGACTTAACCTGATACATGTCTGTGTCGATATTTTACGCAGAGTCCACAATGCTGGTTTTCTCGCGCGACGGCTCATACTCTATATCACAAACAATTGCATTTTGTCAGTGCTCGCGTAAACGTTTGTGTATAATGAGTGTCGATGTTCGAAAATCAACCCCAATGCATTTGCGTTCAGTGTAGATCGAGATCAGCAAGCGCGCACGCGCTGTCTGATCCGAGTCTGTACTGTTCGCTAGCTAGTCATTTATGAAGCGTCCAGCGCAAAGAGATCATGTTACAACTGCGAACAGTAGACTCGGACGAGCCTGCGCATACACGCACAGTGGCATCATTGGCTGTCAAAGTTTAGGAATAGCATTGCGGCTGATGCGCTGGTTTCAACAGGACTGGTAATAAACAATGGAAACGACATGATATTACTGATGCGCTAGCTTCAACAGGACTGGTAATACACAATGGAAACGACAAGATATTACTGATGCGGTGGTTTCAACAGGACTGGTAATAAACAATGGAAATGACATGATATTACAGATGCGCTGGTTTCAACAGGACTGGTAATACACAATGGAAACGACATGATATTCCTGAACTACTAATGAAAGCGGCGTAAAACAACCTAAACATAAATAGAACAGAAGGGTATTTAGATATACCAAATTGATTTCACTCCGATATTCCCATCTGATTGATTGATTGATTGATTGATTGATTGATTGGGGTTTAACGCCGCTTTAAACAATTTCTCAGTCATACCACGGCGGCCAGTTCACCTACACATGTGTTTCCTGGTTTTCTCACACCAGTACTCCACACAACAATCTTCCCAAGCAACTGACTGCTTTTCCACATAGACTTAGCCCATTGGTGGAAGACGAATGACGCATGTCGCAATGACTTTTGTCAAACGTCGGAAAGAAAGTTGGCCGAGCCGGGATTTGAACTCACAACCCCTGGATTCGATATTCCCATCTGACTCCAAAATGAGATGTGGTGAAGCAGTATCGATGAACGCTATTAACATATGAGTTGGTACCCCGGCTCGATCAATAATCATTTCATCTGATTAACAAACGTGTTTGTGACTCGTTTTATTCGTTTTCCACCGACGGACTTAAAATGTCTATGTGCAGTTAGCTAGTTAATTGGGAAGTAAGTGTTTGGATCATAGGTGGGAGAAAGCCAGGCCACACATGGTTTGGTAAACTGTCCAACGTGATATCATTGTAAAACAGTTTACAAAATCGGTATAGAAGCGCCAGTCAATAAATAAATCAAAAATGTTGTGTAACATACGACCCGTTGTTGCTCGTTACCGCACAAAATGTTTACGTTTTAGATGCAGCTGTTAATATGAGCCACGTCTAGTAAAAACAAAAACAGTATTTAAGATTAAATTATGTACTTTCTTTAATATATATCTATAACTTTATAAGCCATGTCGAGGGCTTGGTGTGAAACAGTTGTAACTAAAAACCTATTTTGAAAACCCTGGTTTAGGGGTAATATTGACCCCTTTGTAAACAATGCAAAGTTTCCATTGTTTACCAAGAAAAATGATTTTAACGCTTATAAAGACTTCATGACGAGGTGATTAACCTTGGTAAAAAAATACCAATTTTAGTTACAACCATTTCACGCCAAGCCCTTGATGTGCAGGTTGTGACATTCACCCTCATACCTTGGAATACGTTTAGCATTAGTCAATTATCGTTAGTACATGTAAAAAGAATTAAAACGAGAAGAAGAAAAAACAAATACTTCGTGCAGAATGTTTTAGAGTAGTCTATACGTTCATATCCCAGCTGGAAAGCAATTTTCTGGATAGTATGTAACGTGGTTTGTCTTTCGGTACAGCCTACCGAACAAATGCCTTCATTAGAGTGCTAAAACGTAAAGCAGTAAAATGCAATCCGTTTTATTCATGAATGTGTGTTTAAATTTTTGAAAAATATTATATCTTTCGAGTCAATACATGTTTTACCCTTAAAAGGAATATGGCAAATATGTAAATATTAGGGATGGCAATGGTTAGCGATATTACTAACCGGTTACTCGTACAATTTTGTAACCGGTTACCCGGTTAACCGTATAGATTCATAGACAATAAATATCCACTGTTTTAGCCGAATATGGTTGCGCATGTTAGTGGTTCCACCAGTCCAAGACAGTTCATTACCACACAAACTGCACTTTACTTTGTTATCATCAGCACAGCGTTTGAAATACTTCCAGACAAAGGATATAGCAGGCGGCATTATGGCAATATATTCTGTAGATCTTTTTTAATGAAGTGTCTGCTATACGATTTATAATATGTCGAATGAAAAAGGTCATCATCATATGGGTTTATTCACCCTCGCCTTTATTGAAAAAGGTAAATAGCTGCATATCTTTAAATACCAACTCAGAGACAACAATTCAAATGTATCACACTCACTCCAATTAGTTGTATTATCAAAACAAACGCCGAATATAATTAATAAGTCATTATCGTATAATTTCTGCCTTTATTAGACATCAAACTGTTTTAAAAAGAAACAAAGCGTCCTTTAATTAACAATTACACAAACAAACGATCATCAATAAAATCGAGTGCGGCTGTTATCGCAGTAATGACTGGCCGATCGAGGTGTGAATAATTAACCTCTCATGTCAGATACGTGTCACAAATTGAAAAGAACAAAAGGTGAAACACAACTGTGTATACATTTTATCTTTTCTTCCGAAATTACTAACCGATTAATCGGAAAACGTACGGTTAACCGGGTAACCGATTAATCGTTGCCATCCCTAGTAAATATAATTGCTGAATAAGTAATTTAATTGTAACCATATACACATATACACATACACATATAAATATACAACGGACGACTTTAAAACGCATTGACACAACAGTTGAACATCTCTCTAAATAAATATGAGTTATTCATTTTAAAATAAAAATTCTGCAATAGTTGTAACACTTCACCTATATTCATATAGATAAATTATTTTCATATTTCAACTTTGCAAGCATTTCTTGGCTAAGTCTGATAAAAGTCTGACCTTCTATATGATTAAAGGTGCTGAAATCCAGATTATAAATGGTAAAGTCAAAGTTTTAAAACTGTTCAAAAGTTGACTTGAAATATTAGAATCAGAATTATTGGATAAAATTGAAGTCATGATGCAACTTTCCAGTACAATAAAAATCTAAAAATGGATCGTGTAGGTTTCATGTCTACATGATAGACATGTTCATGACTTTCAATTTGAATTTTTTTCAATATTTACTGCCAAAATATTTTTAAACTATTTATTACTTCCTTTGTTGTCACTATTAGCAACATTTGCTGAAGTTTCAACATTTTCAAAAATTTGATCTCCATCTGGAGTTTAACACCTTTAAGGGTATCACTCATACACTTCCATGTTAAATGTTAACGTATCACTCGTCTATAGCCGTTTTAAATGTTGTGTTGCTTATGTTTCATTCAGCATCTCAGGCAGTAAACATGACGTCAATATCACGTTGGCTTCTCTGTGATGTGGCCGAGCCTACTCTAGGTTGCCCACTGCTGTCGCAATATACAAATGTTAGAATAATGTTAATTTCCAATTAACTAATAACAACATTCTTAATAAAATATACACAACAGAAATTGGTCTTGAAAATAAAGTCCTCAGGCCTATAATAAAATGTACTTTATAGTTGAATCTTATTTTGTAGTTTCTGTTTATAAATGTCAAAACTTCGTTACATGAATACATGCCCAACCCGTTGTCATTCGAGGTACATTGGTTAAATCAGACATATCCGAAGCAATGACTGTACAACATATTTTTCAACTGCTTTAACCTAAGACACTTTCCACTGTAACTGCATTTTATCATTACTTTGGATATCTATGGTTAGACATTTTAAGCAGGCAAAAACACTATTAAAAATACTTTTGTATCTCATGTAATACACAGGGCAACGTCTTTACTCGTTATATACAAATTCATTTAACCAATACCTAGATATTTCAAAAATATATTTACAAAATGACAGATGCACTTGCTCTATTGCCGGTGCTGACTGAACAAAAACCCAGACTTCAGCACAGGTGCCAGTCTCGTATAAAACTAAAAATAGCATTTGACTATATATTGACAAGGTACATTTCCTATTCTACGGCCCGGGACTTCACTGAGGTGATATTTGTTTTTTTATTATTCGACATATTTTGCTGTATCAATTTATGACAAAGCGCCTTATACAGCATTATAAATGCGTACAAGAGAAAGAAAGAAATGTCCTTTCGGAAAAAGCGTAGTTTTATGTTTTTATATAAATATCTTTTACAGTTGTACCTGATTTTCATGTTAAATGAGTTCTTAATCGGATTCATTACGGAGATAAAGATTTTCGTCGCGCAACTCCTGAGTACAGATTACTTAACGTGTGTTATGGCTGTATAATAAGTAATATATAATTGCCCTATGATAGCAGCGCATTACAATCAATTATATCATGACACTTCTTAAAAATGGAAGAATCATCTGATTTACGAGTTTTTACTCGACCTCACGTCACCTCAGTGATGTCCCCGAGCAGTAGTTTTGAATAAAAACCTATATCTTGCTTTTAAATCCATTAACTTGCTTGGAATGTAACATCTTTGAAAATAATAATACCACGCGAATAGCTTAAGGTAAATTACAACCATTGCGGTCAATCAGAAAATTTGCCGTTGAAAAGGCAATGTACCTTGTCAATATATAGTCAAATGCTATTTTTAGATTTTTCAACGAGACTGGCACCTGTGGTCTTCAGAACCATAGTTCAGTGTTGGCGCTATTTTCGAATCAAATATCTTCAACAGGATTTTGCCAGGTACTTTTCCAAATGTTGTCATACCAGTTTTTAAAGAAAATAAAGCTTTACTTGGTTTTGAAGCTAGTGTCATTTCCGGCGTATGCTTTGATGCTTTTGTGAAAAATACATTAGTATCAAGTAAGAATGCTTTAAGGAGTGTCCAATGATAGAGGGTCCGCGCATAAAACGGCAGCCCAGGGTTCGATAAATGTTTTGGTAATATCAACGACTTTATAAACAATTATAATGGATTCCGTACTTAGCGTATAGGGTTATAGGAATAGATAGCATTTCCACGATAATACAGGAAGTTATTGCAATGTTCTCAAGAAACGCCGCGAAAAAAATCATTCAATTGTTTTTACATCATTTGTAAAATAACACAAATCAGGTAAGGATACGGTATAGTCCAAACATGTAAAAAGATAATTACAATCAAAATGGCTATTGCCATTGAAATACCAAAGTTAAGAATCAGAGTTACTCGTCATTTTAAATGTATATGCGTTACAAAACTGGTTTAAAATACAAAATGCAGTCAACACAAACGACAAAACAGAAATAGAAATAATTTGAAGAAATAAAGGCAAAATAGATACAACTAGAAAGAAACTTTTGATATGAATGTTAAAGAGCAGTCTATACTATTATAACGGAGCTTGTAAATCACTTTCTTGATAGTATGAAACGAGTGTTTAGTCCTTCAAAAGTCCAAACACGATGTGCTATAATGCGTGGCTTATTATTGGTCGAATTAAGTATAATATGTTTAGAACTGTTTTGTTTTGGAAAAAGAGTGATTTTTAGAAAATTAAGATTCATTAAGTGCCCTATGATCCTGCCACAACTGGCAAATTGTTATACTTGTGCAATTACGTCACAATGTTACATTGGAAATACCCGGTGTATTTAAGCCGTAAGTTTTTGGAAAAGAGGGCTGTTACGAGGGACGTTGGAAGGAGGTGGGAAGACATGATATATATTACCGCATCTGCATACATTGAACATTACTAAGGGTATCACTGATACAATGTCATAACAAATATAAAGAGTCTCACTCATACATTGTCATAATAAATATTAAAGGTCATACATTGCCCTGTTAAATGCTGGTTCCATGTTGTTATATGCAGCATTGCTCACTGCAAACAAGTCGGCGATATCACTTTGGCTGCTCTCAAGTCTGGCCTGGTCAATGTGGTCATATGTATGATCACCAGGATTGGTCTCAGCCATAGGCAAACCAGTGCTGTAGTAAAACATACATGTTAGAAAAATGTTAATTTCTGTTTACTGAATATAGAATATTCTACAGAACACGGAATACAGAGGCTTTATTTCATATATCATAAATAAGTATTTATCACACTTGGTTGTGTCGATAATACGCGTTAACATAGGCTTAGTAGAAAAGAGGAATGTTCAAGATATCGTTTAACAGTTATGTGTTTGTATTTTAAATGAATTCCTATCAATCTACATATAGAAGTTTGAACTCGGCTTTTAACCACAACTTCATAAACAACACGTACATTTAAAGTCAGCCAATAACGGGAGATTATCTTACCAATTCCATGTGCATGTATTTATTACATTGGATTTCAACCCATATAACTTTTAGTGTTTTCTGTCATGGTAATTGCATGTTTTTTTTCATGACAATATCATATTCAATCTGAGTCAGTACATAGTACATTGTCAGTAAAATGGTAATCCTTACACGTATTCATATGACGAGACATATATATCCTCATTCAATAAAAAGCCGAAATAGGAAACAAGATGCAATAATGTTCAGTATATCTACCAAACATTATAATTAAGCTTGAAGAAGATATTGTATGGTATAACGAATTAACCCGTTAACCGATACAGCAGTTTGACTGACTACCTACAACTGAGAGTCTACTAGTTATATTGATGTATATACAATATTAGATTGTCCACCCAGAATGGGAAGTGAATATTCTTTTTTATCATTGACTAAGTGGGTCAGTTTATGACCCACAAGAGTTAATTGACATTTATTAAAATGTCCTTTTCACACAGACTTGTCACTCACTTCACCCTTCTTCGAGCCCCCTTGGTCGATACGATATACTGCAAGACATACAATAATATCATAAAGGGAAATATTAAACTGGATTTGATTCAGGATGATTCAGATTCACGTTCCTGATAATCTCGGTCTACGGTAGTGTCCCTTTCGCAATGTACTTGGTGATACACTGCTTTTGTCACACTTAAATACCAACCCACAGGCAACATGTTGGCAGCAGACTAATTCCAGGGCTATCTTATCCTTCCAAACTAAGCCCATCATTTTATTATATTGATATAGCTTACGGCAGTGATAGGCCGATCGTAATATTAATGAATATGTCATAACAAGGCACCCATTTGAACTTGAACGGTTTATCCAAGTTCCAAAAGGGTATCACTAATACATTTCTATGTTAAATATTAAGGATAGCACTCATACATTTCTATATTAAATATTAAGGGTATCACTCATACATTTCTATATTAAATGTTAAGGGTATCACTCATACATTTCTATGATAAATGTTAAGGGTATCACACATACATTTCTATATTAAATATTAAGGGTATCACTTATACTTTGCCGTGTTAAATTGTGTGTACCTGTTGTCACATGCAGCATCACTAGCAGAACACCTGACGTTAGTATTGCTGCGTTCTATATTTAAGCTGGCATATCCACTGTTATCAAGGCTGTTCTCATCTCTAGTTTGTAAATTGCTGTAGTAAAGAGTTAATGTTAAACACATATTAATGTCATATTTACTGATTACAAAATAGTGAAGAGGAAATAGAATACAGAAGTTTTGTTTTGTAAATAAAGGCTTACGGCCTATAATGCAACATAATACATATATAATCATAATTCATTGTGTCTATACATGTGTAAATAGCCAAGGACGTAGTATAACTGTGGAAAGTTCAATGGAGAGTGTTACCTTTCGCCCATTATAAGAACATTCATTTATCATTTGCAGTGAACATCGCAGCAGGTATCAATAAATGCAAGAGGTAAAATCTCAAATGATATTTTCTTTCAAAAGATTAGATTAAATTTACTTTGTCTGGATAAACGTGTTTATTAATTGGTTGAGTTATATTGTAATAGCATTTCAATTCACCTTGGTTGCGAAAGGATCTTCTATATTGAAAACTGTGATATTGAGATAAGAGATGACTAATAATGAATATTTAGATTAACGGCAACATTTTGATTACTGGATACAGCAATTCTCTACCAAAGAACAACCGTAAAATATTTGTGATAAATACGACACATTTTGATCTGAATCTGGTCTGCATTGTCTGCTAATTAGTCATAGAAGGCTGCATGAAACATGTGTTAAGCATTTTCCATTTCGTTGCGCGAGTCGGTATTTGTCCATATGTGTAATAATAACATTAAGGTTGCTTTTCCAGTTGCACTGCTTAAATTTGAAAGTGAAGTAGACATACTCAGAAAACAAAGTATTCCCCATGTTTACGTACTCAAGTATTCATGAATGATTGGTGCGTCATAAGAATTATCTACGTCGAGCAGTGCTGGCTTTAAAATCCTCAATATAATCTTTACAGCGACGCGATAACAGCATGATCCAGCCGCTGACACACTGTGCGTTGGTTCTTTGCGACAATATCAGGCTGATCAGGGTATTCACAGATCGTGATCGGGTCATACAAGATTCTTAGAATTATTTGTTAAACGATTATGACCACGTTCAGAAAGCCTAACGGCATGGCACATATACATCCCTATCCGAACAACAATTAATTAAGTATATAATTCGTTGATCTTCACAATAATGGCATAAACATGAAACACAATAAATAAAAGCAAAACACAAAATCAACAAGGTAAATAATTAATAAAAGGTAAAGTATATACAGACAAAATGCAGACAGGGTCACAGCCGTATATACTTACAAATACTGACCCTCAGTGTGTCAGGGTCTGAAAAAACATTAGACTGGCGATAGTGTTTCAAAAGAAGCAATATGATCTTGTCAAAATGTGTTTGATGGATACCAGAATCTAACGCTTAACGTCTTTAAAGGTGCTGAGCTCTGGGATACAGTAAGAGCAATCATTTCACTTTCCAGTACAATAAACATCTAACTATTGATCCGTTATGTCTCATTTTTACTGGGTAGACATAATCAGTAAGCCAAATTGTGTACATTGTCATGACCTTCTATTGAATGTTTTTCAACATTTAATGCCAAAATTGTTTTGAACTATTTAGTACTTATTTTGTTATCACTATTAGCAATATTTGCAGAAGTTTCAAAATTTGAATTTTGATCTTCATCTAGGTGGTGTTCAGCACCTTTTATATCAAATTACGCGAAATACATCCGCGTCGAAAGAATCTCTGATAAACCTCTTTCTGCGTAGAAATGGGTGTATACATTCCCCAGAATGCATTGCATATATGACATTAAGTTTAAATTCATTTTAGATGTGTATTGGATGCGCTGGAAATTATATTTATTTTATCATTTTTAGTATTTTGACATTGAAAGTGAAAGTAAAGGTATGTAAAAAAAAAACCAGTTTCGTCCCAAATGACGTTTACCATTTTCGCCGGGTTAATTCTTTATTGTTGCATAACATGTACATGACCCCCCCCCCCCCCCTCCCCTCACACACACACATTTTCTTTGGATTATTTTAAAGTTTAGAGGTAACTCTTTTTAATGGATGATCTACGTCAGAAACGCTTGGAAAGTGTGACAACTGAGGGTTTAAACGGGTTCATTTAAACGGAACACAAGACGGACGGTATTTGGTTAATTTAAATGCTTTAAACATTTGTAGGTTCAAATCAGCGGCCTTTTATGGCACACATCTATTTAAATATTCCTCTTAATCGATTCTACTCATGGGCATCTTTTAACAGTGGTGAGCCTTTTGTTCTTTTCGACCAGTAAGTTTTAAAAGTTATACAGAAATATTTATGTTGTACATACCTGTGCTTTGATTTTGCTTTCATCACGATAAAAACCACTGCTGCTACCACACCTATAAAAACTACACCACCCACAACGCCACCGATGATGCCAATCAAAGAAGGAGTTGCATCTTCATCATCTGGATTTTGACAAACTGTTGATATGATCATAAAATATGAAATGTTTAAAAAACGTGAGTACAATTTAGAAAACACCTTAGTAATCAAAATATAATGTGGTGTTACTTGGGTACAAAGCATGATCATAAAGCAATGAAACGTTCGATGCAAGATTTCCCCGTTACCCGTAAACATTGACAATCAGACATGAATAAAAGTGTAGTCGCAATTCGAACCATTAAATTGGTAAAACAACTTTTCAATTTTACATTTTGATATTTTGCTTTATGAATTCACCCTTCCTTTCACACTTCAAGGGTGAAATGGCATATAAAGCGATACATGAGAGGCTACAAGCCTATTTAAGCAAATCACCGAACGTGCTCACAGCAAGGGGCTAACTGCGGATTACGTTTGGACTTGGATTTACCGTTCCCACAAGTCCCACAAGTCTAACTTAAACACTTCACAATAGCACTTTGTTATGTCTATATATTGAATGTTAATGGAGTTAAATGCAAAATACTATACACACAGTATGGTGGTCTATCGATATACTATAATTTGACATACATATGCGCATCTGCTATCTAGATAGGTTCTGCTAAGCACACCTCCTGGTTTACAATGGATTTAAGCCATTTTTTTAATGCAATTAACACATATACATGTCATATCAAATTCACAATTGCCTAACAATGATAAATATATTGATAGTCCAATTCTACTATCAAAGCAGAAATAAATTCCTGTGGTATCTACATTTTCTTCAGCGTGATATAACTGAAATATTGTTAAAAACGACGTAGAACATCATACGAACAAATTAATCAATTTCTTAAAGTGTTTCACAACGCATAGGTGAAAAGTTTTAAATGAATTGCTTTTGAATTAATTGTAAATCCCAACATTTTGAAGGTGTCTTTACAGCGGTGTCAAATGACAAATGCACCACTGATATATGCAATTTATATGGCAAAAAAGAAAAAGATTATTGTACTTTAAAAATAAATCTGCCCAGACCCGGAATCGAACCCCGGTCTCCCGCGTGACAAGCAAATATGCTAACCGTTACAATAGCCGGACATCGCCATTGCATCGAGTTAATTTATAAAATCACTATAAATCGATAAAACGAGCTTGCGAATTATTTATAATTGAAGCGTTTTATCTTTACTAAAAACAACTATCATTTAAATAATTTGATTCTCTTTTGGTGTATATTTTATCACTTGGACTTGACTATATTATTCCATCTTCTGGGGTTGTTATGGTTAATTTCGGATGAGAATCCGATGTATTTATGCAGGAATCTAGAATGAAGTACTTAGATTCCTGATAACGTTACCGCCGAAAAGCGTCTTGTACATTTTATTGAAAGGATTTTTGAAAATTCCGACGTCTAGGCTAACTTACACATTTACCGTATATGTTATATTTTGTCAACCATTTATTTTATTATCATTTCAATAATTAGATTTTTTGAGTATATATGTTATCATTAGGACTCGATTATCTGATTTTATTTTTAGTCGGAATCGAAAAGCTGCCACTCGATTTACAATATTTAGGAATCACCCATGGACTTTACGCGCGATCAAGTATGTTGAAAGCGTAGAAATACATTTTTTATTTTAATCATGTAATTCATATATTTTAACATGAAATTTCTTTCGAGTTCTTTCTTTTGGGTAAGTGATGTCGAATCAAATCCATTTGCAGGCTTCATATGCCAATAATTTACCGCATTTTGATTTTTTAGATAGGAACTATTTTGGGTTGGGAATAAGCTGGCAACCTACCATTCATTTTCAAAAAATATTCCACAGATCATTCACTTTCATTGACATTATATACGATCTGCTACTACCAAGACATGTCTCTAAACCCGAGATGGTATTCAAAAGCAAATACCTGATATAGAAAGACAGATGTGAAGTAATTTAATGCCGATATTCTAAAACACTAGTCTAGATTCCAGTCTCAAAATAATGAGTGTCTTCGGATTTCGCCTACTATAGCAATTGGCTCTAACGAGCCACTTGCTAAACATATGAAAAGCCAATGGTTGTATTGCATCTGTAAACAATAGTCCTCCCTGATCATCGTGTTTATTTCTTAATGCGGAATCATTGCACGATCTTTTCAACGAACATAATCATTCTTTAACTACGGTTATGATCGAAACATCATGAATACTTTTTGTCAATTAAATGGGATGATTTGAAAGTATGCACTAAACAGAAAATATACCATTCTTTTACAAAGGAAGCTGCATATAAAAACGCAGCATATTGACATATTTGTACATTATAAGTAATTTTTCTTTTGCCAGAATATTTCAACATTTTTCAATATTTATCCATACATTTCCATGTTTTTGCATGTATGCTGTTAAATGCATTTGTTGTAGTTGGAAAGGGGATTAAAAAAATAAGACTTTAGTGACAACTTCAAAAATATTTTTCTCCAAAAGTATATAGCTGATTTCCAATTCATTTCGTAGAAATATTACTTGGGTGACCCTTTATCAGATTCATTTGAATTGAAAGTTTCCAGTTTCCGTTTCAAAGGAAGATGAAACTCGATTCAGCACCACGTATTGGTGAAACGATTCTGTTCCTGGCGTCTTTTGTTTTGATATGATTTAACCACACTATGCAAGTGTATTTATATCAATTGTATATTTCCTTTTATTATAAAGACAAAACACAGATATGAATAATCGGATATCAATGTACGTCTTCATATCATATTTATTTGCACAAAGGTCAGGACTTGGTCAACGGTTGGTCAACGGTTGGTCAACGGTTGAATAGTGTCGCGTAGTTTACCTGAAGTCCAAGCTGTGTTGACGGCTGATGTCTGACAAATGTTGCAATTATTGTCCATATCTATGTCACCCTCGGCGTAACATGCACCGTTTATATTGCAGTACCCAGTCTACATTAAAGAAAAAACACATTGTTGTTATCACTATGTGACATGTATCGTTACTATGGAAGCGTCCTGCCGTTTTCTATCAAAATACTATTTGTAATAAATCAAGTCAGGATATGTACAGTTGAGTTTGCAGTGCCCATCCTACGTTACAATTATCCATTGTAATAAGTAATTCAGGACTTGAATGTTGATATGGTAATACACACCTCACGATTACAGAAATATTAATTATAATAAGCAATTCAGTACTTCGCCGTTGATATGGTAGTACACCCCTTACGTTTACAGAAAAGAGGATTGATTTAATCAATACAGGACATGTTTCGTTAATATACTAGTATCCACCCTACGTCGTCAGATATACGTAATGTAATAAACAAGCCAAGACATGTACAGTTGAAAGAACCCATCCTACTTTAAAGCAATGCCAATGTTGTAATAAATTCAGGACATGCACCGTTGACACATCCTACGTTTATAGACAAACTAATTGTAATAATCAACTCAGGACATGTACCGTTTATATTGCAATACCTGCATACGTTTAAGAAATCAGCCGTTCAACGATAAAACCAACATTATGGACTCTGCGTAATGTATCGACCCAGATCAGCCTGTGCAGACCGTGCAGGCTAATCCGGGCAGACACATTCCGTCTCAAGGGATAAAGGTATTCCTGAAACAACAAATCCACAAGAGGCGAAAAGTGTATGTCCGGGTAAGCCTGCGCGTCATGCTTGGACTGATCCGGGTCAATACTTTATGCACAATGAGTCCACAATGTTGGTTTTCTTGTAATTCGGCTCAAATATGCATTTTTATTACCAATATAGGATATGCACCGTTGATATTTCAGTACCCAGCATACATTAAAGAAATACATATGGTTGTAATCAATTCATACCATCGACCGTTGATTTGTCAGTATCCACCTTACGCTCACAGAAAATATTAATTGTAATAATCAATTCAGAACAAGTGAAATTACAGTACCATACATACGTTTAAAGAAATATTATTTCTAATATTTGGCATTTTTCCATTCCCATTTAATAAATCATATTTCCATGAGTTTCTTGTGGATAGTTTATGTCTAAGCTACGAATAGCAACGACTCCGCACAGACAATTGGAGGGAGCAGGCTTATCTGAAACCTTCGTTGATAAGGAATTTTAAAATACTTTTAATTTTCGTGTTATATATGGCTCGATATGATGTGATACATGCAATAAGGATAGAATAACAAGATTCTATGATCAAGCATAAGATTCATCTTTGCCCTTATCAACATGAATGTATTTTACTAAATCACCGCTTCATCAGATAAAACAGTGACACCGATAGCTCGATATTTTACCACATGCACGAGAGTTATCGATCCAGGTCGTTACCATTCGATTCCCATCATGGTATTAATAATTTTGGACCATTGACAAAGGTCAATGTGTCCTTCATCTTCGGATAGTAGCATGTTACCTGGATGTTGAGTACTGTTGCGGGGCAGTTAAGAAGCCAATTGGTTGGTAGGCAAACAGAAATGATTGCCATATTGAGATAATTCTTTCCCATATGCATACACATTTTTACGCATCTGCAGTAGAAGATTTAAACTACAATATTTCAACTTAATTCAAATAATAATTATTTAATTTATATCGATTTTTATACGTTTGTCTTTACGTTTTCAAAGCGGCCAGATGCATTTTTGTTGTTTATGGGGAATACTTTTTCAATCAAGATGTCAATCTATCAAACCAATGTACAAAACCTTCAGAGAAAATGTAGACGTTCCGTTTCCATCCAGGATATACTGCTGACAGGTTGAATCATAGACATGCATCTCTACAGGTTGTGAAAAAGTACTACCGTCATTACTGATGGATATATTGTAGTGGGTAACGAAGATGTTGGTACTAGATGGTGTTGTTAAACAAATAATTCCCTCAAATATACTCAGGTATTCTCCAGAACCAGTCACTGTCTCCGTGAAAATGTAGTTCCCGTCTACAGTAAGCTACATAAATGATAAATATGTTTCCTTATTACTATTTTATTAAATTTTAGTATATATTATATACTTTTTGTATTTACCAAAGTAAACTATAACTGTGCTCAGTCAACCCTCGATGAACCCCTGTTGTAAATAGGAAATAAACCTCCTTCAATCGAGGTTGTAAAATCCATCATTTCTCTTCCTTCTATTAACAATTATTTGGAAGCTTAACATGCATCACATACGCAATTTAGTTACTCTTATTTAGATATACGATTGATGCGTGTTATCTTTTAAGGAAGTTGTGTGGTTCATGGGGTGCACCGCGGGTTACGTGTACATGTATGTCATTTTCTAGTAGATGACCTGAAACGGCAAACTATCAAGCAAATCATGAAATAAACAGACACTTTGTTTGTTACGAAGATGTTAAAAATTCAATTCTTTTCGTGACCATCAGCTTCAAAAGTTCATTCGTGACTTCAGCACTCTCGACAATATCAATTGTGAAGCCAATCGATGACATACGTTGTTATTAGTCATCGATGTGGACTCAACGAATTGATTGGGGCCCTTCAGAGTTCAAGTTATCATGAGTCCACTGTATTAAACATATATATATATACATATATAGGAATCCGCTATGGCAGAGTGGCTTTCGTCGGATATTTGGAACCAGGCGTCCCGGATTAGATTCCAAATAGCGGCGGTGTAGTGGAGTGCCTTTTTTGCAAGTCACCTTTCCTAGCACTGGTTTGTGTACCCGGGCATCATGAATAAGTGTTCTCACAGTATTATAAATGAAATAATGTTGTAAACGACATAAAACTCCAATAGATAGATAAATAATAGATTCAGAAAAAAGGTTTAAAGTAAGGAAAAAAAGAATGAAAGTTTGTAATTACTTGGGATTTACTGTATTGGAAGATAAATGCTTGGATTAGGTCACTTGTCAGTACACTGTAACAAGTACAATCTGAAGTCAACAAATCACACACCCCACCGCCCGTAACATCAATAATCGCCAACTGGTCCCTCTCGTCAATGACACAGCTGCTTCCGTGATAAAATGTGTCACACTGGCATGTTTCTAAAACATGTAAATCGGAATGAACTAAAATGTTTATAATTTATTATTGTAATAAATACAATCTGAAGTCGATGAATCACACAACCCGCCAACTTTGACATCAATGATCGTAAATTTGGCCCTCTCAATTTTATTCGGTTTCGGTTCCGTGAAATTAAGCATATGTATGACACTTGCATTAGAACATATAAAACGAAATCTACTAAAATGTTTATAAAGTATCATTGTTACAAATGCAATCAGAATTCAATAAATCAGACACCGCACCGCTCGTAACATCAGTAGCGCTAAAGGGTCCCTCCCTGCAATAGCGCATTCGGCTCCATGCATAAAGGAATCACGTTGGCGTTACTCTAAACTATATCGAACGAGCGGTGTGTCGTATGTTACGAATATTTTATACATGTATATTCAATGTATCTATCCATGTAGAAAATGGTTGATTTTACTATGTAAGTTCAATACAAGTATGTATGTCGGTATCTTTGGCCTACTATCGAACAGTGAATATCCAGACTAGACTGCGATGATCCTCAGGGGACACATATACACTGCCTACAGATGGCCTTTTGTTGTTTCTCCTGTAACACCCCCCAATTTAACTAATATTTTGGTGTAATTTGTCATTTATTTTCTTAATCAGCTCAAAACATTTTGAAGTATTTTACTACGCATCTTCAAGGTTAACACTACATAAATGACCCAGAATATATTTGTGTGACTTTGTCAATCATGAGGAAGTAATTAAGTAAACTGTCAATCTATAGTTGTTCTATAACATACAAAGACAATTTATAAAAGATTGAGTTATATTCAGTATGAGAACTCGACCTCTAGATGGAGGTCAGTCGGAGGGCTTTTCTGTTAGAGAGTGCTAAGCCAATAACTGTGATATGTATATTAAATGTAAATTAGATTATAGATAATTGTATAAAACAACGCTATACATATAAAGTGTATATACAGTGAACTAACGTTGACAATAACACGCTACAGAAGTGTGCATAATCATGTTGTTATGTGTACCAAAACATATATAAGTGCTTCATAATACATGATTTTGTTAATTGACAATACATATTAAGCATTTGGTATGGTATGTTTTATTATTTAAATTGCTTTCATCACGTGAAAAAGCAAAGGATTATATTTTCAATTGTAGCTCAGTCACTCTTGAATATATAACGCTTTGCTTTTCGGTCGATAAAAGAAGCTTCGATAATTCGCTTGAACAAACAATTATTCTCTATTTAAAAAAACCACTATACAAAATAACAAAGGGTATGTGATTACCGTTAACACATGTTCCTTGTGCACTACAGTTGCTAGGACAACTTTGTTGTCTGAAAGCCTGAACTTGTTCCTCGTTGTTGGCTATGTAAACTGGGTCTTGGCTGATTTCGAAACTAACCAGGGCATTTATTGCGTCAAGTTGGGCATAGGCAGCGGACAAATCATTAGAATCCTACAGAATTAGGTAAAGATACATAGGAAATGTTCTGCTCACTGTTAATACACACTCATGAAAAATCCTCTTTTTATCACATAAAGCCCTCTCTGGGAGTACCAAAATCCCATTACATGGATATCAAATGACACTTCTAGTTTTGTTTCCAGGCTTACGCTAAAATCTGTGTTACATTGCGGAAACCTAACTATGAAAATGACGTCACGTCACGTCCGCGGTTTGACGTTAAATAACGTTAGTCACTTTAGCGCCAAAACCGTCAAATGTCATGCACATTTTGTTTGAATTACGCCTCATAAATAAATGCGATACATGGAATATATCATTAGTATTTATTAATTATCACTTTTAATAAACTCGTTAACTAATCTGAATATAAGGCTTACGAAGGCTCGTGCGTAATAAATAAACACTCATGAAACATCCTCTATATATTACATGTGCGTATACATGTGTTTATTGTTAAATAAAATGCGTATGCTTTAGATAGTCTGATAATGTAATGGAAGGGGCAGTTAAAAAACTAGACAGATACATATGTATAACTTGTCGTCGTTCAAGGATGATGAAGCCACGAGAATGTATTTAGTCTGGAATTACCTGCCCCAAACTATTACATTATCAGATCAGGCAGACACCGATAATTGCAACGCTTTTTGGAAATGGTATAACAAGCAAGGCAATTGAGACAAACTGTAGATGGGTCAATCGATTAACCTTTCAAACTCTGAAAGTAGTTTACTTCAGAGTTATTGTATTGCTTCCAATTCAATTCTAATAGTCCACTGTAGAATTCACGAAAATCCAACAAATATTTACTATATATGCGATCGTGATATAGAAGGGGAGATGACCACTTTAGTCGCCATTGTTGGTTCATGCAAGACGTTTTAATTACTATAGTTCGCCTGCGTAGGATTTATCGTTCTTCTACATAGAACGGGTACATCGACACATAATAAACACACGTACCTGCACATCGTATATGCATTGTTCTATTTTCGCCTCGATCTCACCCGGGGCAAGGAAATCTATAAAATTGTTAGCGACAAGTGAATTTCCAATTACATCCGCACAGACCGTGTTGGCCTCCGACTCAGTTATATTCACCGTAGATCTCTGCAATATAATAAATACAAAGTTTAACACCGTTTCTATTACGGAGCCCAGATCACATACCCATGCGTGTGTATGCTTCATTGCATCAGTCCTGCCCTTTTGTCACTATATTTGAAAAAGTCGTTTATTTTAGATAAATATGGGAAGGGGTTAAGACCCACAATTATGAGACGGTTCCGTACAGACACTGTATACCATGTAATGTGACATATACAGCGCATGGATAGGAAATAAAATACATGTGTTCAAATATTATCTACCGTAATGGTTAGAGCGTCTGCCTAGGGAATACGAGACCAGGTTCCGATCTCCGGTCGGTCGTTTAGGACACTTAAGGAATGTGAGTAACGGCTTCCCCCGTTGGAACTCAGGTGTGCGAGTGAGGCATAACGACTGCTACCTGTACGGTGTCAGAATAACATTATCCGGTAGTACTGGTTATTGCACAGGAAACACCTTTATGTAACTGAAATACTGTTGAACACGAAGAAAACACCATTCAAGCAAACGGAATTGAATGAAATTGCTCTAATGTGCACTGAGCAAATATCTATTGATCTACAATTATAATGCCAAATTTGCCCTACCTTTAACATAAGCCTACTATAATAATGCCAATACGTCACTACCTTCATCAATGTCCCAATATAATAGTGTCAATACGTACCAACCTTGATCGTTGTCCTACTATAATACTCTCAATACGTTACTACCTTCATCATTGTCCTACTATAGTAATACCAATACGTCCCTACCTTCATCATTGTCTTACTATAGTAATACCAATACGTCCTTACCTTCATCATTGTCCTACTATAGTAATACCAATACGTCCCTACCGTCATCATTGTCTTACTATAAAAATGGCAGTACATCCATACCTTCATTATTTTCCTACTAGAGTAATACCAATACGTCCCTACCTTTATCACTATCCTACTATAGTAATACAAATACGTCCCTACCTAATATATAAACCTCCCTACCTTCATCATTGTCTTACTATAATAATGGCAGTACATCCCTACCTTCATTATTGTCCTACTAAAATAATGTCAATATGTCCCTACCTTCATCATTTCATACTATAGTAATGTAAAAAACGTCCCTACATTCATCATTGTCCTACTATTAAAAAAAAAAAAAAAAAAAAAAATATCTATCTATCTATAATAATGGCAATACATCCCTACTTTCATTATTGTCCTACTAAAATAATGTCAATACGTCCCTCCTTCATCATTTCATACTATAGTTATGTCAATACGTCCCTCCTTCATCATTTCATACTATAATAGTGTAAAAACGTCCCTAGCTCCATCATTGTCCTACTATAATACTGGCATTACATTCTTACCTTCATCATTGTCCTACTATGCTAATGCCAATACGTCCATACCTTCATCATTGTTTTACTATAATAATGGCAATACGTCCCTACCTTCATCATTGTCCCACTTTAATAATGTAAAAACGTCCCTACCTTCATCATTGTCCTACGATAATAATGTAAAACCGTCCCTACCTTCATCATTGTCCTACTATAATAATGTAAATACGTACTTCCTTTATCATTGTCCTAATATAATAATGTGAAAGCGTACCTACCTTCATCTATGTTCTTCTAAAATAATATAAAACGTCCCTACATTCAACATTGTCCTACTATGATAATGTCAATACCTCCCTACCTTCATCATTGTTCTACTACAATACTGCCATTACGTCCCTATCTTCATCAGTGTCCTACTATAGTAATACCAATACATCTCTACTTTCATCATTGTCCTACTATAATAATGTCAATACCTCCCTATCTACATCATTGTCCTACTATAGTTATGTCAACACGTCCGTATCTTCATCCTTGTCCTACTATAATAATGTCAATACGTCCCTATCTTCATCACTGTCTTACTATAGTAATGCAAAAACGTCCCTACCTTCATCAGTGTCCTACTGTAATAATGTAACAAGAGCTATCCGCAAAACAGCATGCTCGACATTTGATATTGTAGACAACAGTTGTTATTTACTGAGATAATGGCTTGATAGTATAGAACTATAAATCAAGTTGGTTAAGTCTTGTTTGAATAGCATCTGATGCCTTGCATGCAAAACTTTAACCCAAATTTTTAACTTCAAATGATTTATAATAAATTCAGTCAAGAGTTACCTAACCTGATTGTTTGATACGTTTAAAGACTATATTGAAGTGTTAAATCAATCCCTGAGTGATTACTGAGATATATGTGCATGATAGTACCATGTATGCAGAACTTTAACAACATTTTCAATGTCAAACAAGGGCCATAATTTGTACTCAATTCATACAAGAGTTACCTAACTTGATTGTCTGACACCCCTGAAGACGTGAATGAAGTTTCAAGTCAATATCAGTAGTGGTTACTTAGATATATCAATGAAAGTACCTTGCATGCAAAACTCTAATCAGAATTTCTAAGTAAAAAAGGGCCATAATTTGCATTCTATGCCGGAAAGCGTTATCAAACTTGATTGTTTATATAGGTGTGATGGTAGGGATGAGGTGTATAAAGTGCCAATGCATTGCATCAAGTAGTTACTAGGATATGCACTCTTTATATCGTTGCACGCAAAACTTTAACCAAAATTCCTCAGTAAAAAAAAACTTCCAGTAAATGCAGGATAGAGTTATCTAACTTAATATACATAGGCGCGATGGTTAGGAAGGGTTGTATACAGTTTCAATGCAATGCATCAAGTAAATACAGAGATATGGACTCTTAATGTTAAAACTTTAACCATAATTTCTAAGTCATAAAAGGGGTATGATTGTGTCAAACTCTGATAAAGAGTTTTGGGACTTGTCCTGCAAGGTCATTTGATGATGTCCAATAAGTATGTGAAGTTTTAATCATCTGTGGTTTGTGAGAAAAAGCCTTGCATGCAAAACTTTAACCAACATTTCTAAATCCAGGGCCTTTTTTTCCAGAAATTGGGAAGAGGCCTTAACCTTTCATTTTTGGGAAATTTTAGCGTGATTTTCGCCCAAATTGAGAAAAATTAGACATATAAGATAATGGCTATATAAATAGTCCTTTTTACAATAACTTAAGACTTTTGCTTTATATAATGCAATAAAACAATCATATTACCTTAAACAAGACAAATATATCTGTTAATAGTGTTACCCTAATGATTATTCAACTTCAGTTCACTTAAAAAAATAAATATATATATATTTTTTTATTTTCAATTTGGAAGACACCAAATATCGGCGTCACTTATATCAGGTAAAAAGGCCCTGAAGTCCAACAAGGGGCATACATGTGTCAAAATCTGATTAAGAGCTATGGGACTTTTCCTGCAAGGTTATTTGATGATGTCCAATAAGTGTGCGAAGTTTCAAAGCAACAGCATCTGGGTTTTTTGAGAAAAAGCCTTACATGCAAAACTTTAACTACAGTTGCAAAGCCGACGCCAACGCCGACGCCGACGCAAACGTGACTGTAATAGCTCTAATATTCTTCGAATAGTTGAGCTAAAAACAACCCTACCTTCATTGTCCTAATATAATAGTGTTAAAATGTGCCTACCTTCATCACTGTAACACTATAATAATGTAAAAACGACCTGCATTCAGGATTGTCCTACAATAATAATGTAAAAAAGGTCCCTACCTTCAGCATTTCCTACTTTAATAATGTAAAAACATCCTAACCGTTATCATTTTCCTAATATAATAATGATATTACATCACTACCTTCATTATTGTCCTACTATACCAACGGAAAATGTCTCTACAGTCATCATTGTCGCACTATAATACTGCCAATACGTTCCTACCTTCATCATTGTCCTTCTATAATAATGTAAATACGTCACTCCCTTTATCATTGTTCTAATATGAAATGTAAAAACGTCCCTACCTTCATCACTGTCTTGATATAATGATGTAAAAACGTCCCTACCTTCATCACTGTCTATCTATAATAATATAAAAACGTCCCTACCTTCATCACTGTCTATCTATAATAATATAAAAACGTCCCTACCTTCATCACTGTCTATCTATAATAATATAAAAACGTCCCTACCTTCATCACTGTCTATCTATAATAATATAAAAACGTCCCTACCTTCATCATTGTCCTAATGTAATAATGTAAAAACGTCCCTTACTTCATCATTTTCCTAATATAATAATGTTAAAACGTCCATACCTTCATCACGGTTCTACTATAATAATGTAAAAACGTCCCTTACTTCATCATTGTCATAATATAATAATGTAAAAAAGTCTCTACATTCGTCACTTTCCTACTATAATAATGTAAAAATGTCCCTACCTTCATCATCGTCCTACTATAACAATGTAAATAGGTACCTACCTTCATCATTTCCTACTATAATAATGTAAAAACGTCCCTTCCTACATCATTGTCCTACTATAATAATGGGAAATGTCTCTACAGTCATGATTGTCCTACTATAGTAATGTAAAATCGTCCCTACCTTCATCATTGTCCTACTTTAATACTGTAAAAATGCCCCTACCTTCATCATTGTCCTACTATAATTATGTAAAAAACGTACCTACCTTCATCGTTGTCCTAATATAATTATGTAAAAACGTCCCTACCTTCATCATTGTCCTAATATTATAATGTAAAAACGTCCCTACCTTCATGGTTGTCCTAATATGATAATGTAAAAACGTCCCTACCTTCATAACTGTCCAACTATATGTAATAAGAGCTGTCCATAATACCAAAAAGGGGCATACTTGTGTCAAAATCTGATATCGAGTTTTAGGACTTGTCCTGCAAGGTCATTTGATGATGACCAATAAGTATGTGAAATTTCAAAGTAATAGCATCCATGGTTTGTGAGTAAAAGCCTTGTATGCAAAACTTTAACCAAAGTTGCAACGCTGGCGCACAAGTGACAGTAATAGCTCTCCATATTCTTCGAATAGTCGAGCTAAAAACGTTCCTACTTTAATAATGGTAAACGTCTCTACAGTCATCATTGTCCACCTATAATAATGCCCATACGTCCCTATCTTTATCATTGTCCTACTATAATAATGTAAAAACGTACCTACCTTCCTCATTGTCCTAATATAATAGTGCCAAACCGTCCCTAACTTCATCACTGTCCTACAATTGTTATGTCAAAGCGTCACCACCTTCATCAGGGTCCTTATACAAAAATGCCAACACGACACTACCTCCACCATTGTTCTAGTATTATAATGTGAAAACGCCACATACCTTCAATCTGCGCTGTGACTGTTTCACTGGCTTGAGGTTAAATCGCCGTTTCTGTTCTGCCAAATTATTTGATACGGATCGTTTATTTCTGTTTGAAACGATCGAACAGTACCGTTTAGTGACATCGTTCGAGGCGGTCACCGTGCAGTTTTCTGTTGGCTTAGCGGAACATGTTGTCTTTATCGTGTTAGATTCTGCATTGGGATCCTCTTCACAGATACAATATATTGGATTTTCTTCGCTCCAAGCAGTTAGTTGGGTGTAGTCAAGGGTGAAGTAATTTTCATTATCCAGCAACCTTTCATAGTAATTAGAAAGACGTCTGTGTACCTCGTACCTTAAATGTTACCCCTTTTCCAGACAGAAGCATTCTAGCGTTCTGGTACTTCTGCTGCAGACGACTTTTGAAAACATTGTTACAAAAAGCGAAAGCGATTTTTTCCATTATTTTACCAAGATGTTTGAAGTCGTCTGTTGCATATTTTGTATGAGGAAAAGGGTTTATACATATGCGTGGAATTGCAATATTGTATTTTTGTATTGGCTTAACTGTTGTAGCAACTGAATAGATACGATATTATATTTCATAAGTCAAACGCATTGCTCCTATAGTGCATATCTGAGATATAATCTGAGAACCTTATACACAAAAGGAATTAGTTCAAAAATGAAAAGTAAACACAGATAAAGTAAACAGAACACGAAACAGTGTGAACTGAGCGACTTACGCCGACTTTTCTTATCAAAATTCACTATTCCTGATACAAGCATGGAATTCGGTCAATATATAGGTCTTGTTCCACTGAACATTTTAAGATAAAGAACCACATTGGGAGAACAAAATTGCGCATGCGTAATGCAATTTTTCACTTTAGAATTTTGTGTGGAGACCTCATAAATTAAACGACATTGTAGATAGTGATATCTTTAACACATGTACACATATCAATCATCAAATAAAGTATATTTTTTAACAAAAGATTTTTTTTACAATTCCTGATCTGTCGATAATTCCTTTGCGCATGCTCATTACTATATTTAATCTTGTAAATAGCATTTATAAAGAATTGTGTGATCACGCTACGCCCACACGATTACAATTGCAGTCCGTTTTTATTTACAACGAAATGACACTTATAGTTATTAACTTTGAGTCCTTGCTTTTGCAGCAGAAAAAAATAACCTACATTTTAAATTATGTAGTCCAACCTTTCATTGGGAGGACCATGCGATTGTCCGCTTAGAGGTATCCCGTTGAAATGCGTACGTTTTTGTATGACGAAGTCGAAATCCAAGAAGGATGTTGCCTAAAGCTGTGACGGACGATACTTTCAACTTAGACTTTAGACATAAAGTTAGAAATTAACATCACTTACTTCCATGTTCTCGAAAAGGTATGATGCGCATTGTTGTTTAGAACTAATCCTAGTCTTGTAGTAAAATCATTAGACGTATCGTCATCATATGATGCGCATAGACCTTCCGTGTGGTCGAAATCTTTCGGAGACATGTGTATGTCAACATTCATCAATCTAGCATACACCCGGGACGTATGTAAACGTACTTCGACATATGTTCCAATAGGGGTGTGAACCTGTTAGTAAGAGTCAAGCATATATCACATGTGCTGCGATGATTTATAGAAATATTCGGGGATGAGAAACATCATACTTTCCCATTGAGAAATTATTCCAATTGTATTCAAGGAGTTACAAAGTCCTAATTAGGCTTTTTTATCTCCTACGTAGGACTTTATAACACCTACGTAGGAGATAAAAAAAAGCCTAATTACGAGTTATAACGTCCTACGTAGGAGTTACAAAGTCCTAATTAGGCTTTTTTATCTCCTACGTTGGAGTTATAAACTCCTTATTAGGCTTTTGTATCTCCTACGTAGGAGTTACAAAGTCCTAATTAGGCTTTTTTATCTCCTACGTAGGAGTTATAAAGTCCTAATTATGCTTTTTTATCTCCTACGTAGGAGTTACAAACTCCTAATAAGGCTTTTTTTTTTTATCTCCTACGTAGGAGTTATAAAGTCCTAATTAGGCTTTTTTATCTCCTACGTAGGAGTTACAAAGTCCTAATTAGGCTTTTTTATCTCCTACGTAGGAGTTATTCTTTTTTATAGAACATTATGATTTGGCACTAGGACGCTTCCGTAAAAATGCCTATATTTGTGCCTTTGATGAAATTGGTCATGTCATTGACAGACGAATATTTTTTTTTTTTTAATTTGATAACATATTTTTTTTTTTCTTATTTCAACTAGTTATTGTATGTACTAGCAAACTACAAAGAAAAAAGAATTTCTATGATTGGGAAATTTTTTGAGTAAAAACTGAAGCATACGCCTTTAATAGGGGTTCTTGACTTAAATTTTTCCTGTGGGCGTGACTAGGAAAGTGACGTCACGTCAGAGGTTTGACGTCATAACGTTACAGTGGTGCAGAGGTAGAGCGTCGGCCTCTCGTATCAAAGGTCCCTGGTTCGAGTCCCGTGATGAGCGGGTCCTGACTTTGAGATTTTTCCACACAAAACGGCACGAGTACTGGTTAAGTCTGCAGGAAACAGGCATCGAGCGTGATTAATCTAAGCTGAAAGCTTGTTTCGCAATCGATGTAAAATAAATAAGTTTAAACTAAACTTTGGCGCCAAATCACGATACTAATGTTCTATTTATCTTTTAGACTTACGGAGATAATTTTGGTTTGCAAAATACTTGAGTGTCATCAATTGTTGCGTTTTGGATCATGTTAGAATCGAAATATTATATCTATTCAGCATTGTGTGTGGTCGGTTGGTAGCTCGGATGCAATTCTGCCCCCTCCACTCATTCTATCCCGCGAAACCCTTAAGGATGTACTGAACTGAAAAGTGGATTTTTCATAATATTTCACTTTTGTTGTAATATTGGTTTATTGAAAGTTGGATATATGTTAAATTAAAAAAAACAAAAAAAAAGGTATGGTAGTGGGCTTTTTTCTTTGCTAGATCAATTCAATATGTCTATAGGTGCTACCTATTTACGAAAAAACGCAAGATAATTATAAACAAAAATTAAAGAGCATACTTTGGCCATAAAAAAGGATTTATAAGTAATTGACTAGACAATAATAATGTCATGTTTCGTGCATTATCAAAAAATATTTGGAATTCGTATTGCTGTCGTCTATTATTACGAACAGAAAATAATAAAGTAAAGACTTTCAGAAAATCAAGGAATACATTTATAATGAACGAGGTTAAAACAAGATGGCCAAGATGATCCTTAATCGATCACCTGCATTATAGTAAAGAAGCAAAAAGATCAACCCTTTGCTGATGCCACCTGGCGACTGCCTTTTTCAACAAATGATGTAAGGGGTTTCATTTCTGCTAAACCCTTTCCCTATTAGAGACGGTTTCTGAGGCCTTTGCAACAGACGATTTATGGAAAGATTGTCGCTAAAAGAACAATTGCTCCTTATGAGAAAGTTATCCTTTTGCCACAATGTTTGATAAATAGCTCATGTATAGGAATTTGGGGTATTTCATGATACCACTTTTTTGCGGGAAACGACGTCGCTCCATTGACGTTACGCCAAGATGAAGTGTTACGGAAATGACGTCATGGCTACGATACAGTCAACATTTAGGTTCGGGCGTAGAAGTCTAATGCTCTCGTTTTTTTTGACGAACGGGAAAACATATTTCTTACGGAGTTCCATTTATTTTTAACTTTGCGTACAAATGTTAATTCCAACAAAACACAGCACTTAAATGATCTTAAATATCGATTTAAAAAAAAAAAGATTAATAAGACGACAATAATTTAAAAAATCCGTGTTTTTCGTGTAATTTTATACATACCCAAATTATCGATTTAAATAAAAATATTAAAAAGACGACAATAATTTTTTTTCAATCCGTGTTTCTCGTCTCATTTTATACATACCCAAAATGGCGGCCACCATTGATTTGGCCAGTTTCATTTCAGAAAGCTTCATGGGTTATTGAAAAATTGTTCGTATAAAAGCCTTGTGATGAGCTTTTTTTTGCTTTTTCAGCCCATGAAAAAAAAAAAAAAAAAATCACGCAAATTGCCGATATTTGAAAGCTAATTGTTTATCTTCTTGTGGTTTTAATCTCATCCCGAAGGTATTTTATCCATATCTTTGGAAGTTCATGCAATACATTGTAGTTAAAGCTAAAAAATAGACACTCTTTGATACTAATGAAAATCCATATTTGTCAGATTTAAGAATAGACAATTTCAAAACTTTGAAATAAGGAAAAAACATATTTGTAATATTTAACTTTTTCTGAAACTTCTCTAAGTTATTTCAATTACTATCATTTATCAGATTTTAATAAGAAAAGTATATGTCATTGGGCAATATTTTCAGTTTTTCTTCTTTGAATGGCTAAAAAATGTTAAAATATGAATATACATTTATTAATTTTTCAAACATATCTTCAAATGTCAAAAAAGTTTTCCAATATTTTCTACTTTTTTTCAAAACAATATGATACTATACAAGTTCTAGATTAAAATTTAAATACATGGACTTTAATATGTTCTTTTTGCCCAGTTTTATTTCTTAATCAAACACAGCAACCGGACAGCGTCTCACGAAAAAATTGAAGGCTCATGAAAAAAATAGGCCCTTTATCTCAAGCAAATTTTATCCACTTTTTTTAAATTTTGAAGAATTATAAAAAGGTTTAATGACTAAACAGGTTTTAATTGACAACAAAATAAGAAGATTTAATAAGAAAGTAAAAAAAAAGTATTTTTTTTTTAAAATTTCAAAACCTCAGTTCAGTGCATCCTTAAGGTGTCGCCTTTCTAGTACACAGAGTCCACAATGTTGGTTTTCTCGTGGAACGCCTCAAATGACGTCAAGTATATTACGTCAGCACCTACATGTACGTCACGTTGAATATTTGCGCTATGAAAACACTAAATCACAAGCAACCTTTATCAAACTACATGTGCCGGTTTATATGGCTCTTTACTGGTGGCGCATGTTTTCCAAAGCAGATTCATGCAAACAATGAGAGACAAAAAATCATAATGTTTGCTCCTCGGGAAAATCTGGGAATTTGCTGGTAGCAAATAATTGAAAAAAAAAACGCAAAGCTATAGTGACATTTACATTATATTGTTCCTTTTATGAGTGGGACGTTGGACTATCTCTATGGCGTTATGGTTCAGCGTCCGCCTTAAGTGCGGAAGCCCGCAGGTTTGATCCAGACCGGGTCATGTCAAATACTTCAACATGGTAATAATTGATTTACAATCCTTGGCGCTAAGGATTAAGTGGTTAACGTAACGACTTACTAGATGTTGTCATGAAAAAGGAATCAGTAGCACTGGTAACTTACCCTGAAAACGCCGTGATATAACTTAAAAAGTGTTGAAAATTCCATCAAACACGCTACAACCTCATCAAACTGTGTATTAGGTGGACAAGACATTCGATCTTACCCGATATACGTTAGATGAAACTTGTATGGTTTGCAGTATACCATTGTCACCACACGCTTTGTAACCTATAAACGGTACTCTATCACTACAGGTTTCAAACATTACAATGTCAGCACCGGCTCTCACAAGAACTGCACATGTGCATGTAGCCCTGTTGTTATTGCATTTTACGGTTCGTTCTTGTACCTATCAATAAAGTATGAATATAATGAACACCTTGTAAACCTATTTGACAGTATTTTAAAATGTCTGTGATTGACGGCATTAATCAATAATATTTGTGGTTAACACTCACAAGCCCTAGATTGACAGCCCGTTTGCAACCGACTGAGTACCCGGGATCCGCATATAACTTTGATCGAAATTTTCACACTAGAATCAACTATTAAAGTACAGAGGTCAGCGGTCACTGTTTAAAGTGTCCAACAAACATGTGTGGACTCCCGTTTACTCAAACATGGAAACATTTGAAATCAAACCGTTTCTTGTAACAGATATATCTTTTGAAATCAGCGTAACAGCAGTTCTGATTGTTCTCCGTACACTGCACGATTGTATCACTGGCTTGCTCTTCAAATGTAAGTTATCGCGAGTCCACTGCATACACCATGCATTTTTTAAACTAATATATAAACCGTTTAATCAATCAGAACTTCTGCTGTGCTGTTTTCTTGATATGATTTCATCACTGGCTAATTTTTCAAAAATAATACTAAAGAATAAATGAATTGCAAAGTTTACAAAAACATAATTGGATATATCATAAAGCCAGCGTTCAATCGAACACGTCGATAACGTAAATTTCAATTTCGAGCATTTGTGAGTCAACTGTATACAGCTGACAAGACTTGAATGAAGCATAAATCAAGCGGTCACTGGAATTCGTCGGTAATTCCACAGGCGTCCGAGTTTTCATTTCAGAAAACAAATGTGAATAACACCTCTTTAAGATATTACAAATAGTGTATATCTATATGGTCCTTATGTGGTTATAATAATGAGTAATGTTATCGTATGAGAAAAAACAGAACCGTGTATGGACAAAATATAGAGACTTTTTGTAGTATCTTAACGAGGTATTGTGTGTTTTTCCCATTTGTTCTCAAATGAAAACTCGAACGCATGTGATAATTCGAAGTAAATTATAGGTCCCTTTCGAGTGTGACTTATTGTGAGTCCATTTTAGATAGATGAATATATTGAAGCTGAAAAATTAATACAGATTAGAAAAGCGACCATTAGAATGCTTTTGAATATACGTTTTCTCTCACTTATTCGTAACTGCAGCAGAGCAGTGTTTTTTTTATAAATAATGTAACAAAGGGAGAAATTGCCCACCATTATAAGTAATTTTTACTTTATGTCACAATGTTTTCAATCCTATTCAATACTTATATGAGAAAATAGATCCTGCTACTTGGATGCCAATTTTCGTTGAAATCCGTCCTTGTACAGTTGATTGTTTAATTGCGTGACATTACCTTTGGATCAACCCTCGTTATTTCATTTATAAACAGTTTCCATATTTACCTTCATGTTTTTAAAGTCTACTGCAGTTGTACTAAATGTATGAGATGTTAAATGACAACAACATAAACGACCACATTTCACATTTATCCAGTCGATATTTCGTCATTGCACTTCTCTAGAAATTTCTGGAGGGATTATACGACTGAATTGCAAACATGGAAGATCAAAATCAGACGCATTGGAGGTGCAGTCTTTTCTAGATATTCGACGGTCTTCGGTCGATTTTTGCTGCGAAGTGTCTCAAATAATCCATTTAGCTTACCTCGATATTATAGTTTGTGTTTCTATATAACAGGAAATAACCCTCTTCTTGTTGTTCGTAACGTACACTGTAATTTCAACAAGAAGAAGCATATATCACCCTATGCAATGTACCGGTTGACAGAGGTAAGAAATGGCCACCATGATATTAACACTTTTTCATGAGCTTATATTGTATAGGTGGACGCAGGGCTTTTAACCGGTTAAGGTTGGAATAACCGGCCCCTACCATTTCATTACAGGGTCAGGCATACACCACAAATTGCAACGGCCTTTGGAAATGGTGTAGCAAGCAACAAGCTACATGTATAGAGACAACTTATTTTTTGTGGACAAACAGTTAAACCTTTCAAATTTTAAAAGTAGTTTCCTTCATTGTTTATGAATTTAATCCAAATATCAAGTAGTAATGGTCGATTAGCACTCTCTGGGCGTTTTTCTCTCCGTGTTTTCTTTTCCAAGTTCCCTCTAAGTGAAAATGCTCAGAAAATGGTTGTGTATTTATTTACTTACCATTCATTATTTCACACGATTGACACAAGGCTTGTATATTACAAGCGTTATTCGCCTTGCACCATTGGGCTGAATAATCAATGTGGGAAGGTAGCCAGTTGACTGACAAGAAAAGTATGTGGAGTACAGGTGCGAGCAAGCTTGGACAGATAAAACTGAAACTTCGTTGAAATCGGCGTTATATTTCAATCAATAAGTCGGTGGTGTTCTTTTGTTTCTGTCGTATACGTGAAGGAGACATTTATTTCTATGCAGATCAAATAAAGCCAACTCACCCGACGCCATGTATTTCAGCGAAATGTTACAAAAATCGTTCATTTTGCTTAATGTGTATATACCTGTGTAGTTTGCTTTGTTTTATTGAGGTTTTACGCCGTTTTCAACATGATTTCAGTTATATCCCGGCGACAGTTCATTTATTCATGATCAGTGGGTAAACAAACTACGCAAGGATATGTGCCTTGTTATTGACACTCCATGATTACTGCCGTGCCTTGGGATCAAACTCGCGTCGCTCATTTCCATATCTCCGACTCTATAATCATTCGGCCACGGCGTATTCCTATATACTATAGTAGAGACTTTCTCATCTAAATATCAACATATCGCCTAAAAGGTAAAATTTATCAATATAGAGAATACAAAATGTTAACTGACTGTGTACGTACCTATCGGCAGTCATCATATGTGGATCTACGTGTGAGTAACAGTATTTGTTTCTATTAGCAGCTATACCAGTAACTATAACCTTAAAATAAAACAAAAACAATCAAATCCTTTTCAATGTATGTGGTGTTTGCCATGGCCAAGATATTCTGGTACCCGGTGTACTACAGTAAATTAGTGCTTCATGTATCAACCCAATGGCGACTTGAAATGTAGTCCGGTACCGGCGTACTATAATAAATTAGTACGCCTTGCATGAATCAACCCATTGGCAACTTGTAGCGTAGTCTGTTAACCGGCGTAATATAGTAAATCAGTACGTCATGTATGAATCATTCCAATGGCGACTTGTAGTGTAGTCTGGTGCTCGGTGTATATTTTAGTATATTACTACGTACTGTAAAGTGAAGTCTTACAGTGTAGTCTGGTAACAAGCGTAATATAGTAAATAAGTACGTCTTGCATGAACCAACCGAATGGTGACTTGTAGTTTAGTCTAGTACCGTCGTACTATCTTGGCTTATAGCCATTTGGGTGACGGTGTACATACTCTTTTTATTTGTATGGTGTTTTACGCCACTTTCAATAACGTTTGGAATGACTCGGTCATGGATTGTACCTGAGATGCGGACTATATTTCCAAACAATGCAGATCGAGATCAGCCGCTATTATCTAGGTTCATAATGCTCAATCCGTACGTATAAAAATGAAATCAATATACTTTCAAAGTATTTTCTATGACCCGGGCAGGGGTCGAACCAATGACTTCCCGCACCGAGGGGTACCTACTGTGATACTTTCCGGTTGGTAATTACTCCACAGTTTGTTTCTTTTTTTATTTTCGGTTATAAACTCTTGTGTAAACGTGTCCTGGTCAGCATAGTTTTTTCATCTTTCGTAACTATAGCTATATTGTACTCTTGTTCGGGATTCCATGGTTCGTCCTTTTTTAGAGTCTGAAATTGAAATCAATGTAACCGTTAGTTATAAGACCTCATTCGTTCAAACTGTACATGATATACTAAATGCATAAAAGTTACTGCAACTTTTAGATTTTGGAGTAGTTTGGGGTAATGAAATGCCATTGTTATTACATTTGGTATACGTCCGTTCTTTTGCTTTTTGATACCCCGGAGGAATTTACCGCTTATAAAAACGTGAAATTCACATACATGGAGCCTAGTTGGAAGTTTTGTTCAATATAGATATAGACGCGTCTAGCGATTTGGGGTCTTAATGACGATCCATCTCACTAAAATCAGACCAAAATTCTTCGCTTTACGCATATAGGATCCAACTACTGATAAAGTGTTGTCTAGAATTGACCGTATACGCACTAACACACACTTGAGCACGTGCTCGATTTTCAAGTCCAATAAAAGCGCACGATACAATCAGAGAACTCGACAATCACCGCTTCGCTATATCGTTTATTTGTATGCGTTATCTTACCTGGTTTATACAGAACGATGGTTAGCGACAATTTGACTGGCTGACGCAAGGGTCAATCTGAGACGGTGCAGTCATCAGATATATATACGTACGAGCGAAGTTTAGGTCCGATTGTAATATGATTGAATGGCACTCCACTTTGATATCACTGAATAACATGTTAGCCAAAGTTCAGTGGGGCTTTTTTTCTGTCAGAATCTACATCATGTATTTATGCATATATAACATATGTGCGCAGAAGGAGACTCTTGTGAGACTATGCGGATGTGAAGACTCATCAGTAAACTGCACTCCGAAGTATAAAGACCCCAAATTCGCTATATGCGACTTAAATGTAACATAATCCGCATAAGAAATATTGCATTATTAATGTAACCCAGATTCAGGGGATTCAATAGGAGATACTCCTTGGTGGGCTGTATAATGTTACTGTCGTATATAAATGTACAAATAGAGTCTTTAATGAACTGAAATGAAATGAAATGAAATGAGGGATATAACAAGTTGAGATCTTAATACAACTAACATTGATAGAAAAGAAGCACGCGAATATAAACATATATAATAAATGTAGTAAAATCAATCACGTACCAGTACGGAATTCAGTTAGGGACATCGCCTGTGAATGTGTTGATATGAAACGCGATACTCGATAGTACGATAATCATAACGCGAAATAACGAAACTTCGATAACGAACACGCGTCAGTACGATGAGGATAAAGCGACAGTACGATAACGAAAACGCGATAATACGACAGTACGATGATGACAATGCGATATACTATCGTGTTTTCAACATCGTACTGTCGCGTTTTCACCATAGTAATATCGTGATATCGCGTTTTCGTTATCGTAGTATCGTACTGTCGAGTTATCAGTATCGTACTGTCGCGTTATTATTAGCGTACTGTCATGTTATCATAATCGTACTGTCGCGCAATCATTATCGTACTGTCGCGTTATCATCATCCTACTGTCGCCTTATCATTATCGTTCTGTCGCGTTATCATTATCGTACGGTCGCGCTTTCATCATCGTACTGTCGCGGTATCAACATCGTACTGTCGCGTTTTAATTATCGAACAATCGCCTTCCGGTGCGCACGTGCATGCTTAAAACTAGAAGATCTTCAAGTACAGCAGTACAAATGGACGAGTGTATACAAACTCCCTTTAAGAGAGGCTATGCCTACATGGAAATACTTGTTTTATTGGAATCGGATATGGGGGTAGACATTTTGTCACATGGAGGGAAAATTATTCTATGCGCATGCGCACCGGAAGGCGACAGTACGAAATGATAACGCGACAGTACGATGATGATAACGCGACAATACGATAATGATAGCGCGACAGTACGATAATGGTTACGTGACAGTATGCTAATTATAACGCGACAGAACGATAATGATAATTCGACAGTACGATACTACGATAACGAAAACGCGATATCACGATATTACGATGGTGAAAACGCGACAGTACGATGTTGAAACACGATAGTATATCGCATTGTCATCATCGTACCGTCGTATTATCGCGTTTTCGTTATCGTACTATCGCGTTATCAACATCGTACTGTCGCGTTTTCGCTATCGTAGTTTCGTGATATTTCGTGATTTCATCATCGTACTATCGAGTATCGCGTTTCAGATCATCACATTCACAGGCGATGGCCTGTGATGGCCCTAATGGAATACCTTATACCAGGATAGAGGGGTTTTAATAGAGTTTAGCTCTTCATAAGTGGTTCCTCACCCTTTCTGAACTAACATAGGAATGACCAAGTGTATAAACAAGAGCGGGAAAAGAGGGATTAGTAGAGTGCATGCTGGGATATGTTAGGTGATATCTGCTCACTGACATTCACTGACACTCACACAAGCTAGATACTTATTAACAGTATACATGTAGACAAATACTCCCTACAAGTACCTTGGTTACATTATGTTTTTGATATTAATATATGTTTAATTTCGGTTCCATATGGATCAAGTCGTGATATTTCAATCGTACACGAAGATACTATAAAGCCATGAGTCAAATCCCGGCCCGGTCATTGGTTCTTTCCAATAATTGATTAATGCCATTGTGACCAGCGTCATTCGTTTTCAACCAATCGGCTATACATGTATGTATTCGTCAACTGTGACTAAAAGCCGTGTGTACAATACTTCAATTGACAACAACTGCCCTGTGTTAACCCTATCCAACATACAACAAATCTGCGTCAGACGACTTTGAAAATATCTTGGCCAAAATACAGAAGATCTAAATACATGAACGTATAATTAATACAAATAGATTTGAAAACATTGTTGCAAATGGAGAAATATGTTTCTCACAATTTTTTCAAAAGTCGTTTTCTGTAAATGCCCCTTTAGTGGGTAAGAACATCTGAACGTTGTGTGTTTCTGTGAAGTAGTCTACTGACTACCAAATGACTATTCAGATTGTTCTAACACAACGATCACTCGGTGGGCGCTCGTTAAAAGCTGTAATTTGAGTTATGGATTCGTCGAGCACACGGTGTGAAAGGGGAATGTTAATACACAAACGATACCTTTATCAGAACTCCACATCTTTGCTGGACGCTATCAGTCAATGCAAATAATGTTTGCAGTTCCGATCCACACGTATAACTTCTTTCAAACATGTGCAGGTCTAGAATACAAAAACTGGGGCCGAATTTGTTGTATTCGCAACCTATCGGCAATGTCGTCTTGAACGTAATGGTCCCTGTTTTCGTTTTAGGCACATCAATGGTAAGATTGTTGAACTTAAAAAAAAGAATATAATCGAGTGAATATAAGTAAAGCAGGCTCGTGAAACCTCGAACTTTAATGAAATCAGTAATTACTTCGAGTTATCGACGCGTTCGAGTGATGGCTGGATTTAGGGTAAATTCATATTATGATACTAAGAAAGTAAGTGATTATATCATATTAAGAAAACAACACAGCAGTAGTTCTGACTGCTTGTGTGAGCAATTAAAACAGTTTTTCTGTTGCTATGCTGTTTTAAGAAGAAACCTATTCGTTCCAGAGAATGGCTCGAGTTGAACGGTGTATTGGAGGTTTCCCATGTTCGAGTTATCGCGAGTCTACTGTACAAATGATACATTTTCAGAACAAGACATCTAAATCATTCATGCACACAAATAACATTATAATTAATAAAAGTAATCATTGTATTTTCCATACATGACCATAATTGAAAAGGTGATTTCTTACTTACTTCTTAAACACAAAGAGTAAGATATAGACATACTCACAACTATGCCTGCGAAGAAGCTATCACTAAAATTCATAGAAGTCCTTAGCCCGAAGAAATCCACAGAGGCGCTGACACCGCATCTGAACTGAATAAGATCAATACATTAAGATATCCCTGGGAGTGACAATATATTAAGTGTGGATAAAAACGTGGCTGCAATCAATCCATTTAATCAGATCCATGCAGGCATTTTATGAGTCAATGTATGAGCAAAAGGTACACATTGGCATTTCTGAACACTGTTGGTCTAGACCAGACAGTCTATCTACTCAGACATGTGAGAATAACCCATACATTTTACAATCTAATGTCTTCGCAAAATTATTTTTTTAAAAGAAATCTAGCTATGTTTATCTATAATGCTTTTAAATTAAGAAAAACATATCTTAATTCTTTTGAATAACAATTGTGTTATTCTGAGTTGCATTATAGAGTTAGTTTTCCTTAAGGGACACGTACATGTAACCCCAGTTGTTATAAGACGGGTATACATGTTTTCTTTGGGGAAAGCGACGATGTACTCATACAAAGTATATTCTTTCAGTTTTGCATTTACCATGATCCTAGTATATCTAAAAATCGTTATTGTATTATATGTCTGTATTATTAATTTGTAAATGCTGTTCTCACTTCACATATTTTTTGTACTTACGCTGTATCAAGTGTATGGGCCGGTGGCCTAAAATATCACATTAAATAAATGTTGAAAAAGTACACAAGTTTTTAAAAAGCTTCTATTTAGCTTATACTAATGTTTGTAATGTTTGAACAGCGCCTATCTTGATCAGACCTAGCGGATGTACAAGTTGAGCAGGGTCTACAATGTTCATAAAACCGCACGTGTATACTTTCCCATCATATGTATAAAATGTCTCTAAATCGTCTGGAACTAATTGGCGACCAATGCACATCCAGATCAGACTGTAACATAGGTGGGTTTAGTGTATTTCAGAGAGAGAGAGAAAGAGAGAGAGAAAGAAAGAGAGAGAGAGAGAGAGAGAGAGAGAAAAGAGAGAGATAGAGAGAGAGAGAGATAGAAAGAGAGAGAGAGAGAGAGAGAGAGAGAGAGAGAGAGAGAGAGAGAGAGAGAGAGAGAGAGGGGGAGATATATATATATAGAGAGAGAGATAGAGAGAGAAAAAGAGAGAGATAGAGAGAGAGAGAGGAGAGAGAGAGAGAGAGAGAGAGAGAGAGATGAGGAGGAGAGAGAGAGAGAGAGAGAGAGAGAGAGAGAGAGAAAGAGAGAGAGAGAGAAAGAGAAAAGAGAGAGAGAGAGAGAGAGAGAGAGAGAGAGAGAGAGAAAGAGAGAGAGAGAGAGAGAGAGAGAGAGAGAGAGTTTTCTTACATTAACACCTAACGTAACGCCGTTATCTGTAATAATTTTATCCGTGAGAAGTAGTTCTGTTACATTTGTTGTTGGACCAAGTGTGACAAAGAGAATGTTGTTAGCATACCTGAAAGTAACATAGTATTCAAACTCAATTCGATACTGGAAATATGCATGTTGATTGCGTAACATTAATACATACATACAAACGTTTTCTGACACCTTTACAGCAAACAACTCTGGAACAGTTGGTGACAAATGGTGAAATTACTCACAAGTAGTAATTATCCCTTTTTTAACAATGTTTTAAGCTTTGTTCAATAATCTTTATTCAATAACTGTTTTCATTTATAGAAAGCTCATAAATTTGATTAAGGGAGGCTTCAAAGTCGTCATATTTCTTTACCTTAAGGGAATTGGTTTAACTCGTATTCGTCTCATATTTTTTGCACTTCACGCTACATTCTTAACAGGAAATTGACCTTTTAAAATGTACAAGACAAGTGAAAGTGGTCGCAATAACGTCCATCGGGCAGAAGATTGAAGGTCGTGTCACAATTATAACTCAAGGCACCTGGGTTGAAAGTTACTTGAGCTTGAAATATTAACCGTTTTCGACTTGCAGACGCATGTTAATGCATATGCAACGAACCACCTTTGAAACACATCGTGGCAAATGGAGCACAATGCCATATTGTTTTCAACTCGATTCAATAGTTATTGTTTCTGTTATATTGATGTTCCATAGTTTTGTTTAAATGTTTTCAAAGTCGTCAGCTTCATAGTTGCTGTATGTGGGAAGACGGTTAATCGAGAAGCAGAGCCAAAATAGTATTGATATATATCATTTTAAATGATCATATGTGAACATATTATAGATTTTTATAAGAATACCGATCGTAAATGCCAATGCTCCATTCTGACATTCTTAGAAAGATGGCATACAGTTCAAATCTGATGCAAATGTATGTAGATCATAGTAAACGTTACAAATGCCTATTGAAATTGTGTATAACGCCTCTTTAAATAATATTTCAGTTATATCACGGCGTTCCCTGGGACAATCCCCCGTAGTACAGTAATTATTTATCCTGACACCTATGTATTAGTTACTATGATATCCCCACAGTCCTAAGAGCGCACCAGTAAGTAGGTACATAACTACCAGTTTTAAATTATTTCCTAAAACAAAACCGGTGATCTAAACAGAACAACCCCGAAACGATAGATTAAACTTCTTGTCATACCATTCAACGAGGTAGAAGTGTCCAGTCTGTTGAGTGAATTCACATTCGAAAACTGTATGTGGTGAAACATTTTCTATTACACCTTGTAGTACGATCGTTTCCACGTAGTCGAGTCGTACAGTTACTGCTATATTTCCCAGAGTGACATTCGTCGGTGCAACAGACACTCCTAAAGTGGATCAAAAACTGATTTTAGATGTAGTACCAACACACAGACAGATCGATTAACTTAAGCATCCTTTTCAACTGTGTTTGAGTTATGTCACGGCGACCAGTTCACTTAACGTACATGTCCTTGCTGTCTCGCATCAGTTCTCCAAACAACCTTATTCCAATGTAGCTTGGTATCTCCAAACATATACTATTGAACCCATTGGTGACGTAAGTCACGATGCATACATAATTCACGTCCTCCCTGGATTATTCGTCCACGTCGTAACCGATTGTCTAGATTGATTGAAACATAAATAAGTATACTGACCTTAAACATAGGCATAAACTCATCATCTGACACGAGCAAATAGAACGATATCACCATTGCCAGACAGAGTTAGGATAAGGAAAATTCGGGAAATTCGGGAAGGGATTACATCTGCGTACACTGAAGCCAAATGTGAGCATGTGCATCCACACAGTTTCACCAGAGCCCTCATTGTCCGTACACACGTAATTAAGTCATAGATGCATCTTCTGTCATAACAAAATAGACCGGGAGCTACATCAGCGGACGCAATTCGAATAAGCAACATCCAGAGCAATTGGGTCACATTGTATCTGGATATAGTGAAGACTAAGATTTAGGTGAACCTGTGCATCCACACAGTCTTACTACAGCCTTCACTCGCCGTTTACTAGTAGTTTAGTCATATATGCGTTTTCGGACAAAGTATTTATAACTCAACGCCAAAATATGGCTCAAGTAATCAACACCTTTTGCCCACTGGACTGTGACGGCTCGACACGATACGAATGAAAACCATGGTTAAAGTGACTAATAACTAGAAAATGATTTAAAGAGATCGATTTATTTCGATAACCGCATAACTGAACGATCACATTTGAGTATTCGAATGACTGTTTCGGACAAGCGTACTTGAGTTTTATTTTAATTGAAAAGCCTGCAATTGTTATGGTTTTAAAAAACGCATTAAAGGGAGGTAAGTCCAACAGTGTATTTGTCCATGAATTTTGCAACTTTTTCCAAAAAGGTTCTTACATGTCATTCTCCCTGCTATGGCATGTATGTGAGAGAAAGGTGAAGTATCTGGTCAAACATGTTACTGAATATGTGGCTGGGTTCACGTCCAAGGAGTCCCAGGTTAACGTTCTGTCATTCTACCCCCAGTCTGACAGATTACAACGTCCTTAATTGAAGGCCTCCTTACGTAATTAGAGCCTCCTTACGTAATTAGAGCCTCTGAGAACTGTTGGGAGGTTGGTGTCTGTGATTGTTCTCATAATTTCATAGCTGATATGTTAAATAAGCTTGTCTAAAGTTTCGTCTTCGTCCGCAAAGGGGCGGTTTACGTAACCAAAAGGTATCGACAATGAGAAAATACTACCGAAACGGAATTCTTACTTTATGTCATATTGCGAACATTATAGCATTGTGGGCTCTGGCTCTTTCCCCTAAACAATTAAAAAAACCAAGACACCTATTTTTGATTAAAGTTCATTATCAAAACTACAAAAAAAAAAAAAAAAAAAAAGGATATGTTGACCGATCATTTCTTAGCTACGACATCAAATCAAAAGTCACCGTCATGCCACAGTGAATTTCACTTTCAATTTCAGAAAACATATATTGTTTTGACAAGGCTCAGAGGGTATTCAACTTGATCAAAAACACTCAACTTTAAATAAAATCAAGGTTTTCCAATGGGAGACAACTTCTGCCTTGTTTATTCATTTGAAATTCCATGGACAAAATTATCTGCCAGGCAAACCCAACTGAATGGCTTCTCTTTGAACATGAGCATATTTTTTTCTCAATAAAGGGAGAAAACATTTTCAGATATACATATTCGTATTTCTATACTACAGTTATCTCTCTTTGTTCAGTAGAATGCTATTGAACTGTATTGTGTTATATATATTTACTATGTTGTACATATTTGCCCCTTTTTTAAAATCTAGTAGTGTTGAACTTCGTCAAACACTTTTATGTAAACATTTAAGCTAGTTTGCACAATGCAGAAATAAACGTTTTAGGCAAAATCTATATAATTTCTCGAAATCCGATTTCCGTTAGCTGTCAATGAAGAGGTTGACATATATTCTTTCTGACGTTTGGCGTCATTCGTCTTCCACTTTGGAAAATCAGCTAGTTGCTTGGAATGGCTGTTGTGTGTATTACTGGTGTGTGAAAGCAAATAAATAGGTCAGGTGATATTTAAATGATTGAAAATGTTTTAAGACGATGTTAAGCCCACATCTATCATTGACTAGTGTGTTTGTGTTTAATGGTATTTTACATACTATTTGTTTCGTTATTAACTCAGACACCAACAAGTAAGTCGTAATGCTAGCCCGACAATCCTCAGCCCCCAAGGAGAGCAAGCAATGCATAGATCCGATAGATGAATTAGGTGCAGAAGTTAATCAAGGAGATCGACAATAGACTAGAAATTATCTGACATGCATGAATATTAAGGGTGTGGTAGTTGTAGTCAGTGTATGACGGTAATGGACAACGGCCAGTGATCTATTTAATTGTTTCGTGTCATCCAGACTTCCTCTTCGCCAAATATTCACCCTTCTTCTCAGCTAACTCTGTGCTTTCAATGAAGCGGTACTAAGTGCGAACCCAAGCTCAACCATTCATCCTATCCGATGATTGACGAACGTCATAGTGACTTACGTCATACATCTTCCGCCAACGGGCTATATAGTCGATGAGGGAAGGTATCAATGTGCCTGGAAATAATGGTTTGTTGAGAACTCGTGCGAGAAAGTCACGTTATATGAACTAGCCACCATAATTTAACTGAAACACCGTTTAAAACGGCGCTAAACTCGAATCAACTAATTAGTCAAGTAAGATGTCAAGAAACCTTTGTAAAAAAGTATCCGGTAATGATTTGTATCGTGGATGCACATGCATGTCTTTTTCCCATACTTTGAATAATTATGTTAACGCTGGTTTTCCTTGAGCAATGCTCATGTACCCGTGAAATAATAACGCTAACGTTGGTTTTCCTGGATAACCATTCAAGTATTCCATTTGTGATAGTAAATGGACTTAATCCTTGATCGAACTCACGAGGTTATATCCCGATTGCTTCCGAACAAATCGTTGATGACACCAGAATGTCGAGATGAAACAAACAAGTCAAATTTGTAAACTCTTACCTAATATCGCCATTTGGTATATGTTTGAAGCGCCCAGTCAAACGTGCCTTATGGTCAAGATACAAAATGTATTTAATTACCAATGTAAATCTTCGCTCTCCCAGTACAGTTTTAATCTGTCATAAATTATTTCAATAGTCAATAAAATGTAATCAGGTCATCGTTATTTGAGCTAGTTAATGAGAAAAGATACAAATCGCCCTTTTTGAATAGTATAGATCCAAATTAGCCTTTGCATCCACACAGTCTAATCAAGATAATATATACTGTTCACATATAACTTTCATAAACTTGTAAGAAGATTCCGTCAACTTGTGTATATTCTGATAAGACTGCGGAGGTGGGCACGATGATCTGAACCTGCACTGTTCAGAAATGTCAACTTGAATATTTTCTCACTGGCACATTTATAAAGTCAACGTTCCACGGGTATGAATTAAGTTCTTTGTAGTATATAGATTACCGATGTGACAATTTGGGTACAGAACAAACATAAAGATTACCTTCAACGGAAGCCAATTCTGGTGGATCTGAAAGATACAATGATACTTTAATATGCTAAAGACTGTTGAAATACAAAACGAGTATGTTTAGAGTGTTGTCGAGTGAGTTAAAATGGACTCGCGATAACTCGAACACGACATTAGCCTATAAACTATTTCGAGTTATCGACGTGTTCGAGTGATTGATGGATGTATGCTTAATTTATTGATGTATTGTTAGCGTCGGTAGTCAGCTCCGTTCAAGGGAATGGTTGGAGTAAAACGATATATGAGCCGTTTCACGAGTAAACCAACAGTGTGGACTCTGCGTAAAGTATCGACCCTGATCAACCTAAGCATGCCGCGCAGGTTAACCTGGACAGACTCAGTTCTCCACATGCGGATGTTCTGTTTCAGGAATCATTACTCCTTACCTCTTTCCCCCTGAGACGGAATGTGTCGGCCAGGATTAACCTGCGCGGAATGTGTAGGCTGATCTGGGTCGATACATAACACAAAGTCCGTAATATTGGTTTTCTTTTGGAACGGCTCAATTATTTCAATGTTTCCTATGTTTGAGTTATCAAGAGTCCAGCTACTGAATTGATTGATTTGAGAATTAATCTGTTTTCAGCAGTTGTTCAGTTATATCACGGTGGCCAGATGACCTCAACCAGTACTCCTCACAACAATCCTTCCAGGGAAATCTCTATCTTCTGACACAGAATGCTGATAGCTCATTGTTGGCAGAGATGTCACTGGAAAAGGATACCGTGATAATAAATACATTCGAGCGTCTTTGGCGACACGTTTTATATCAGCATTGTTTGTATTATGATACATTTCGGCTTTCCGTTGTCTTCAATCAATAAGAGCAGAAAACTAAAAATACGAAGCTCTGACATTGTTTGGTGCTCCAGTAAAATCAACAAAATGGTATTCGCACCAGCATAAAATAAGAGACGATTGTGCCGATACTAAAGGACAAAATAAATATCAAATAACGGCAGATCTTCAATCCTGATCTCGTATGAGCAATCAGTACTGCTGCTGTTATGCTATCAAAGGACGATCCATGAAATAGCGCGAGTTACGCGTTTTTCGAATGTTCACATATTCGGTTTATCGAGAGTCCATTGTATACGCAGTAATGGCTGTCTTCTTCCATGGCGATCAGTGTTTTGAGGTTAACATTACGACCGCATCCATAGTGTCATGTTAAGTGAACCAGACGTTCTGGTAACTTACCCAGGGAACGGCGTGATATAAGTGAAACAATGGTGGAAACGGCATTTAACAATACAATACAGTAGACACCAAACATTAGTAACCCACTGTCCTCATTACCGAAGCAGTAGCCGGCATATCGTTCTGTAATTAGCAGGTAGTACTGTAGGTCCCCGCCACAGTTCCTTATCTTAATGCCATAGGCTATATCACAAACGTCGAAGTAACTTCGCAAGCAAGCTACAACATTAATTTCTTGGCCATCCGGTAGTGTTGTTGTATTAGGATGGTCCCCTGAGTAAGAAGAATAGAATTCGTACAATGAAACCTTCCTCAAAACATTAAACACATCGGAAAACTTTGATGCAATCATATGGACAATTTCTATCAATTATACGTATACATATTGAATAAAGTTGTACACAATTGTGGCGAAAAGGCAACATGTATGAAGAGCATTTTCGCACAATGCATCGAAACTGTGTCTGATATATATGCGTCAAGATTCGCCTTCACGTGGGGAAGGCAAAAATGTTACAATCATTCTTACAATATATGATGATGTTTAACAATAGAGGTTCGATCCACTTTAACTGAAAGTATAGAATTATGCTTTTAAAAGACTCCTGATTGTGATATGATAATTTATGAAATCAGGATAGGTGCAAGATATTTAATTCGTAATATGGACCACTGGCCTACACATAATGTATACGATTATAAACTAAGAGTCATGAAATACATTATAACAATCATATATAAAGTTGAATTATTATTAAGAATTTGAGAAAAGATCTAAGACCGTGTTAATTAAAACCCGACAACTATCATGGACCATATCAGTTACTTTTTAAACAGTTCTTAACGTTTGGCAAAGACAGTCACGTTTTTACCCTTTGATCGCTGTGAAGCTTGAGCCACTAGTATAAAACCAGGAAAGGTGGATTATCGGCTTCGTTTGTCCAGGTTCTAACTTGTTGACTGCCCAACTCAACATTTTATTTTAAAATTCCTAAAGTTGACCATAAACTGTTTCAAATGTAACGCTAGACATGTCATATATCAAAAAGTGATAAGTATTAAAAGAGTATATATGTGACAATTAATAAACACAAATTAATTTAATTAACACTTCTATTACGTTGATATGTGTTCTTTCAGATAAAACCAGCTTCTTATTTAATGTAATTATTGTAGTTCTGATAAATTTGTATTATACATGTAGCTTACATACCTAGCATATATATACTATACAATGCTCCACAGCTACCGTGTGGAGGCAATGTGGCATTGGTCACCATCGTGTATGTAATGTTTTCACTTGTTGTCGAAAACCAACCGTCGTTTATGTTGTAATCATTGATTAAATAATTAAAGGCAACATTTCTAGCCCTTTTTGCCAAGTTGTAGAGCACGGGAGTATCTTCACATGCCATGCCTGAATGTACAGTAACGAATAATGTGTTTTGTAATTAAAGAACGTCATAATAAATAAATCAACATATTTATCATTTGGGGTTATTTCAAAACAACAAAGGTGCAATGAATCCCGTCTAGAGTTATGTCAATACACTTGAAACATAAACGCTCACTTTCTTCTTCTACTTGGATTGATGAGGCGGACTTCCGACCTTGTCTTTGGTCATTGTGGACGCTATCTCTTCCTGATGGGGGTACCATAAACGTTAATGGTAAAATCAAATATCTAGGCACAACATATTTATCATTTGGGGTTATTTCAAAACAACAAAGGTGCAATGAATCCCGTCTAGGGTTATGTCAATACACTTGAAACATAAACGCTCACTTTCTTCTTCTACTTGGATTGATGAGGCGGACTTCCGACCTTGTCTTTGGTCATTGTGGACGCTATCTCTTCCTAAAGTCGAAATGTCCCTAAGCTTGACGTTTAATAAGAATGACCATCCATCAAACATTTTATAGGTCAGAAATGGTCTACTCAAATTATGCTGAACACATAGGAATCTTTTCAGACGGCAGTAAGTATACAAATCTTACTGTTGTGGCAGCAAAAGTTATACGATCCAATAAAGTTACCATCTAAATAAACACCCAGCGACAAGTTTTCTGTATATGCTACTAACTATTCTAGACCGGACAATAGTTAACCAGCTACAAAAAGATGCTACACTTTCCGACGTATTATCTGCTTTATTATCAATTAGCTTAAGAAATAGCAGCACAATGCACGATCCCATGCAAAATACATCAGTGTCATATAAATAAGATACAAGTTGAATGTTAGATATCCAGCTCATGTCGACTTACCAAGACATGAGTGATCAGGTATGAATATTGCCGGTGACACTATCCATTGGCAACAGTTGAATATTTATATTCCCTGATAAATAAAAATTAAAAAAATGAAGCAAAAGCCGGGCTGATTTTGAACCGAGGTAACCCCATTCTACAAAATAGAGCCAGTCTTAGTGAGTCACACGTTGTTAGTTTAACGCTATAAAATATTTGATTTATTATTGACGCCGCGTGGAAGCGCGGCGTCAGTATGGGATAGGTTTTAATTTTGTACCATGGGGTGGCGTAATCGAAAAGGAAGAAACCAATGTTATTATTGTTAAAGAAACCTCTGTTGTTTGTTTGTTTGAAAAAAGAAAAAACCGACCTTTATGAATCAATAAATTGTATAAAATGATTTAAGACACAATAAGATACACAATAGGCATGTCTTCTACCGTTATTACAAAACTTTAGACACATCTAATGGGTATTTAATAACTTTCCCCTAACTTCCTAGGCTACGCTCTTTTATAGTTTGGTTTACGACCCGATTCATCAAAGCTCAGAAAAAAGTTTCTGGCGATGTTTTTGCCTATTTACAATATTGAGATTTTTAAATAAATGGGTAATCTTTAAAAAATCAATGATGATTCATTTTAATTACTACATATTACAGTATAATTCTAGAAACTGTAAATACAACGTTAAGCCAACTATGCGATAGGCATGCCCGTAACGTGACCGCGTTCTATTTGTAAATGCAGCATGTCATCGCTTGGCGATTTTGGTCATTCTTATTGAATAGACGAAAAGGTGGCATCTGTTCCCATATAGTAATTAAGTTGTCTCTGCTTCCTTCCGTTATGATTACTTCGCTGTTTTCACGATTTCATCCTATTTCTAAAATTCATTGGATTCGTACCCGGTTTTTCATGTTTCGTTCGAGATGAACGATTCGTACCAACTGGTTTTCGCTCTTTGCTCTTGGGGAACTGACTTGACCATTTTCTTTTGTTTATTTTTCAGTTTTCTACTGGCATGTTCAAAACGATTAAAAGTGACATTACAAACAAACAAAACAGACTTAATAATTCTTGCAATATGTTGACTATACATGTGAACTTTCATAATGCTCAATCTTGAACATAAATATCTTTTTTTATTTTTTTAATTACGTCGTATTTTTTGTTTATATACTCCCGTTTTTGCTATCATACTTCTGCTAAACGGGAAGGAGAATAGACATCCCCACTCCTTCCAAAGCTTGTGTCACACTTAACGTTTTTTTTTTTTTTTTATCTAATGGATATAGTTAGAGGATTTAAAACAGTTTATTGGTAAAAAAAACCACATGAGAAATTTCAGATTTTATGACACATTATAGTTGCAGTGAATGTTAACTTGTCATTTCACGACTAAATTTCACATGCTGAATATCACATGGATCGTAGCATAGGAAAGTACGTTTAAACCCTACGTCAATATTGACCCTTTCTGCTCTTGGTGACCTTTTTACACAGGTGAGCAATATAGGCACATCTTGGCCTTCTTGTTTAAAATAGAGGGACATTTGGCCTTCTTGTTCGAAATATTTACATCCTGTCTGCTTGCACAGGTTATTTAAATGTACTGAACTGCATCTGCTTCCTTTAAGTCATGCTTCAAAATCATGCGCGGCGTCTTTGATGCATTGCATCAAAATTCTTCTTGTATTGTATTGTATTATCATTCGACAAGGTAAGACATAAAGGTCATATTTTTCTTTCATTCTTATCTAGATTGAAACAAATTATAGCGAATTATAAATATATCCGTATCAAATAGGTGCCTGTCAATTTCGAATACCGCATGTATCAAGCATTTAACAGTGAACGTCTCAGGGCTACGCACATGACTGGCATGTCTTTGTAACTGTGGAAAATGGAGTAAACGTTATCATTCATGAACTTACCAACAATGCTAGACACCCAAATGTATTGCTACATTTAATTTGAAACGTTGGAGTTTTACGCCATTTTTAAACAATTATAGTAACGGCATTATTACATGTATCCTTGGTACAACACTAAAAAAGGCACATTGTTCGAAGGTCACGGTTTTTTTTAGGAATAAAGTTGGGATGAGTAAGGTTACAGTATACGTTCTTCGCATTGGCTCTAACTGTGATATAGCAAAACGAAAAATAAAGGAATGTAATTCTAAGTACGTGCATCTTTTAATGCCGCTCCACTAGGATTTGGAAATTTACCCTGAGATTTCCATAATTCATTAAGGATGCAAATCTGTTAATTTTGTTAGATGGTCCGGTATATGTTAGGAATGGGAGTGGGGCTTTGGATGGCGAGAGAACATCAACGTATTTGGGCTGCTGCCCAGATTAGAGTATGAGGGGAAGATTGAGAGTCGAGAGTGGGGAGATAGTATGAATGATGTCGTGTAGAGAGTATGGCCATTTTGGGCTATTGGGACATTTACAAAACTATCAAGGATAAAGTAGGCGCGACTGAGCTGACGATATGCAAGTTGATATTGTTAGATGTTAAAAGTGTTAGTATTGTTAAATGTGTTAGATGTTGAAAGTGTCAGAATTGTTTCATGTGATAGATGTTGAACGTGTCAGTATTGTTTCATACGTAGATGTTGAACGTGTCAGTATTTATTTAAATGTTAGATGACGAAAGTGTCAGAATTTTTTCATGTGTTAGATGTTGAAAGTGGCAGTATTATTTCATGTGTTATATTTTGAAAGTGTCAGTATCGTTTCATGTGTTAGATGTTGAAAGTGTCAGTATTCTTTCATGTGTTATATGTTGAATCTGTCAGTATTGTTTCATGTGTCAAATGTTGAAACTGTCAGTATTGTTTCATGTGTCAAATGTTGAAACTGTCAGTATTGTTTCATGTGTTAGATGTTGAACGGGTCAGTATTGTTTCATGTGTTAGATGTTGAAACTGTCAGTATTGTTTCATGTGTTATATGTTGAAACTGTCAGTATTGTTACATGTGTTATATGTTGAAACTGTCAGTATTGTTTCATTTATTATATGTTGAAAGTGTTAGTATTCTTTCATGTGATAGATGTTGAAACTGTCAGTATTCTTTCATGTGTTATATGTTGAAACTGTTCGTATTGTTTCATGTGTTAGATGTTGAAACGGTCAGTATTGTTACATGTGTTATATGTTGAATGTGTCAGTATTGTTTCATGTGTTAGAAGTAACTATTTAATAATATTTTTTTAGCCACACAGGCTTATAATAATTACACAAGGCAAAGCGATGCACTCAAAACGACAACGAGACGTAGAGATGGCGTTACATCGTGACAAAGTCCAACGAGCCCCTTTACAAACACATCATTAAATGTTCATGCACATAAAACAGTTGCTACAATTTAACAACACCGAGTTGTATTCGTCATAAGATGCGTCTGATCGACTGAAGGGTTACAGCTTAAATTCAGATAAACAGACGAGATGGACAGTTTATCGACCTTAGCTAGCTCAGTTATAGAGTTAATATTTGTGTATGTGCGTTCAAACTAGGGAATGCTAACTACTGCGATTAAGTCACAGAGCAGAGAACAGACAGTTGATCGACCTAATTTAGCACTTTTACGAAAGCGATCTGACATACTTTTATTTGTTTATATATATGCGCCTGAAGAAAGGACAGAAAAACAATAAGATCGAGTTACATAGAACAGAACAGACAGGTTAATCGACCTTAACTAGCACATTTATAAATACGGTCTGATATCATTTTTATTTGTTTAGATGTGTCATACGGAAGTCTCTTTATATTCACATATATGTGAATTTACCCGTTTTAACGAGATATCAACGAATTATCACAACGTTGACTAACGATGATAAATAAGATTAGCCTGCCCATTGCGCCCAGTTTAGTCTTTATTTACTTTATCCTGCCTTTTGTAGATCTCCAACAAAGCAACTCAAACTTTTCCAACATATAGATGCTTTCTTACGCCTCTGCAGCAGTCGAGTTTTAAAAAAAATATGGCAAATGGAGGAAGTGCTCGTTATGAGCATGTTCTCCATTTGCCACAATGTCTTCAATTCAGTCAATGAATATACATACCTTTATAGAGAAATTTCATTTTTTAACCTGTATGTTTTCAAAGTCGTCTGCTACATAGTTATTGTATATGGGAAAGGATTAACGTTAGCTTTAACAGAAGAATAAGTTTATATGTTCTCTCATTTCTCCTGTATTTCTGTTTCTAAAAGCCTAAACAAATCACACACAAAATGGTATGTGATAGCGCATTATATTCTTAAGTTCATTACCGTTTCTAAATAGTTGTTAAATAGTTGATTGATCATAATTACACGAAACGGTGACGTACGCTGATCCTCGACCTCACTGACAATCGGAACTGTTCGGTTAAAGTCGTAAGAAAAAGCCGAACCCCTATTTATCACATAAATACCCTTATTTTCAAGTTGAGAACAAATCACGGAACAACGATATCCAACATGTGTGATAACAAAAAAACGTCATACACGCGACTACTGATGACGTCATTTTGACCTTTATCTTTATTATGTTTATTGTTAAGTTGTTAAATTTTATACATTGAAAAATGCAATAATACGTTATTTTGAATAAATAACGAGTCTTAATTGTTTAAAACATTGTTTTTTTTCTTCTTCTTATTCAAAAATGATGAGGACTACTTTTTTATGCGGTGAATCACAAGTTCTCATGAAGAATAGGTTATTCGGTCTTTGTTTTGATGTTGTCAATATTTTTCATTAAAACACACTGTTTAGGTGATAAAAAGAATCCATCACTCGTTTTTCTTTGGAGAAGATTTCTTAAATTCGTCTCGAAAAAGAGAGTTATTAACCTCGCCAAGAGGCTCGGTTAATAACCGTCTTTTTCTAGACTCATTTAAGAAATCTTGATCTCCAAAGAAAACTCATGATGGATCCTATATACATCAGTCGTTTAGAGACGCGGACTGTTAATCTCCGTGGTTTTGAGTTCGAACTAAAGCTCGGCAAACATTCTTTCCAACCATTGGGCTTATAGTCTATATGGGAAAATAACCAATTTCTTTGAAATATTGATGCGTGGAGTACTTGTATGAGAAAGCCAGAAAACACATGGCTATGGTGTACTGTCGTCGTTATATGTCTAATCAATTATTGAAAACGTCGTTAAACCCCAAACAATGAATCAATCAATCATATACTAGAGTTCAAAATGAAAACAACTTATCCCCGTCCATGAATGGACATGGAACGAAAGTATACACGACTGATTGTTTAAACGAAGTTGCATTTTTGATTGCTCCTATTAAATGAAATATTGCTTTGATATTTTTTCAACTTTATTTAAGGTCCCTCGTTTAAAGAAAAACGGAGTAAGTTGTAAGGGCATGTGAACATTATAAGTGTAGAACTCTACTGACACTTTGTGATGAATATCATATTAAAACGTCATCAAACTTTTTTTTTCTTTCCAATGTTACAAATTAAGTGACGAACATCCTTCTTTGTTCACGCGTATTGTGAGTTTTATTTGTTTTTACTACATATGGATGGGTATATCCGGGCACATCGCGCATCATTTTTTTTCTAGTATTCATTACTTTACGGAAGCAGAGTGGAATTTATACAATTTCAGTTAGTATACCCTGTTTCTTGTATGCTTACCTATTAACTATAGAAATGTCTCAGTGAATTATAATCCTATAATCTCACCGTTGAGATTATAACCTTTTGCAGTGAAATGATGACTTTTCAATTTACGGAACTACATTGTTGATGACAGCATTTATGAAAAAACTGAGTCTCAAAACGAGAAACAACTCGACTTTACGATACAATTAAGATGATATGAGCATCTAAATCTGTGATAACACATTTAATAGGCCCACATTAATGACGTTAATTAACACAAGTCATTGTTCATATTAAAATAATAGTTGCAGTGATGTTAAAATCTTATTGTGTCACTGGGTATTAGAATGATTACCTGACCCCAAGGAAACCCATAAGTAAATGTCAGATCTGAAAGAATGTACAAATAATGAATATATATATCACTTGTTCAGAAGAAGGGAAACAACATATGATTGAAAGTACGTAATTTGGCGAGCTTAACTTCCCTTTACCAGTGATATTGTCTTTGAATCAATACACAAATCGACATATTTCTACACATATACTTTACTGTATATCTATTGTTTTTTTAGGTAGTATAGGCTATGCAATATCTTTCTCTAGCTTGCATGAATTAGATATTAATAACTATTGTGGATAATCATGCTTGTATGGCTATACTCAGGAGTGTTCAAATAAAGTTTACAAGGAAGGAACATGGGAATGATGCTAGGTTTTAATATTTAAACATTGTCCTTTTTGCGTTATGTTTGCAGGCATAGTATAAACAAATATAAGAATGTTACGAGTAACAGGCATCGAACAAATCAGATGTCATGTTATCATAAGAATGGAGTTTTAGTGTAGGCATATTCTTATTATATTGAAATAATGTACGTCGGCTGTTTTCATCCTCAATATAGGATCTAGCCATCTTGTAAGAACACAAGTTGTCGATTGGGTCGATCCGTTTTAACTGGAATTTTCTCTTCGCCGATAAGCGATATCAAACTTAATTTCCTTTGCAAACGGCTTCCATCCAATAAATCTCCGCGATATATTGACAAATGAAACAAGATGAATTTTGATGCAAAACATCAAAGACGCCGCGCATGATCATGAAGCATGACTTAAAAGAAGCAGATGCAGTTCAGATTATTTAAATAACGTGCAAACAGACAGGATGTAATATTTCGAACAAGAAGTCCAAATGTCCCTTTATTTTAAACAAGAAGACCAAGATGTGCCTACATTGCTCACCTGGCTACCATAGCCTATAATAAAAGGTTACCAAGAGCAGAAAGGGTTAATTTTGACGTAGGGATAGACGTTTTATATGCTCCGATCTATGTGATATTCAGCATGTGAAATTTAGTCATGAAATGTCAAGTTTAGTCCTGAAACCATTTGTTTTACAGTTTGCTTAATATTGAATGCAACTATAATGTGTCATACAAGCTAAAGTTTCTTAACTTTTTACCAATAAACGGTTGTAAATCTGCTCTAACTAGATCAATTAGATAAAACAAGAAATATCTTTAAAAGAGATAAACGTCGATAATAAGCAAAACAATCAGTAATTTTCCATGAATTATAAAATATGCGCAATAATCTATGTGTCTACCAAAGGCTAATCGGCCATCTCCGTCCAGCTTCAGTTTCTATACATAGATTATCAAGGCCGAGAATACGCCACATGACTGGAGATTACGCGAGGCTCCCAAGAGGTGTAAACCTATCATGTTTCAACAATAATTATTGTTTTGCTCTTAAGGAAAACAATTAAAAGTTAGTATGCAGAACAATTTATTTTAAAACTTCATCTTATTAGTGCCTCTCGTAGGATCGCCAACTTAACTATGAACCAATCATGTGTGAGACTATTTTATAATACGAGCACTGACTTCCGGAACCTGTAAATGGCCGAATCAACATATACCTTTCATACAGTGTTATTACTTTATATCTACCATCAACCATCAAATAAGCATTTGGCGACGAGGATAAACAAACAAAAAAGGATTTAAAACATTGAATACTTGTTAAATCGATGGATTAAGATATTTAACAGTGTACAATGAACACTTTATCAAACTTTTCGACTTTTGACGGCGAGACGGACAAATCTGGGACACGGTGTAAGAAATGGCATGCAAGGCTCGAAAATCTGTTTACAGGGATGAAAATCGAGGATGCACCTCAAAAGAGATCCCTACTGCTCCATTACGCTGGAGAAGAAGTATACGACATTTACGACGTTGAGAAAAAGGACACAGAAGCCACATTCAAGGCAACAAAGAAGGTTCTTAATGATTATTTCTCTCCCAAGGAAAACATACAAATGGAAATATATAACTTTAGATTACACAAACAAAATGAGGGTCAAACATTGGACGAGTTTGTCACGGAGCTACGGACACTGGCAAAGAACTGTATGTTTACCGACATTGACGGCGAGATCTTACAACAAGTGATACACAATTGTGGGACAAATCAATTACGACGGATAGCGTTAAGGGAACCTACAAAGGGTTTAGAAGATATATTAACTATGGGCAGAGTTCTGGAACAGTCAGACAAGCATGCATCAGACTTGGAAGGGCCAGACAAAACGGTCAATCAAGTAAGTCACAAACACGCGGTAGGTCAAATCGTTGGTAAATCCGCGGCCGCGGCAGTGCTAGTGGACGGCCGCTCTATGCAAATCAGGTACCAGAACGAGGCAGGAAAGAAATACCCATGCCACGTGGTCCCGCCAACCAAACACATGCCCTAAATGTGGTTACGAATATCCGCACAAAACATTTTTTCAAAAAGGTGAATCATTTCAGCCGGAATAAACCAGTAAGAGAGGCTTTACAGATTCAGAAGATGAATTCTCCTATAGCATACAAATAAAGACTGTTAACGGCAAAAGTAAAACTACAAAAACACAAGTAACAATAAATAATAAGAAAATACTTACAACTATAGATACTGTTTCTAGTGTCAATATACTAGATGACAGAGCATACGAATGTCTTGGGCAGGCAGATCTAAAAACAAAACGTTTACCCAGGTTATTGCCCTATGGAGGCGGATCGAAATTAAACGTGAAAGGAAGTTGTAAAATGACGACCGAAAAGGATGGAAAAATAGTTGTCGCTACATTTTACCTAGTTCAAGGTAACTACGGAACATTATTAGGATACGAGACATCTGTGGATTTAAATGTCATTCATCTAACACAGAATGTCAACACAAACGACAATATAAGTAACAAATATCCTAGAATTTACAGTGGAATTGGACAACTAAAAAATCAAACAGTTAAATTACATATAAATCCAAATATAAAACAAGTGGCACAAAAGAATCGCCGAACACCTTTTCACTTAAGGCAAAAGGTTGAAAATTAAATTCACAAAATGCTCCAAGATGATGTAATAGAGGAAGTAGAGAATGAATCAACACCTTGGGTATCACCTATTGTTACACCAACAAAGAAAAACGGAGACGTTCGAATATGTGTCGATATGCGAGAGGCCAACACAGCGATTGAAAGAGAACGGCACCCTATGCCAACAATCGACGAATTGATACACGATATGAACGGTGCAATATTCAGCAAACTGGACCTAACATCGGGATACAATCCGTTAGTATTATAGCAAGACTCTAGATCTATAACGACGTTCACTACACACATGGGAATTTTGGGACAAACTCCGCAAGCGAAGTATTTCAAAAAGCAATAAGCAATGTAATACAAGGAATAGCCGGTGCTAAAAACATATCGGATGACATCATAGTCTACGGTCAAAGTAAGGAAGAACATGACATTGCACTGAACAAAGTTGTTAACGCCCTCCACGAAACCGGGTTAACGCTAAACAAAAACAAATGTGAATTTAACAAAACAGAGATAACTTTCTTTGGGGTAGTATTTCGCGGATCAGGAATATCCGCCGATCCAACTAAGGTTAAGGCAATTAAATCAATGGAAAAACCAACGAATGTGTCGAAAATTAGGAGTTTCTTAGGCATGACAGCGTTTTGTTTCAGGTTCATTAACAATTACGCAACATTGACGGAACCGCTTAGAAGATTAACGAGAAATGACACAACATGAGAATGGTCGGACTCTCAGCAAAAGGCATTTGAAAACCTGAAAACTATTCTAACAGGGGACACAATCATAACATATTATGATCCAAATAAGAGTACTGAAGTCATAACGGATGCATCACCTGTGGGTTTATCGGGAATATTAACACAGGAAGGTAAAGTGATGGCATATGCGAGTCGTTCGCTTACATCAACAGAATCACGGTATAGCCAAACAGAGAGGGAAGCTCTAGCTGTAGCGTGGGCTTTCGAGCACTATGATATGTACTTGAGAGGCGCACCACTGTTTACGGTAATCAAGGATCACACACCGTTAACTACAATTTGGTTAAAGAAACAACTAACGCTACGAATTGAAAGATGGGGTTTGCGTTTGCAGCCTTTTAAATTGGATATAATATACAAGCCAGGGAAGAACAACCCATCAGATTATATGTCGATACATCCTTTAAAAGGAGATGATCACCGCAAGTTAGCGGAGGAATATGTATCGATTATAACAAGTCAAGCAATTCAAAACGCAATGACGTTGGATGCAGTAAAAATGGCGTCCTTTAACGACAAGACAATTCAAAAGGCCATTGAACCGTCCAAATCTGGAAAATGGCATGAATTAAAAAGTGTAAACGATCCTGACATTGACATGGAAGAACTTATGACATTTCGAAATTTGAAAGATGAATTAACAGTGCACGGGGACACTGTAATATTGCGAAATGACAAGATAGTAATCTTTAAGAGCGCATGCAATAAAACTAGGACATGAAGGTCATCAAGGAGTCGTTCGAACGAAAAGCTACATTAGATCGAAAGTATGGTTTCCAAATTTAAACACAGAAATCGAATCAGCTATACAAGGATGCATTGCGTGTCAAGCAAATTCCAGGAAACCCAGACCGAGAGAACCACTTAAAATGTCGGAAATGCCATCGGGCCTTTGGATGAATTTAAGTGCAGCCTTTTGCGGACCTTTAGAAAGTGGGAACTATCTATTTGTCATTGTCGATGAATATTCACGATACCCAATCGTTGAGACAATTAAGTCTGTCTCATCAAACACTGTGATACCAGTTCTAGAAAAGATATTGGCAATGTTCGGTTTGCCAACGGTAATTAAAACTGTCAATGGCAGCCCATTCAACAGCAAGGCCATTTACGGATTATGCTAACTACTGTGGTTTTCTTCATAGAAAGATAACACCTAGGTGGCCAAGAGCCAACGCTCAGGCAGAGGCGTTCAACAAACCACTAATGAAGTGCGTAAAATCAGCATACGTAGAAGGAAAAAGTTGGAAGCAGGAACTTTATCGTTTCCTACGTCAATATAGGGCAACGCCACATACAATAACTGGCTACACACCTTTTCTCCTAATGTTTCAACGACAGCCTACTACACGTTTTCCAGAAGTCGTTAAACAAACAGGACAGGACAGGATAAACAAATTGACGTATTAGCAAGAAGCAACAACGATCGGTCAAAATCACGCACCAAATGTTATGAAGATAACAAACTTCACACGAGAAAACGTAATATACATGTTGGGGACAAGGTGCTCTTGCAAAACGAAAGTCCGTCAAAATCAACAACAACATAAACCAATACCTTACCGAGTTACGGACGTTAATGAACCTATGATAACTGCAGGAAACTCAAAACATCGGGTCACAAGGAACTGATCGTGCATGAAAAAGGTTACGTCAACATTAAAACCTTTGAGGGAGGATAATGTGGAACACGATGACGAAATTGAGAATCAAATAAACGATCAAATGAACTTTAAACAGAAAGACGATAGTGGTCAAAATACACCGAATAGACCAGTGAGGGAAAGACGAACACCAGCATATCTGGAAGGTTATATAACGTAAAGTGTGTAAAGGTTTCAAGATGTTTACAAAGGGCACAATAATCCCTATTTGAAAACCTGCATATCAAATGATATGTTGAACGTTTTTTTTTTTATTCAAGTACAAATAGTTTAAATGTGAAAATCTATTTTATAAACCTTAAGTTTAACAAAATACATGGAACTAATAAGAAGCAATTTCTCAAATAAACATCTATAATTTGATATGATTCATATTTGTTTTATTTTCATTAATTATTAAACACACAAGTTTACATGCTAAATATAGGGAATTTGTAAAGTGTATTATGTATGACCTTAGATAAACCGAACTGTAGATCACTAGAACAACATAACCTACAAACGAATGGAATGTTTATAGTATTTATAACGCTGTGATTCATGGTTTCACGTTTCAATGGGTTTACTTCATCATGTAGAGAAAAATGTTGCTAATTGCTAAACTAACAGTTATGTTCATAACACGTATTCCACAAACATTTTAAATTGTTATTAATATTTGTTTTCTTTAAAAGATTAAAATCTATTAAGAAATATCATTACCAATTGATACTACGTTCAACTATGATTGAATGATTATGTAATCAGTCGAATTGATTTTGATTTAATAATTTTAACTAAAGTGTTATCTAAGGAGAGATGCTATGTTCAGCTACTTTCAATAGTGTTGTGAGACTATTTTATAATACTGAACTCCGGAACCTGTAAATGGCCGAATAAACATATACCTTTCATACAGTGTTATTACTTTATATCTACTATCAACCAATAAGTAATGCCTCTAGTTATAAGTTAAGTATGATACAAACTTTGTAGGGATAGCCGGAAGTCTATTCTCCTTCCCGTTTAGCAGTATGATAACAAAGTCGAGAGTATATAAACAAAAAATACGAACTAATTTTAAAAAGTTTAAATGTAATTTTATATACATGTATTAAAATGTTTTATGTGAGCTTTTATCCACTATCTTTTAAGATTTAGCAGAGAACGCGAATGGGGAAATTATTAGAGATCCTTGTTCGAACATGCCAATGAGATTAACTACCCGATTTTAACGGTTGAAATGTTCGTTAGCTTTTGTACTCGAGAGTTATCTCTCGTCTAAAATTCCATTCTAAAAATAGTCGATTGTGTTAGCAAATTAAAGAAAATATAAAATTGAGCATTTATGAAACTAAAAGATAAAGTTCACATGTATAGTCAACATATAGCAAGAATACAATGGACAGAATGAACAAACTGTATGAAGAGGAACGATTAAAGTTTAGAAATACAACAGATTTTTATAAATAGGCAAAAACGTCCCACGATTTTCGGGGCGGTAATTCAAACAATTAAAAAAGCGTAGACTAGGAAGTCTTTTTTCTGAGCTGTGATGAACCGTGTCGTCAGGGTCGTAACTCAAACTATTAAAACAGCGTAGACTAGGAAGTTAGGGAAAAGTTAGTAAATACAAATTAAATGTGTCTAACGATTTGTAATAACGGTAAAAGAAATACATATGTTGCATCTTGTTGTTTCTTAAATCAGTCAATACAATGTATTGATTCATATTTCTTTTTTCAAATGGTAATTTGACTAGGCTACATACGGGGAATGAATTACGACTGGGGTTCCGTACGGGGAAAATCATTACTAACTCGGCATAATTGTTTGTTTCAGTGTATTATCGAAATTTCTTTTATCTCGTGAAAAACAAAGGGTTATATTTTCACTCGTGGCTACGCCAATCTTGAAAATATCACGTTTACTTTTCACACGATGAAAGATCATTCAATAATACACTTTAAACAAACAATTATCCTCTATTTCTGTGGTAATAATCTCTATCTATTTCTCCCTCAGTTTGTCTAGTGTGTCTTTTTGTAAGTCTGTCTCTGTGTCTGTTTCTCTGTCTGTCTCTGTCTCTGGTCTCTGGCTCTCAGTCTCTCTGTCTGTCTGTCCTGTCTC
>JASEVX010000001.1:229197194-229237316 GCA_031761405.1 Serripes groenlandicus | reverse complement strand
TGAGTGCCCTTGGGCAAGACACATTTTCTAGCCTAGTACTGGTTTGTTTACCCAGGGATCATGAATAAGTGAACTGTCGCCGTGATATAACTGAAATAATGTTGAAAGCGGCGTAAAACTCCAATAAATAAATGAATAAAACATTATGTTACCCCCGTGTGTACTGTAGCGTAGCTGGGCACTTCTATTTACCAGATTAATTTACCATACTACGCCTACGGTAAATTCTGTAATAACCCTTTCCATCATATAGACGCTTTCTGACACCTCTGCAACAGACGGCTTTTTGAAAACATTGTGACAAAAGAAGAAATTGCTCAAAACGAGCAGTTTCTCATTTAGCCACAATGTTTTCCACTTTTAGTCATAGGTTATCCATTCAATTATAGAGATTTTCTTTTTTTTGACAAAATATGTTTAAAGCCGTCTGCTGCAGAATTGCCGTATGAGAGAAAGGGTTAAGTGTTGTCATCAAAAAGTAATTAAATAATTGTAATGAGTGTAATGACAGCAGATGTGGCTGCCTTATGAACAGTCTACAGAAGGGACCAATGAACAGTCTACGGAAGGGACCAATAAATATTCTACAGAAAGGACTAATGAACAGTCTACAGAAGGGACCAAGGAATAGTCTACTGAAAGGACTAATGAACAGTCTACAGAAAGGACTAATGAACAGTCTACATAAAGGACTAATGAACAGTCTACATAAAGGACAAATGAACAGTCTACAGAAGGGACCAATGAATAGTTTACAGAAAGGACAAACGAACAGTCTACAGAAGGACTAATGAACAGTCTACAGAAAGGACTAATGAAGAGTCTACAGAAAGGACTAATGAATAGTCTACAGAAAGGACAAATGAACAGTCTACAAAAGGGACCAATGAATAGTATACAGACAGGACTAATGAACAGTCTACAGAAGGGACCAATGAAAAGTCTACAGAAAGGACTAATGAATAGTCTACAGAAAGGACTAATGAACAGTCTACAGAAAGGACTAATGAACAGTCTACAGAAAGGACTAATGAACGGTCTACAGAAGGTACCAATGAATAGTCTACAAAAAGGACTAATGAACAGTCTACAGAAGGGACCAATAAATAGTCTACAGAAGGGACCAATGAATAGTCTACAGAAAGGACTAATGAACAGTCCACAGAAGGGACCAATGACTAGTCTACAGAAAGGACTAATGAATAGTCTACAGAAAGGACTAATGAATAGTCTACAGAAAGGACTAATGAACAGTCTACAGAAGGGACCAATGGATAGTCTACAGAAAGGACTAATGAACGGTCTACAGAAGGGATCAATGAATAGTCTACATAAGGGACCAATTAATAGTCTACAGAAAGGAATAATGAACAGTCTACAGAAGGGACCAATGAACAGTCTACAGAAGGGACCAATGAATAGTCTACATAAGGGAACCAATGAACAGTCTACAGAAACGACTAATGAACAGTCTACAGAAGGGACCAATGAACAGTCTACGTAGGGATTAATGAATAGTCTACAGAAGGGACCAATGAATAGTCTACATAAGGGACCAATGAACAGTATACAGAAGGGACCAATGAATAGTGTACAGAAAGGACCAATGAATAGTCTACAGAAGGGACCAATGAATAGTCTACAGAAAGGACTAATGAACAGTCTACAGAAGGGACCAATGAATAGTCTACAGAAGGGACCAATGAAAAGTCTACAGAAAAGACCAATGAACAGTCTACAGAAGGGACCAATGAACAGTCTACAGAAGGGACAAATTAACAGTCTACAGAAGGGACCAATGAACCTTCTACAGAAGGGACCAATGAACAGACTACATAAGGAACCAATGAGAAGTCTACAAAAGGGACCAGTGAACAGTTTACAGAAGGGAATAATGAACAGTCTACATAAGGGACTAATGAACAGTATACAGAAGGGACCAATGAACAGTCTACAGAAGGGATCAATGGACAGTATATAGAAGGGACTAATGAACAGTCTACAGAAGGGACTAATGAAAAGTCTACAGAAGGGACAATTCCTTTAGTCAGCGGTCAAACTTCACGACCAGCTTAAACAGCCGTTTAACAGTTTAACAGCACTCAAGGCTGCACACAGACTAGCTTTATGTTCTTACTTACCGTAGTCGTTGAAACTAAACATTTTTAATTAATTATTTGTATATCGGACTCGCACTTTCGCCGTATTTGAGTCCGGCGAACTTTAGATGTACTTCTGTTTCGAATTATTCTTGTTCAATTGACTATTTTATAACTGTGAATTTCTACATAAGTGTCTACAGATTGGAAAGTGAATCGATGTGTTGACTTCTTTATAACTTGGGCAGTTATTACTCTTCCGTATATTCAATGTTCATGTGGGAATGAACATTGTTGACAAGGTCGCCACTAAAACACAACACACTAACATTTGCCATACGATCACGATAAACTGTTCGAAGAACTACAATTATGGTAATAGGAGAAATTGCTTTCTATGAGCGATTTCTCCCTTTTGCACAATGTTTTCAAAGTTCGTATGTTGCAGAGGCATGAAAAGGCGACTACATTTAGTAAAGGGTGAATGCATCTTCACACACAACACAAACAAGTAAGGCTCAAGTAGTTGTACGCCATTATAGCTTTAACCCTTTCCGACATACTACAATTCTGCAGCAGCAGACAAACATCTGTTATTAAAGATAAAACTCTAGATAAAATGTACTTATTGATTAAAGTTGAAAACAGTGTAGTAAAAGGAGAAAATACCTCATTATGAGCACTTTCTTCTCTTGTCACAATAAGTTGTAAAGGCCGTCTTCTGCAGAAGCATTAAAAAGCATCTACATATAGTAATGGCTTAACAAACTATAGAACAGAGGGTCAATGAGACCCAACGTTGCTACAGTCCAGGGAACCGCCGTGGCCGTGTGGTTAGCGTCGGAAGTTTGGCACAGGGCGTCCCATGAACTGTCGCCGTGATATAACAGATATAATGTTATTGGAAACTGCATAAAATTCCAATAAACCAACAAATACACGCGACTCAATTACAATATTGAAGGTAATTGACACGAAAACCGATACTCGGGGGCTTTGAGATCAGTTAGGATCCAGATCAGGCTGCATCTCGACAAGTTCTTCAGACAGTCAGGTTAAACTTATAATATAGTAAGTAAAGACTATGATTAAACGTTGTACTCGTAATGCATCTGCACACACAACACAAACTAGAAGTGTGGCTCAACTAGTTATATATGTATGTCAATGTATCTTTAACCATGTCCCACACATACACACAATCTGCAGCGGACGACTTTGAAAATATCAAGGAAAAACTATGGAAACTCTCTTAAACTGGAAGTATAATAATAGTCAATAAGGTTGAAAACATTTTGTCAAATAGAGAAATGGTCATTATGTGCAATTTCTCCTTTTCTCACAATGCTTTTAAAAGTCGTCTGATGCAGATGCGTCCAAATGCGTCTATATATGGGAAAGGGTTAGCCCATTTTGATGTGACGCGTTGCTTCTACGTTTGAGCCATCTCTTCGGAAATTCCCCATCAGATGTTTGATCCATTCCCTCAAACAAGTTTTATTAAAGAATAAAGTGGAAAATAGTTTTGTAAAAGCAGCAAGAAGTTGCTCGTTACGCTAATATACATGCATTTAACGTCGTGAAAAGGAAAATAACACTGTGAAATAGTTTTGGCACATTAAAGTAAAATAATGAAAGTACTGAAGGTATTTGTTACATGTTTGGATAGTATTGTTAAATAATTGTAACTGTCCAAATTACTTTGATTTGTGTCAAAACTGATCCCTGCTCATTCACAAACATTCTAATTATTTTTTGGCTTAATCCAATATTTAATATTGAGTCCACATTTCGGATTAATGTAATTTAAAGTGCTTACAACAATACAGCCAGTCTTAAACCTATCCCAATGTATTAGTTCATAGATGTTGTAACATGTGGCCGCACACAAAATGTATTTCAACACCGAAAACTCGACAGTACTATTCCTCTGTATTCCATCTGTAGGTGCATATCACGGTTTCACTGACACTGGCACAATCGTTTCAATTTCCTATCTCTTAACCTTTCCAAGAAAGGAAGGCATTTTTGTTGGTTTTCTTTAATCTGACATCTTAAGGCTTCAAATTAAAATATTGTCCTTTGTATAGGTTTTCTGACTACTAGACAATATTGATATAATCACTGGAAAAAAAATGGGAAGACGTTTTTCCTAGAACTCATTATCTGGGTAATAACTACAATGCTCTGCACAACATATTAAATTAATTTGTTTACTACAAACAGTATTAACTCTTTTCCACCTGCAAGCACATTTATACACATTTTCAGCAGAAGAATTTTAGAAAAACAGTATGGCAAAAGGAAATATTGCTTAACATGCGCAATTTCTTCCTTTAATACAATGTTTTTAACTTTATTTAAATAGTATCCTTCATTGATGAATAGTTTACATTTGTTTAGACTAAATGGGGTTTTTAAAAGCCGTCTACTGCAGATTGGTTGTTTTTGTGAAACACATTGTACTATCTGTAGGGGGAATAAAACGGACCGAGGAATAAACACTAAAACAGATAATTTACATTCTATATCGATTCATTACGTGCTTTAAACTTAACTTTGACAGAAAAACACTAGTGAATCAAAACTATTTAACTAAAAAAGAGTTGCTGCAATATGCAGCAATTGGATGTTAGCGCGGGAATCAGCATTTTATGGCTTAAGAAATACTGTTTGATTCGAAAAACACGAAACCCGCTTTTAAATATATATGATGTAAAAATATGATAACAATATTTGTTTAGTTAAATACGTAAAACGAAAACAAAATTAGCCTTTCCCAACGTGTTGACCTCGATCTCCCAAAATTACTGTAGACATTTGTCTGCGCATGCGCGTCCTTTGTTCCCCCCTTAATATATTCTTAAAATTGCAAAATTTAGCACAATACATTTGCATTTATGAAAATATTCCCATTTTCATGTTATTCAAAAGCTATGGTTTTAATTTACATAACTACTCGCATATAAATAGACTGGTTCACTAATCTTAATCTTTTATTGCAAACTCGAAAGAGAAAAAGTCTAGTGACGAACTGCTACGGAAATATCCGAGAGCTGACGGTAAAATACGATGCATGCGCGATCAAAAGGATTAACACGGCGCATGCGCAAGCCCATTGCACCAGTGATAGTTCTAAACACAACCAATATATGCGCTGGTGTTGATGCACCCGCGCAATAATCAGCATCCATACCTTTCTGTCTTGATGGTGTAGTGGTTAGAGCGTCTGCTTTGGTAGTAGGAGACCCGGTTCATCATACGTTTATGTACAATCATAGATTTATTATAGTTTAGTGCTTTCTTTAATAGTTTGAGTGATGTCCGTTTTATCAAGGACCACCTACACATGTCATTTCGGGCTATCATATACCAGTACTTCACACATTGTTATTATAAGTCAGCTGAGTATTTCAAATTTTCAAAATCCTTCTCTTACAGTTAAACCGTATGTTGTGGGTTCTTTTGAGAACCCACAACATAGGGTTTGGTTGACTAATAAGAGAAACAAAGATGGAATAAGACCTGTTAACTCCTCCTTATCTAGACCTCGGATTATGTATTCTGGGTCTGAATGTAATTATTGTTTAAGGAATGACGCATGTGACTGACATTTAATATGGCGGGTAGGAAGTACGTCTTTGTTCTACATAGTTTGAAAAAGGTCATGTTTGCAATAAGAGAGATTTCATTTTTATTTTATTTTTTTAATCTAAGAAATCATTTTTATATGTATAAAGCTATGGTCAGTGTATTTTATCCATCAATGTTTTCAATGTGTTCATGTATTTCAAAGTCTATGTGCATTCCTACCATGGGCTCGAAACTTTATCAATTATGTTTGGTAACACTTAACAATGGTTGGAAACACTAAATTATGTTTGGAAACACTAAATTATGTTTGGAAACACAAACACTAAATTATGTTTGGAAACACTAAATTATGTTTGGAAACACTAAATTATGTTTGGAAACACTACTAACACACAAGCACGTTTACCCTTCCATCATGTGTGTCTCCTTAATCTAATTATACAATATGGCTAGATAGCAATGATTGTTTCCAATTCGGAAGTGTCTAAAAACTGCATAAAATGTAATAGTCAGAGATATATTACCCTTTCCGACCCAAATACCGATTTTGACGCATCTGCATCAGACGTATTGTATAAACAGTGTGACAAAAGGATAAATGTCACCCTTGGTCGCAATGTTTTCAACTGTTTAGAAAAAAAACATTTTTATTTATAGAAAGTTTCCATGTTTTTGCAAAGATATTTTGACATCATTTTACAGCTTTGCAGCAGACCAATTTTGAAAACAGAATGGAAAAAGGAGAAATAATTGCCCCAAATGAAACAGTTCCCCTTTTTCCACAATGTTTCAACATCCGTATCAAAACGTAACTTCCTATTTTTCAGGTTTGACCATTTACCTTCCTCAGCTGTATTTAAAGCATATAACTAAAACTAACCACTAATGTTACTATATGTAGATCTATCACAAATATGTTATTGTAATGATAATTAAAAGATGAGTTTATTGAAGTACAATGCCATTTTGATATTAGGTCATTACTGCATTTGATATTTTGGGGAATATAACATATATGTACTCTTTCCTACGTGCAGCAGATTTGCTATACGACGACTTTAAAATAACGCTAGGCACACATATGGAAAAACTCATAGTTGGAAACATTGTCTAAACAATAAGACTGCAATTTATCCATTTGCTGCGATGGTTTTTATTAAAACGTTGTCTACTACAGATGCATATGTGCACATGTATAGATATTCTTGAATTCTAGAACAGTATTACAATTTATTATTAAACTGGGTGTTACCCACAGAGTCTTCCTTTTCTATACCCATCCTATCACCCCTTTCCAATTCAACTGTCGATAAAGGTTGATTTACGTGAAACGCTTGAAACGGCTGAGGACCGTGGAAATATGAGCCCGCCAATGGGAAACGGTACAAGCTGGCTATTGTAAACGATCTTTTATCAGATCAGAATGCATCTGCACAGTCTGATCAAGAATTACACTATTGAAATATTACTAACACACTATTTTGAAGTTCCTGTGAAGATTCTAGTAAGACGGAGCAGATGTACATGCTGATCTGAACCTACAGTTTAGAAATACGAACATATACCTTTACCCAAACACGGGTTCAACATGAATCTAATCCATCTTTGTTACTAGCGTTTTCATAAAATACAACGTCACTAGGTGAACTTTTATGTGAATATACATATGAGCCGAATTTCCCACTTGTAGACACATTTGCAGCAGACGACTTAATTAAATACTTACACTTCCAATAGTAGATTTCTTTTTTGTTTAGTTGTTTACCCATGGATCATGATTAGTTAAACTGTCGCCGTGATATAACTTATGCATGTTTCCCGTCTTTCTCGCAACTGTAATACACATTAGGTAACAGTGATATTGTATTCCATTCATGCTTGTAAAGATCTTTAAATTTTAAAATATTACCTGAATATCACTATTCACTAGATCACTATTCACTGCTTGTTCACTAGGAAAGTTGTCCATACATTTCCGGCAAATACATAGAAACATTGAAATAACCCATACAATACACCTATAAAAAGGATTTAGAGAATAACATAACGTATTGTTGAAAATATAATTATGGAATGAAAAAATACTTTTTCAATCTTTGCTTTATGCTTCCTCTTTTACGTGTATTTACTTGTAAATATGTGCGAACTTGCCGAATAAAATTTAGTTGAGGTAATGTTATGCAGCACCACATCTTCATTTAAACAATGATTACTTCACCCTTTCTCATTTCCGTTTCAATAACATTATCAAACGTTTTTTTCCCACAAAATTTAGAGTATGATACTGTATCATGTCAGGTTATTTTCAAATAAATATCTCCCAGTAAAATGACCAAGGCATATTAACCTGTTATTCTGAGTAAGTTTTAGTCATAATAAATAGAACAAAAAGAATACACAGTCTCAGACATAACGGATTTGTTTTTCATTTTGTTATATTTAGTAGTCAGACTGGAGCATGCATATAGTAATACTTAAATCAGTTAGAGACATGCATGTTAAGGATGAGGATTCACTAAGTCTCATCATAGCAAAGTAAATTCTAGGGTACACAAACACAATGTGACCAAACAATGAATAAGTTTGTTGGGATTATATTTGAATGTCTGTTCTAGATGTTTGTGTTTATCTCAAATCATTATCCCACACTATTCTTATTCTATTTATTTTGTTGACATGATTCATAAAAGAGTCAGTTTATAGATACACACCTGTGCCAACACGATGCAACACTCCCCATCTTAATTGTGCAGACATGCACATCGTCCTGTCCATTCCGATCTGCGCCTCTCACTAAGTCTCATCATAGCAAAGTAAATTCTAGGGTACACAAACACAATGTGACCAAACAATGAATAAGTTTGTTGGGATTATATTTGAATGTCTGTTCTAGATGTTTGTGTTTATCTCAAATCATTATCCCACACTATTCTTATTCTATTTATTTTGTTGACATGATTCATAAAAGAGTCAGTTTATAGATACACACCTGTGCCAACACGATGCAACACTACCCATCTTAATTGTGCAGACATACACATCGTCCTGTCCATTCCGATCTGCGCCTTAGTTTTTGTATCTTGGGAATGTTTTACATTTACGTAAATGACCTTCGATACTTTTATCACATGACTTAACCAAAATAAGAGATATTTCGCCAGGAAACGTTGAACATTCTCCACAAGGCCCATCAAAGTATTGCATCAGTGAACAACCCGGTGTGACGTGACATTTGTTTTCCTTTTGTGAGACCTCTCATTTCGGTGTGCGCATGCATATGATTGCACTACCGCTTCCGTTTTGGCGGGCTGTTGTAAACGTTCTCAACTGCATGCGCATGAGAACTCCCACAATGGGAGAACAAATGTCACGCCATAGGCGTGGAATTCGTTCTCCCGTAGTGGGAGTTCTCATTTCAGTATGCGTATGCATATGATTGCACTACCGCTTCCGTTCGGGCGGGCTGTTGTAAGGGTTCTCACTTCTTCAAGATTTAAAATGAGTACACAGTCTGAAAACAAGAATCATAGCCTTAGTGACTTCAAGGATCGCTTGCAAAAGGCTTCCTCAACCCCAACACAGAAATGTTGTTTTCTTTTTATTTAAACGATCTTTCTTATATTTATCTGCGAACGTATACCACGGGAGAACATATTCCACGCATGAGAACTCTCACAACGGGAGAACAAACTTCACGCCACACCGTCGTGGTATCTGGTCTCACTTCCATTGCGCATGCGCATGATAACTCTCACAACGGGAGAACAAATTTCACACCACACCGGAAATAAAATCTCTGAGTCCGCCATTTTGTTGTCAGTGTAAACAATTACGATAATGCGCGGTTTTCAGCGGAAGCACAACGGAAACACCCGATAGTTTCCGGAAATTGCCGATGTCGAATTCGGTAACTATGTTGTCGGTGCTTTAACTGCAAGTTACTGAAACAGTTGAATGGGTCAGAGTTCTTCTATTAAATAAAGTCTTAGTTGGAAGTCTCTTTATTACTTAAATTGCATTGTGCATTTAGGATCTCGTTGCCTTAAGATGATACTTGCATTAAAAATGATCACTGTACATGTGCTATGGAATAAAGAAGGAATTTTGTACAGATAAAAAAAGACAACAAATTAAGTTTTTCACTTAATACTATAATCAGTCACATTTTACTTTCCCATGACATTCATACAATGTATACAAAGGACAAAATAAAATAGAAATTACTCAAATCGGAGATACTCCATGTGGCACTAAATTTCAGATTTGCCTGATTCTTACGTGGAACTGTACTTAAAGAAATACTGTGATAACTTGTAAAATGGGACTGTTAACAATATGTTTGTAGTGTTAACTATTTGTTTTATCGTAGTTAATTTACCGAAACATAGAAATTACAAAACTATGGATTTCTTCCGGAGGTCACGCACAGGCTACACACTCGACCCCTGTGACCTACAAATGAGGTCTGCGGCTTGAAGACATCTTATTTTTTGTTTTGAGACAAATTGTGAATTTTGAGACGTCATAGGACATGTCTGCAGCATAAGATCATAAGCTCTTCAAAATGGATTTTTTTTTTACATAGAAAACATCATTGCAAGGAAAGGAGTAATTATAACACTTTGCCAATTGAGACCGTCCTCAGTTGGCAGTAGTGTCCTTAGTCGTTGCTGTTATTTCTAACAAATGTCTTCTGTTGGCGGCACATGCAATATCACGCACGCACGCACTCGTTGTGAATGTTATGTATATAAACAAAAAAGGCATAGCTATACATCTTTAAAAGAAAAGAAAAAGTGCATGATATTTTTGTTTAAATGACTGAAGAATAATATGAATTAAAATATATTATGAACTCTCATTTATATGTAAGTCACTTCCTAAAATGCACGTAAATGAAATCATCCTATAATCGTTTTTCTCCATATCTAACAGACAACAGTTTGACCAGGAAACCGGAAAGATTTATATCTATAGCATACTTATGTATATATGTTACTTGTTTAATTTGTATTTGCATAATGGACAGCTCTGTCTTTTGTTTGCTAATAAACTAAACATATAAATCTACAAAAGACGACTTTAAAACACATTGACACAAATATAGAAAATCTCTAATAAGAATAATGCAAAAGTGTTAACACTTCAGCTATATTCATATATATATATACATTATTTTCATATTTTAACTTTGCAAGCATTTCTAGGCTAAGTCTGATAATACTCGGGCATTTAATATTATTTAGGGTATCAGTCATACACGTCTATGTTATATTTTAAGGTATCACTAATCTATTGCCGTTTTAAATGTTGTGTTCTTGATGTTACAAACAGCATCTCAGACAGTAAACATGACGTCGATATCACTGTGACTCCTCTGTGATTTGGCCGAGTCAGCTCTGTTATAAGGGCTGCACACATCTGTAGGTTGAGCACTGCTGTCGTAATATATACATTTTAGAATAATGTTAATTTCCAATTAACTGATAACATAATACTTTATAGAATATAGACAACAGAAATCGATATTGAAAATAAATGCCTCAGGCCTATAATATAGTATACTATATACATGTATTTGAATCTTATTTTGTAGTTTCTGTTTATAAATGTCAAAGCTTCGTAACATGACTACATGTACAACCCGTTTGCATTAGTGGCACATTGATTTTACCAGACATATCCAAAGCCATGACTGTATAACAGACTCTCAACTGATTTAGCCAAAGACACGTTCCACGGAAACTGCATCTTAGCATTGCTTTGTGTATCTATGGTTAGACATTTTAAGCAGGCAAAACAACTATATAATGAGACTTTTGTATCTCATTTAATACATAGGGCAACGCCCTTACTCGTTATATACAAATAAATTTAAACAATACCAAGATATATCCAAAATATATTAACAAAATGAAAGATGCACACGCTCTTGCCGGTGCTGACTGACAAGAAAACAGACTTCAGAACAATAATTCAGTATTTGCGCTATTTTCGAATCAAATATCTTCAACAGGATTTTTCCAGGTACTTTTCCAATTTTCGTCATACATGTACCAATTTTTAAAGAAAATAAAGCTTTTACTTGGTTCTGAGGCTAGTGTCATTTGCTGCATGATGCTTTTGTGGAAAACACATTTGTTTCAAGTAGGAATGCTTAAATAAGTGTCCAAAGATCGAGGTCCCCATATGTAGCGGCAACCTAGGGTTCGATTTCAGGTCTTGTAATACCAACGACTTTATAAATGAGTATAATGGATTCCCTCCTTGGCGCCCATGTTTACCGGGATAGATAGCATTTTGACGATAATACAGGTAGTTATTGTAATGTTCTTAAGAAGCGCCGCGAAATACATCATTCAATTGTTTTTACATCATTTGTATAAATATACAAATCATGTTATATGTAGGATTGGGTCAAGTCCAAACATGTAAAAAAAAAATTATGATCAAAATTGCTATTGACATTGTAATACAATATGCAGTTAACCAAACAGAGACAGGAATATGTTAAAGAAAGAACGCAAAATATATACTATTAGTAAGAAACATTTTTTAAAGAGCAGTCTCTAATATTATAACTTAGCTGGTTATTCACTTTCTTGATAGTGTGGAACAAGTGTTTAGTCATTCAAAAGCTCAAACACGATTTGCTATAATGCATCGCTTATTATGGGTTGAACAAAGTATATACATGCGTCACAATGAAGTATAGATAAACTTCGACTTTGCTTACAGTATCGAACGTTAAAAACAAACAAGAGGTGGTTTTCTGAAATGTCAACATTATCAAATCTCATTTTTGAACTAATTGAAAACTTATTAAAACTACCACCCACCCATCATTTTCGAACCATCATCGCGATGTATTATTATTAAACGTTTTGGGGAAATAGTGAACTTAAGAAGACAATTAAGATTCATAAAGTGCCCTATGATCCTGCCAAACACGGCATATTATTATAGCAATATTATTATAGAGCAATTACGTCACGATCTTACATTGAAAATAATCAGTGAATTTAAGCCGTAAGTTTTGGAAATAGTGGGCTATTTCGAGGGACGTTGGATGAAGATGGGAAGACATGATACTTTTTGACGCATCTGCATACATTAAACATTACTAAGGGTATCACTGATACAGTGTCATAATAATTATAAAGGGTATTACTCATACATTGTCATAAAACATATCAAAGGTCATACATTGCCCTGTTAAAATTTGGGTTCCTGTTGATACATGCAGCATTGTTGACTATAAACATTTCGGCGATATCACTGTGGCTCTTCTCAGATTTAGCGGAGTCAATTCTGTCATGTATGTGGATATCAGATTTGTTCTCAGCACTCGGTCGAACATTGCTGTAGTAATACATACATGTTAGAAAAATGTTAATTCCTATTTACTGAATACAGAATATTCTACAGATACGGAATACAGAGGTTTAATTTGATAAATGAGGGCCCGAGGCCCATCATACAACATAGTATATATTTATCATACTTGGTTGTGTCAATAATATGCGTAAACGGTCATAGGCATAGTAGAAAAGAGCAATGTTAGAGGGATCGTGCAATGGTTCTGTTTTTGGAGCAGGTTTTTGAAGCAGGTGTCATACCAACGACTTGAATAGTAGTTGTAATGACTTCACTCCTTGTTGCTTAGGGTTGCGGACCGGGATAGCATAACGACAGATGTATCTGTTTCAGGATAAATAATACTGGTAGTACCGGTAGTACTGATAACCTACAGCTGAGAGTCTACACTACGAATACTGATATATCTACACTATTATATCGTTGTTATTGCCACTTTACAGTGGTTACAAAATACCATCTGAGTATTACACTCAGGTGAGCGATAAATAATTGTGATCACTCTTTGTCCGTGATTAAATTAGAAGCAGTGCAATACTTTATACGGTGTTATAAAACATAGAAATGGTCAGTTTTAATTTTGAAAACAATTATAGTTAAGATCATATTGAAAATTCAAAAGAAACAAATGTCTATCAAATTCTTATGTGTTAACAATTTATTACAAAATAAACTTACTTTGTATTGTTTCAAACGCCTCAGCACATATTCGCATTGCATTTATAATAATATCATAAAGGGGGATAGTAAACTGGATTGATTCAGGATGATTCAGATTCACGTTCCTGATAATCTCGGTCTACGGTTGGTTCATACATAAAGTGTACCTTTCGCAATTTTCTTGGAGATACACTGCTTGTTCTCAATGATTGTGTTATTTACAGTGATTTGAGAACGAAACATTGTGTTAGGGCTACACAAATGGAGCCAGATATCTCACAATTAGGAAACAGTGACCAATTTTCTTATTTTTGTAAAAGAACTTCATTAGTATGACTTGTTCCAAAGCCTATTTCGATATTTTTTAACGACGTAGTTCTTTTCTTTGTAAATATTGTCTTTTGTTCGGGGATGTATTTTATCTAAGCAACTTGAGTCATGCTAGTCCCTTCTCGATATAAACGAAGGTGATAACTCGGTGTTTGAAAAATATTTGATTTTCGCGCTAGTGTCAGAAATCTTATGTTGTGTTTTATAAATAACTAATGTTTAATTGTAAACTGCATGAGTAAATTCATGGCTGTTTCTGTGTTTTATTGTGCAAATCGTAGGATAATGCAATGATCACAAGTCTCCTTCAATTCTTTTTTGTGAATGGCCATATATAGTGCTTGTCTTAATTCGGTTTTGTCAGTGTATGTTTATGAACATGAGAGTGTATGTAATTTGACCAGACTTAAATATACAAACTAATATTTTTTGCTATAAAAAGTCGCATGATATATGTTAATTAAGTAACGCTATGACTTCCGGTCAAATTGGTTTCTTTAATGGCCGTCCGCTATTGAAAACGCAATGATTTGTTCACAGTTTATTACTTTCCCACAAGCAACACGTTTGCAGCAGACTAATTTCAGGGCTATCTTATCCCGAAAGACTACCACAGTATGACCACCATTGCATATATATTGATATAGCATAAGGCAGTGATAGGCCAACCGTAATATTAATGAATACAATGCGCCTCTTTGAAAGGTTGTTCCAATTTCCAAAGGTAATCGTTCATATAATTATATTATAATATATTAAATATTAAGGGTATCCCTCATACATTTAGATGTTAAATATTAAGAGTATCTCTCATACATTTCTATATTAAATATTAAGGTTATCACTCATACATTTCTATATTAAATATTAAGGTTATCACTCATACATTTCTATGTTAAATGTTAAGGGTATCACTCATCCATTTCTATATTAAATATCAAGGGTATCGATCATACAAATCTATATTAAATATTAAGGTTATCACTCATACATTTCTATGTTAAATGTTAATGGTATCACTCATCCATTTCTATATTAAATATTAAGGGTATCGATCATACAAATCTATATTAAATATTAAGGGTATCACTCATACATTTCTATAGTAAACAGTAAGGTTATCACTCATACATTTCTATGTTAAATGTTAACGGTATCACTCATACATTTCTATGTTAAATATTAAGGGTATCGATCATACAAATCTATATTAAATATTAAGGGTATCACTCATACATTTCTATAGTAAACAGTAAAGTTATCACTCATACATTTCTATGTTAAATGTTAAGGGTATCACTCATCCATTTCTATGTTAAATAGTAATTGTATCACTCATCCATTTCTATATTTTAAAAATAGTAAGATTATCACTCATACATTTCTATATTAAATATTACGGGTATCACTCATACATTTCTATATTAAATAGTAAGGGTATCACTCTTACATCGCCGTGTTAAACTTTGTATTCCTGTTGTCACACGCAGCATCACTGGCAGAAAACCTGGCAACATTACTGCGACTTCTCTCAAAGCTGTCGTATCCAGGGTTATCAGGGCTGTTCTCATCTCTAGTTTGTACATTGCTGTAGAAAAGCATTAATGTTAAAAACATATTAATATCATATTAGCTGATTACAACATAGTGGAGAGGAAACAGAATACAGAAGTTTTGTTTTGTAAATAAATGCTTATGGCCTGTAATGCAACATAATATATATATAATCATAATTAATTGTGTCTATACATATACATTTGTAAACGGCCAAGGACGTAGTAGGACTGCGGAATGTTCAACGGAGATTGTGAACCTTTGTGCAATTTAAGAACATTCATTGATCATTTGCAGTGACAATCGCAGCAAGTATCAGTAAATACAAGAGATCAAATCTCAACTGATATTTTCTTTCAAAAGATGAAATAAAATCTGTCTCGACCAACGTGTTTAATAATTTGTTGTGTTCAGTTATAATGAAGTAGCATTTCGATATCAGTTTGTTTGCGTAACGATCTTCTTTATTTTACACTGTGATATTGATATAAGAGATGACAAAACACACGTGCTTAGGCTGATCCGGGTCGATACTTTACGCAGAGTCCACAATGTTGTTTTTCTCGCGGGACGGCTCACATGTTGAATTGGGTATACCATTTCACTAATAATGAATATCAATACTAATTACTATATTCATCTTATTGCCGGAAACCCAACACTATAAATCAGCTGGATACAGCAATTCTCTCCAGTAAGCTATTTGTGACGAATACGACGCATTCTGATATAAATGCTAATTATTCATAGAAGGCTGCATGAAACATTTGTTAATCATTTGCCCTTTCGTTGCGCAGGTAGGTATTTGTACATATGTGTAATAATAACGTTAATGTTGCTTTTCCAGTAGCACCGCTTAAATTTGAAAGTGAAGTAGACATATTCAGGAAACCAGGTATTACCATTGTACGCACTCAATTGTTCATGAACGATTGATACGTCAAAAGAATTGTCTACGTCGGGCAGTGCTAGCTTTAACATCTTCAATATAATCTTTACAGCGAGGCGATAACAGCATAGAAAACTTAACATCGTGTCTTTGCGACAAGATAAGGTTGACCAGGGTATTAACAGATCGTGATATGACAGAAAGACTAACGGCACGGCACATATACATCCCTATCCGAATAACAATTAACTAAGTATATAATTCGTTGGTAGCCACCATAATGGCAAGCATAAACATGACACAATAAATAAAAGTAGAACACAACATCAACAAGATAAATGAGTATTAAAAGTATAGTATATACAGGCAGAATGCAGACAGGGTCAGAGCCGTACAAACAAATACTGACCCTCAATGTGCCAGGGCCTGACACAATAATACTAAATGTGTATGTCTACAGACGAAACGCAAATGATATATGCTACATATGCATTCTGACTTGAGTAAAACTTGATTCCAAAAACCTCCAAATGTTAGTTTGTGTTTTACAAAACTTAATAAGGCCTAGGACTATTCCAAAAGAAATGGTACGCGGCATGTAAAGCACTGCAAACATCCTCGAATAAGATTGGCAATAGTGTTTCAAAAGAAGCAATATAATCTTGTCAAAATGAGTTTGAATGGATACCCGAATCTAATGCGTGATGCCTTTAATAGTGCTGAGCTCTGGGATAAAGTATGAGCAATACTTCCAATTTCCAGTGCAATAAATATCTAAATATTGATTATTTATGCTTCATTTTTATTGGATAAACATACCCAGTAAGCCAAATTTTGTACATTTTCATCACTTTCTATTGACTGTTTTTCAACATTTACAGCCTATTTATTACTTACTTTGGTAACACAATTAGCAATATTTGCAGAAGTTTCAATATTGGAATGTTAATCTCCATCTTGTGTTCAGCATCTTTTATATCAAATTACGCGAAATACATCCGCGGCGAAAGAATCCCTGAACAACCTGTGTCTGCGTATAAATGGTTGTATACATTCACCAGAATGCGTTGCATATTTGACATTGAGTTTTAATTTATTTTAGATCTGTATAGGATGCACTGGAAATGATTTATTTAAACATTTTTGGATTTTGACATTGCAAGTGAAAGTAAAGGAATGTCCAAAACCAGTTTCGTCCCAAATGACGGTAACCATTTTTGCCGGGTGAATTCTTTCTTGCATATCACATGACCGCCCATCCCCGCCATTTTCTTTGAATTATTTAAAAGCTTAGAGGTAACTCTTATCAATGATATAGGGTGTTGTACGTCAGAAACGCTTAGAAAGTGTGACAACTGAGGGTTGGAACTGGTTCATTTAAAAGGAAACAAAGAAGGACTATATTTGGTGTATTGTGACAGTAATGCTTTAAACATTTGTAGATCCAAAGCAGCGGCCTTGTATGGAACACATATAGTTTAAATATTCCTCTTAATCGATTCTACTTATGGGCATTATTTAACAGTGGTCAGCCCTTTGTTCTTTTCGACAGAACATTTTATAATTGATCAACCTTTTATAAACAATACACATCAATATTAATGATGTACATACCTTTGCTTCGATTTTGCTTTCTTCACGGTAAACACCACTGCTGCTATCACACCTATGCAAACTCCTACTCCACCCACAACGCCGCAAATGATGCCAATCACAGAAGGTGTTGTACCTTCATCATCTGGATTTCTACAAACTGTTGATATGATCATAACATATGAAATGTTTTAAAAAAGTGAGTACAATTCAGAAAACACCTTAGCAATCACAATATTCCGTAGTTTTACTGGGGTACACAGCATGACCAAAAAGCTATGAAACGTTCAATGTAAGAGTTCTCCGTTACCCGTAAACATTGACAATCAGACATGAACAATCCGAACCAATAAATTGGTTTGCAATTTACATTTTAATAGTTTGCTTCATAAAATTCACCATTCCTTTCACACTTCAAGGATGAGATGGCATATAAAGCGAAACATAAGATGCTACAAGCCTTTATAGAAATAAAAAGAAAACAATGGTTGTATTGCATCTGTTAACAATTGTCAGCCATGATCATCGTGTTTATTCTTTTTGCGGAATCATTGCACGACCTTATCAACGGTCAATATCACTCTTGACTCCGATTATGATCGAAACATCATGACCACTTTTTTTCAATGCGAAGTAAATGGGATGATTTTAAAGTATGCAATAAACAGTAAATATACCATTCTTTTACAAAGGTAGCTGCAGATTCCAACGCAGCATATTGACATATTTGTACATTATGAGTAATTTGTCTTTTGCCAGAATATGTTCAACCCTTTTCGATACTAATCCTAACATTTCCATGTTTTTGCATATATGCTGTTAGATGCATCTGCTACATATTTGTTGTAGTGGAAAAAGGGGGATTAAAAAGAATCGGAGGAAGCTTAATTATAAGACAGGAAGGTGAGACCGATGAGACATGAGGTTAAAATATTGGTAACAAAAAATGCGACTCATTCTAAATCGCTGGTCGCCATTTTGCCTAATTGATCTACTCTCTTTAATAACGTTTCTTGTTGATGCAAGAACCATGTGCTCAAAAGAGCCGATTGCTATAGTTGACAAATGTTAAAGACATTTGTCGAAAGGGTCACTGGAACTAGTATTACTGTTGTACTACAAATTCAGCATTGAATTACTATAAGTTTTTCTATGATTAGCTGGCCATTACTGAACACAATTTCGGGTTCAGAGAAATGTGTAAACCTGATCACGAAGTGCTCAATATGAGCTATTGTGATCGCCCTGTGTCCGGCGTCCATCCGTGAACATATTCTCCTCAATAACCAGTTGGTCAATTTGGTTGAAAGTTCACAGGAAGCATCCTCTTAATGTCCTTGCTAAAATTGCTTTTCAGAATTCTGGTTGCCATGGAGTAAGAAAGCAACTTAAATTGTTCGTTTGTCTTCCTAAACTGGTTGGGCGATTTTCAAATATGCATGTAGAAATGTTCATTGAGTGACCCTCTGTCAGATTCCATCAAGCTATGTTGATTGGATGGAAAACATGGCCGCCAGGAGGGGGATGTACTGTTTTGTCTTATATCGCTTTAGTCAAAACTTCAAAAATATTCCTTTCCAAAATTATGTAGCTGATTTTAAATTAATTTCTTAGAAATTACTACTTAGGTGACCCTTTATCAGATTCATTTAAACTGAATGTTTCCAGTCTCTTTTTCAAAGTGAGATGAAACCCCGATGTAGCACCACGTATTGGTAAGGCACGATTCTGTTCCTGGTGTCATTTATTTTTTATCTTTTTTTTTAATAAAAACCATATTATGCACGTGTATTTTCATTAATTGTATGTTTCCTTTTATTAAAATACATATGAATAAAGATACACAATACTGATAAGAATACTTTGATTTCCATTAACGTCTTCATAACATATGTCTTTGCGTAAAGGTCAGGACTTGGTCAACGGTTGAAAAGTGTCAAGTAGTGTACCTGCGGTCCACGCTGTGTTGACGGCTGATGTCTGACAAATGTTGCAACTGTTGTCCATATCCGTGTCACCCTCGGCGTAACATGCACCGTTGATATTGCAGTATCCATCCTACGTTAAAGGAAAACGCATTGTTGTAATCACTATAGGACATGTATCGTTAATATGGAAGTGTTTTGCTTTTTTCTACAGAAACACTATTTGTAATAAATCAATTCAGGATATGTACAGTTAGTTTTGCAGTGCCCCTCCTACGTTACCATCATGTATTGCAATAAGCAATGCAGTTCTTGAATGCTGATATGGTACGTAGTACGCAGCTTACGTTTAATAGCATTTGTAAAAAGTGATTTAGGGTTTTACTATTGATATGGTAGTACCCACCATACGTTTACTGAAATATTAATTGTGAAACGCAATTCAGGACTTAACCGTTGATATGGTAGTATTTACCTCACGTTTACAAAACAGAGCATTGATTTGATCAATATATGACATGTTTCGTTTATATGTAAGTATCCACCCTACGTATCATAACATGTACAGTTGATATTGAAAGAACTCATCCTACGTTAAAGAAATACCAATGTATTAATCAACTCAGAACATGCACAGTTTATATTGCAATACCCAGCATACGTTTAAGAAATATGCAATTTTGCTAGCAATATAGGATATGCACCATTGATATTTCAGTACACAGCATACGTTAACGAAATACACATTGCTGTAATCAATCCATACCATGAATCATTGATCTGACAGTATCCACCTTACGCTCACATAATTATTAATTATAATAATCAACTGGGTACAAGTGAAATTACAGTATCCACCATACGTTTAAAGAAATATTATTTCTAATATTTGGCATTATCATTTCCATTAAATAAATCATACTTTTATTAGTTTCTTGAGGATATTTTACGTCTGAACTACCGGTGACAACGATTCCGCACATACAATTCCAGGGAGCAGGGTTATCTGGAACCTTCGTTGATTAGAAATTTCAAAATGCTTTTATTTTCCTTGTGATATGGTCCGATATTGATGTGTTAAATGCATTAAGGATAGAAAAAAAAAGATTCTATGATCTAGCATAAGATTCATCTTTGCCTTTATCAACATATCTTATTAAATCACTGCTTCATCCTAGTATACATTGACAACGATAGCTCGATATTTTACTACTTGTACGAGAGTTACCGATCGAGGTCAGCACCATTCGATTACCGACCTGAATATTCATACTTTCGGACTATTGATAAAGGTCAATGTGTCATTCATCTTCGGATGTCAGCTTGTGCCTGGTTGTGGAGTACTGGTGCGGGGCAGTTGAAGCCAATTGGTGGGTACGCAAACAGAAATTATTGTCATATGGCGTTAATCCTTTCCCACATGCATACACATGGTTACGCATCTGCAGTAGAAGACTTGAACTAAAATAGTTTCAACTGAATTCAATAATCATTATTCAATTCATATCGATTTTCATACGTTTGCCTTTACGTTTTCAAATCCGCCAGATGCATTTTTGTTACTTTATTAATCAAGAAGCCTTTCTATCAAACCAATGTACACACCTTGAGAGAAAATGTATAGGCTCCATTTTCATCTGTGATATACTGCTGACAGGTTGAGTCATAGACATGCATCTCTGCAGGTTGTGAAAAAGTACTACCGTCATTACTGATGGATATATTGTAATGGGTAACGGAATTGTCGGTACTAGATGGTGATGTCAAACAAATATTTCTCTCAAATATACTCAGGTATTCTCCAGAACCAGTCACTGTCTCCGTGGAAATGTAATTCCCGTCTATAGTTAGCTAAATGCATGATAAATATGTTTCCGTTTTACTATTTTATTACATTTTAGTATATTTCATATACTTTTGTATTTACCAAAAAAATATACTATAAGTGTGTTCAGTCAACCGTAGATGTAGAAAATATACCTCCTTCGATAGATATTGTAAATATCACCAATTCACTTCATTTTTCGACAACTAATTGAAAGCTTAATATGCACCAAATACATTATTTTCTTACGTCTATTGGGATCAATATTTGCTGCCTGTTATCTTTCATGAAAGTTATGTGTTTCATGGTATGCATCACGGGCTACTTGTACATGTATGTAATACTTTTCTAGTAGCTGACCTAAACGGAAAATAATCAGGCAAAACATGAAATAAACAGACAATTTGTTTGTTTTGAAGATGTTCACTCCTGGCATTTTTTTTTTTAGTAATGTAATTTATATCAAAACAATATGATGAGCTAGATTTATATATTTATTTATTGGGGTTTTACGCCGCTTTCAACATTATTTCAGTTATATCACGGCGACAGTTCACTTATTAATGATCCCTGGGTAAACAAACCAGTACTAGGCTAGAAAATGTGCCTTGCCCAAGGGCACTCCACCATGACCGTAGTGCCGCGACTGGGGATCTAACCCGATCTAACCCGGACACCCGGTTTCGAAATCCCCGACGCTAACCACTCGACCACAGCGGATACCACAGATGAGCTAGAAGAGATGAGACAGAGAGAGAGGTAGCGAGATATAGAGAGACATAGTGGAACCTTAATGAATAAAAGATCACATTTTCCTCATTGTCTTATCAATCTAGAGACGATGAAAACGAAATGTCGCTAGAATGATATAGTGATAAAAGTAATAGAGATATGTGTTGCTGTGTGTATGTGTGATGGTACGCGTGCGTGTGTGTACGCGTGGTATTGCTTTTGCTGTGTCTATGCTTGCGAGTGAGCTATCAGGCGTGTGTATGTATGTAGTTGATCAATGTGTGCTAGTATTTTGTAATTGCGTATTTCTGCGTATTTGTATATTGCTATGTGTACGTTCTGATTGAGTGTTTACGATTAGTTTTTTCTCTTGTATGTGAAAATATCAATTGTTAAGCCACCTCAATGACATAAATTGTTATAATTGATCGATCTAAACTCGACGAATTGTATGGGGGGCCCTTCGGAGTTCGAGTTATCATGAGTCCACTGTATTATATATATATATATATATATATATTTGTGATCCGTGCCACCACAAAACCAACAGTATGGACTCTGCGTAATGTATCGACCCAGATCAGCCTGCGTAGTCCGCGCAGGTTAATCCGGGCCGACACATTCCATCTCATGGGGGGTAAGAAGTATAGAGAAATTATTCCTGAAACAGAAAATATACAGGAGGCGACAAGTGAATGAATGAAAGTTTGTAATTACATGGGACTTGCTGTATTTGAAGATAAATGAATGGATCAGGTCACTTGTCAGTACACTGTAACAAATACAATCTGAGGTCAACAAATCACACACTCCACCGCCCGTAAGATCAATGATCGCCAACTGGTCCCTCTCGTCTATGGCACAGCTGCTTCCGTGATAAAATGTCTCACATTGGCATGTTCCTAGACACGTTAATCGAAATGCACTTAAATGCTGATGATTTATCATTGTAATACATTAGGAATGTAAACGGTTAACCGGTTAATCGGTTAACTGTAATTTCTTTGATTAATCGGATAGTACTTCAAGTAACCGAGTACTCGGGGGGGGGGGGGGGGGGGGGGGGAAAGATTAAATATATATATATATGGAATGAATATGATAAATTCGAATTGTATTTGTAAATTATTTACAAACATGATTAGGATAATCAAAGATTGGTTCGAGATTTTTAACACATTTTCCCCTGGGTTGGTATTTAAAGATATGCAGTTATGCACCTCTTTCAACATATCAACACTCGAATAATTGTCGGATTTATACATGATCGGGAAATGCGAATTAAAACAACAACAGCAATACTAAATAGGAAAATAACAAAACACGGAAGCAAGTGAATATTGATTGTCTATGAATTTATCCGGTTTGCCGATTAACCGGTTAAAATATTATACGATTAAACGGTTGTTAATATCATTGACATGCCTGTAATAAAAACAATCAGAAGTAGATAAATCACACAACCCGCCAACGATGACATCAATGGTCGTAAACTAGGCCCTCTCAGTCGGTTCCGTGAAATTACTCATATGTACGACACTGGCATGGAAATGAAACAAATACAACGAAATCTACCAAAAAAAATTGTAAAGTATCTTCGTAACAAATGCAATCAGAATTAAATAAATCAGACACCGTGCCGCTCGTAACAATAGTTTGCACCAACGGGTCCCTCACTGCAATGGCGCATTCGGCTCCGTCGATAAAGGCGTCACGTTGGCGTCATTCTACAATATATCGAACGAGCCATGGTCACCAGGGAGAGGAGTCTGTTTTGCCATATATGGCCATATTGATTTAATTTCTCTCATGTGTGTCGTGTGTTACAAGTTTTCGACTTTAGAGCGGTTTTACATATACAATGTTTAGGTAGAAAATGGTTGATTTTACAATATACTTTTAATAAATGTAGGTATTTTCTTGAATGTTTATTGGGCTTAATATCGGCCAGTGAAGAGTTAGATTAGCCTGCGAGGATCATGAGGGGGGGGGGGGCGACACACATGTATACATTGCTAACAGATGGCTATTTTCGTTTTCCCTGTAACACCCGACATTTAACTGATATTTTGGTGTCATTTGTCATTTCTTTCCTTAATCAGTTCATAACATTTTGATGTATTCAATGTCAACACATCTACATAACTATATTTTGTAATAATGTGTACCAAAACAACTATTAGGTATAGTGATTCTTATTACAAGGATGTTTCCAATTGATAATATATTTAAACATTAGGTATTGATATTTTTAATTATCTAAATTACTTTAATCACGTGAAAAAGCAAAGGATTACATTTTCGTAGCTTCGTCGCTCTTAAAAAATCACGCTTTGCTTTTCGGTCGATGAAAGAGGCTTCCATAATTCGCTTAAACAAACAATGTTTCTCTATTTAAAAAGACAACATAAATAAGAAAGACTATATGATTACCATCAACACATGTTCCTTGTGCACTACAGTTGCTGGCACAACTTTGTTGTCTGAAAGCCTGGACTTGTTCCGTGTTGTTGGCTATGTAAACTGGGTCTTGGCTCATTTCGAAACTAACCAGGGCATTTATTGCGTCAAGTTGGGCATACACAGCGGATAAATCATTGGAATCCTACATAATTAAGTTAAGATAAACCAAGTAAATGTCATCAACAAGATACTAAAGAAAATGTTCTGTTCAAGCAGAATTTACCGTTAGTTAACCAAGGAAACTATTGTGCGACACTGAAATGTACGTATATACATTTGTATACATGTGTTTATATTTTAATAAAATGAGTATGCTTTAGATATCACGGAAGACGTCTACCATTTCCTATTCAATTGTCAAGCTTATTTTGATCTTAGAAATAAAATCATACAAGCGAAATATAACCAGAATCCAACAATTCAGAAATTGATTGTGCTCTTAAATAGGAAGAACGAGGAAGAGTTAATGAATATTGCACTGTTCATATATTATATGGACAAGCATAAGCGAACTATAATATTTTCACTCTTACCCATTGTATCTCTTTAATTTTTCATTGGTTGTACTGAACCTAATTGTGTATGGTTTCCGTGTATGTAAAGGCAGTGGCCATATATTAATAAATAGTCTGAGCGCGAAGCACTTCCGATTGCTTATACGAGCAGTCAGAACTTCTGCTGCCCAGTTTACTTGATATCATTTCAACACTGAATTGATTTTCATAATACACATTTATGAGTAATGCATTACAAAGCTGACTGTACATATAATAATTAAACCAGGGTCACGCAAATATATCAGTGGCTGTGATGTTTTAACTTGCTTACTTTTCATTATAACAATTTCAGAATAAACGACCCTAAGTTACATTAATTAATGCATTCATTGACATAGCAAAGATCATGACATCACTCGAACACGCCGATAACTTGAACGGTTGTGTCTACACATAATAAGCAGACTTACCAGCACATCGTATATGCATTGCTCTATTTTAGCCTCGATCTCACTTGGGGCAAGGAAATATGTAAAATTGGTAGCGACAAGCGAATTTCCAATTACATCCGCACATACCGTGTTGGCCTCCGACTCAGTTATATTCACAGTATCCGCCGTGGATCTCTGCAATATAATAAATAACAGTTACACACCATTACTTTTACGGCGCTCAGATCACATACCCATGCGTGTTCAGGCTTTCTTGCATCAGTCCTTCCCTCTTGTCATTATGTTAGCAAAAGTCGTTTGTTTAAGATACATGTTAACGGGTCTGCATATGGAAAAGGGTTAAGACCCACAATCATGTGACGGTTTCTTAAAGAGACTGTATACTATGTAAGCCAGTACCTTTTTTGTCAATGTGACATGTACAGCGCATCCAGAGGAATTGAAAATGTAATATAGATATAAATGTGCTTTTTCAAATATTACCGACCGTAATGTTTAGAACGTCTGCCAAGGGAATAAGAGAACAGGGTCCGATCTCTGGTCGGTCGTAAAGGAAATTTTAAGAATTGGAGTAATGGCTTCCCTCCTTGGTACTCAGGTGTGACGGTAAGGCATAACGACTGCTGCGTCTTCGGTGCCCTGTTGAACACGACGAAAACACCATCCAAGCAAAAGGAATCGAATAAAATTGCTCTAATATGTTGTGAAAATATATATTGATCTAACATTATAATGCCAAACCGTCACTACATTATTCTTTGTCCTACTGTAATAATGCCAATACCTCCCTATCCTCATCATAATCCTACTATAATAATGCAAATACCTCCCTACCTTCATCATTATCCTACTATAATAATGCCAATATCTCCCTACGTTCATCATTGTCCTATTATAAAAGTGTTAATACCCCCATACGTTCATCATTGTCCTATAATAATAATGTCAATACGTCCCTACCGTCATCATTTTCTTACGATAATAATGTCAATACGTCCCTACCGTCATCATTTTCCTACGATAATAATGTTAATACGTGCCTACCGTCATCATTTTCCTACGATAATAATGTCAATACGTCCCTACCGTCATCATTGTCCTACTATAATAATGTCAATACGTCCCTACCGTCATCATTGTCCTACTATAATAATGTCAATACGTCTCTACCGTCATCATTGACCTCCTATAATAATGTCAATATGTCCCTACCGTCATCATTGTTCTACTATAATAATGTCAATACGTCCCTACCGTCATCATTTTCCCTGAATTTCATGGATTTAAAGTCTTGGCTATATTTTAAAGTTAAATATAAGCTTAACATGATGATGATTTTTTATTTTCTTTGCTTAGATCGGTAGGACTCGTAATTGACGTAAATAACTGATCGTGCTGCAAGCAAGGGGCTAACTGCAGTTCGCGGGGAATTATTTACCGATCACAAAAGTTATTAAATGTTTACCCGAAATAGGTAGCACCTATACTCATATCATGTCCGTAAAACGTCACGTAACACGTCATCTTGGCGTAACGTCAAATGGAGCGACCTCGTTTCCCGCAAAAATAAGTGCTAAAGACCCTTAATTCCTATACATGAGCTATAGATTCACTCATACAACGTATAATGATTTATTATTTTCAAACAGTGTGGCAAAAGAGAAATGTTTTAGCAGAAATGTGACCCATTACATAATTTGTTCCAGTCATATCGACTGATTCAAAAAGGCTGTCTCCAGGTGGCATCATGGGCTGATATATTTGCTTCTTTACCATAAAGCAGGTGATCGATTAAGGATCATCTTGGCTCTCATGTTTAAACCTTCTTCATTATAAATGTATTACTTGATTTTCTGATAGTCGTTACTTTATTATTCTCTGTTCGTAAAAATAAACGACAGCAATACGAATTCCGAACATGTTGTGATCATGCATACAACATGGCATAAACATTATTATCTTCTAGTCAATTTCTTATAAATCATTTGTTATGGCCAAAGTAATTTTTTAATTTAATTTTTGTTTACAATCATTTTTACGTATTTCCGTAAATAGATAGCACCTAAAGATATATTACTGTTAATACGTCACTACCTTCATTATTGTCCTACTATAATACTACTGTTACTACGTCACTACCTTCATCATTGTCCAACGATAATACTGTTAATACGTCACTACCTTCATCATTGTCCTACTATAATACTGTTAATACGTATCCTAATTTATCTTTTTCCTATTATAATAATGTCAATACGTTCCTACCTTCATAATTGACCTACTATAATACTGTAAATACGTCACTATCTTCATCATTGTCCTACTATAATAATGTCAACACGTTCATGCCTTCATAATTGACCTAATATAATACTTTTGATTCGCACTTCCTTCATCATTGTCCTACTACAATAATGTCAATACGTCACTGCCTTCATCAATGACCTACTATAATACTGTCAATACGTCCCTTCTTTCAAGATTGTCATACTATAATACTGTTAATACGTCACTTTCTTCATCATTGTCCTACAATAATACGTCACTACATTCATCTTTGACCTACTATAATAATGTCAAAACGTCCCTACCTTCATCATTGTTCTACTATAATAATGTCAATACCTCCCTACCTTCTGAATTGTCCCAATATAATAATGTCTATACGTCACTACATTCTTTTTTGTCCTACACTAATAATGTCAATATGTTCCTACCTTCATCATTGTCCTACTATAATAATATCAATACGTCCCTACTTTTATCATATACCTACTGTAATAATGTCAATACGTCCCTACCTTCATCATTGTCCTACTATAATGATGTCAATACGTCCCTACCTTCATCATTGTCCTACTATAATAATGTCAATACGTCCGTACCTTCATCAATGTCCTACTATAATAATGTTAATACGTCACTACCTTCATCATTGTCCTACTATACTACTGTTAATACGTCACTACATTCATATTTGTCCTACTAAAATAAAGTCAACACGTCACTACCTTCATCATTGACCTACTGTAATAAAGTCAATATGTCCCTACTTTCATCATTGACCTTCTATAATAATGTCAATACCTCCCTACCTTCTGAATTGTCCTAATATAATAATATAAATACGTCACTACATTCTTCTTTGTCCTACAATAATAATGTCAATATGTCCCTACCTATATCATTATCCTAATATAATAATGCCAAAACCTCCCTGTCTTCAGCATTGTCCTACTATAATAATGGCAAGACCTCCGTACCTTCATAATACTGTCAATACGTCACTTCCTTCATCATTGTTCTTCTATAAGCATGTCAATACGTCGCTACCATCATCATTGTGCAACTATAATAAATTATTAATGCAAAAACGTCCTAACCATCAGCATTGTCCTACTATTATAATGTCAATACGTCACTACCTTCATCATTATACTTCTATAATAATGCCAAAACGTTCCTACCTTCACCATTGTCCTAATATTAAAATGTTGATACCTGCCTACCTTACAACCTTCATCATTGCCCTACTATAATAATGCCAAAACGTCACTACCTTCATCAATATCCTACTATAATAATGTTGATACCTCCGTACATCCCTACCGTCATAATTGTCCTACTATAATAATGCAAATACGTCACTACCGTCATCATTGTCCTACTATAATAATGCCAAAACCTTTTTATCTGCATCATTGTTATTATTTAATAATGTCAATACCTTCTTACCTTCATCATTGTCCTACTATAATAATGTCAATACATCCCTTACCTTACTATCTTCATCATTGTCCTTCTATACTAATGTCAAAACATCCCAACCTTCATCAATGTCCTACTATAATAATGCCAATATGTCCCTACCTTCATCATTGTCCTACTATAATAATGCCAAAACCTCTTTATCTGCATCATTGTTATTATTTAATAATGTCAATACCTTCTTACCTTCATCATTGTCCTACAAAAAAATGTTGATACCTCCCTACCTTACTATCTTCATCAATGTCCTACTATAATAATGCCAAAACGTCCCTACCTTCGTCATTGTCCTAATATAGTAATGTCAAAACGTCACTACCTTCATCATTGTCCTAAAATAATAATGTCAATACGTCCCTATCTTCACCATTGTTCTAATATAATAATGTCAACACGTAACTACGTTAATCATTGTTCTAATATAATAATGTCAACACGTAACTACGTTAATCATTGTTCTAATATAATAATGTCAACACGTAACTACGTTAATCATTGTTCTAATATAATAATGTCAACACGTAACTACGTTAATCATTGTCCTAATATAATAATGTCAAGACGTCCATATCTTCACCATTGTCCTACTATAATAATGTTGATACCTCCCTATCTTCATCATTGTCCTAATATGGTAATGTCAATACGTCCCTATCTTCACCATTGTCCTAATATAGTAATGTCAATACGACCCTACCTTCAGCATTGTCCTACTATAATAATGTTGATACCTCCCTATCTTCATCATTGTCCTAATATAATAATGACATGACGTCCATATCTTCACCATTGTCCTACTATAATAATGTTGATACCTCCCTATCTTCATCATTGTCCTAATATAATAATGTCAATACGTCCCTATCTTCACCATTGTCCTACTATAATGATGTTGATACCTCCCTATCTTCATCATTGCCCTAATATAATAATGTCAACACGTCACTACGTTCATCATTGTCATAATATAATAATGTAAATACGTACCATGTACCTAACTTCATCATTGTCCTTTTTCAATAATGTCAATACAACTTTACCTTCAGCACTGCCTTACCATTGTTATTATCAAAACGTCACTACCTTCATCAGGAGACTTCAACAATAATGCCAACACGACACTCCATCGCATCATTGTCCTACCATTATAATGCGAAAACGTCACATACCTTCTATCTTTGCAGTGACTGTTTCATTGGCTTGAGGTTAAATCGCCGTTTCTTTTCGTCCAAATGATTTGATACGGATCGTTTATTTCTGTTTGAAACGATCGAACAGTATCGTTCAGTAACATCGGTCGAGTCGGTCACCGTGCAGTTTTCTATTGGCTTGGCGGAACATGTTTTCTTAATCGTGTTAGAGTCTGCATTGTTATCCTCTTCACAGAAACAATATATTGAATTTTCTTCGCTCCAAGGAGTTAGTTGGGTGTATTCAAAGGAGAAGTAATTTTCATTATCCAGCAACCTTTCATAGTAAATAGAAATACGTCTGTGTATCTCGTACCTCAAGTGTTACCCTTTCCCAAATGCAGAAAAGTTATGGTACCTCTGCATCAGCCGACTTTTGAGAACATTGTTACAAAAGGCGAAATTGCTAATAATGAGCTATTTTACCTAATTAGTCACACTGTTTTTAACTGTTTAACTGTTTTCAATAGTTATACCTTTTTTCAGTTTTTCTATTATTTTACCAAGACGTTTAAAGTCGTCTGTCGCATATATTTTATGAGGGAAAGGGTTCATAAATGTGCATAGTCTGCAATATTGTATATTTGTATTGGCTTAATTGTTATAGTAAATTAACAATAACGATATTACATTACATACTTCAAACGCGTAGCCCCTACGATGCCGTTATGGGATCTAATCTGAGAACTTTATCCACTTGAGAAATTATCTCAAAAAAGAAAAGTAGACAAAGATAAAGTGAAAGAACTTGGAATAGTGTGAGCTGAGCGGCTAACGACGAATTTTCTCTACAAAATTTCACTATTCCTGATACAAGCATGGCATTCGGCAAATATATAGGTCATGCTCCACTGAACAGTTTAAGATAAAGAACCACATTGGGAGATCACCATTGCGTATGCGTAATATGATTCACTTTCGATCTTTGTATCCTCATAAATTAAACGACATTGTAGATAGTGACATCTTTAATACATGTACACATATCAATCATCAAATTCAGTTTATTTTCTAACAAACGATTTGTATACAAGTCCTGATCTGTCGATACTACCTTTGCGCATGCTCATTAATATAGTTAATCATGTAAATAACATTTATAAAGGTTTGTGTGAAAATTCAAGTTGCTAAAATAATGATTCATATGTATCAAATAGTGCTGCAGACGGTGTGAGCAAGAAGTACCCGTGTTCTCCCAAAACTTAGAAATAATATTTGCACTATAGTTGCTTTTGATAATAACCATGTATATCACAACCCTAGTTCAACAACAGCTACCGAACTGGTTTTACAATGTCTACCATTAAATACCCTGGAAGACACATTTTTGTCATTGAGTAGGTTGGAAAGGGTTAAATTACAATATAGGAGCCTGTCAATGGGACAAAATACCAGTTGACCTTTAAGACATGGGCTGTCTACAACGCCACTTTACGAAATGAACTGCAAAAAAAAAGACGTTTCTCTGAGCACATTCCATAATCCTTATTCCTGACCAGTTTAAGTTGTGGCTTTTGATAAGACACTATATGTAACCGATATGCAAGTACTGTGGAATTAACCATACCAATATGGCGAAGACATGTTTTGTGGTGATGCAATGTGGCCTCCATATAGACAGGGCACTTTTTAAAACCATTGGTGATTAGCTGTGTTGATGTGGCTCGATAAATGTCCTTTTCAAATTTGTTTATGCTAAGATCATTATTGCAGATTCATTTCTGAGAGATGGTCATGCAAGCAGATTACGCCACGCCCTCACTATAACAGATGCAGCCGGTTTTTATTTACAACGAAATAACACTTATTGTTTTTAACTTTGATTTCTTGCTTTTGCAGCCGCAGAAGAATAGCCCATACTTTAAATTGTGTAGTCTTACCTTTCAATCAGAGCTTACAATCCGACGTTTTATCAGAGAGATATCTGTGCTTGGCCTATTTCAATTTACATATCGATTCACTTTCAAGGCTTGTTCCCTTGTTGCAAGCATTATATCATACCAGATATGCGCGTATTTGCCGGTTCATATACGGGACACGATAGGGTTGGAGGCAAAACACCCGTGAATTACAATTCAGTTTAAAGCTGGTAATATCACGGTTCAGAAAACAAATGTATTATGCTCACATTCATTACAATGGCTCTGCAAAGAGTGATTGACGAATTATCACCCATACGAACAATCCCGGTTCTTTACGTATATTGGTGATGGCAGATAGATCCTGGTATGACCAAAACAATGGTGTAATGACTTCTTCCCTCCTTTGTGCCTGTGTTTGCGGGGGTAGCATTACGAATGATGCATTCTGGTAATTTATAAAGGGTACGCCTGTATATAACTAAAATGCTGTTGAAAGTGGGTATCGTAACATGTTGCTCATGGCATAATTGGAATAGGGGGTAGCATTGAGAGGACAATGAGAGTGTCCGCTTAGTGGCATGCCGTTGAAATTCGTAGGTTTATGTATGACTAAGTCGAAATCCAAGAAGGATATTGTCTATAGTTGTGCCGAACGATATTTTTAACTACATGTAAGACTAAGACATTTCTGTTGACATTTTCTACTGTCATAAGGTGTTTGAAATAAAGCTAGAAATAAGCATCACTTACTTCCATGTTCTCGAAAAAACATAATTCGCATTGTTTCCTAGAATTTCTCCGTGTCTTGTAGTAAAATCATTGTATGGGTTGTCATCATAAGATCCGCATAGCCCTTTTGTGTGATGGAAATCGTTCGGAGACATGTGTATTTCTACATTCATCATTCGATAATACAACCCGGAAGGAAATAAATATACTTGGATATATGTTCCAATAGGGGTGTGAACCTGTTATTAAGAGTCAAATGTTATTATTTTTGTGACGTAGTAACATATGCATATATTACATATGCTATACAGATTTAAGGAAATATCTGGGGATGAGAAATTCATACTTTCCTAGTGAGAAATTATTCCAATGTGATGTAATCAGTCGTCCTTATGACATGAAATATCGTCAAGTACATTACGTCCCCACCTGCATGTACGTCACGATATATATTCGCGCTATGCAAACACTAAAAACACCAAATATTATCAAAATGTATGTGCCAGTTGGCATGTCTCTTTACTGGTGGCACAGGCTTTACAAAGCAGATTCAGGCAGCCAATGGGATAACACGATAACGTTACTTTTGCTCCTCAGGCAGATTTTGGTGTTTGCTGGTAGCAAATAATTGAAAGCAGTATATTACAATGCAAACCTATTGTCACATTTCTTTCTGTTGTTCGTCTTTGGCGTGGGACGTGGAACTGCCTATATGGCGTTTTGGTACAGCGTCCGACTCGGTTGCAGAGGTCCGCGGGTTCGATCCACGACCGGGTCATACCAAAGACAAAATGGTAATAAATAATGTCCAATCCTTGGCACTCAGGATTGAGTGGTTAGCATTACGACTTACCCGCTGGTGTTAGAATAAATGGATACGTAGCACTGGTAACTTACTTTGGAAACGCCGTGATATAACTAAAAATTATTTGAAAGTTCCATAAAACACGATACAAACCATTCAAATTTTCTTTGTCGGACATGAAAATCGAGCTTACCCGATATAGGTCATCTAAAACACGTTTGGTTTGCAGTATACCATTGTCACCACACGCCTTGTAACCTATAAACGGTACTCGATCACTACAAGTTTCAAACATTACGATGTCAGCACCGGCTCTCACAAGAACAGCACATGTGCATGTAGCCTTGTTCTTATTGCATGTTTCTGTTCGTTCTTGTACCTAGTTTAAAATAACGTATGAAAAATAATGAACACGTAGTAAACCTATCGGAAGTAGTAATGTGCGAGATTGACGTTATTACCGAGATAACATCATCAATGGTGTTGAACATATTTATTGAAAAGAGAGAATCGTTTCATTATGAGCAATTTCTTGTTTTATCACAATGTTTATCAAAGGTTGTCTGCTTCAGACACGTCTACATTTTGGTAAATGTTAGTCAGAAGTTTTTGTTTATAGCATTGTAACATGAATGCCTGTAAATGACTGCTGTGGATAGACTGAGCGGAAGCAATGACTCACCAACGTCTTTACTGGTTCCAGATGAACGAAAACTCCCTTTTCGATTATTGCACAAAGGTATACACCATGCAATATGTAAATGAATTTATGGATAGTTTGAACAATCAGAACTGCTGCTGTTTTATATTCTTGGTATGATTGTATCACTGGCTTAATGTTTCAAAATTAATATTGAAGAATTATATTTATTGGAAGCTTACAATACATGAATGGATTTATCATAATGTCAGCGATCACTTGAACACGTCGATAACGTATCTTTCGAATTCGAGTTATTGTGAGCCAACTGTATGAAACTGACAATACATGAACGAATTCAGCATAAAGCAAGCGGTCACTCGTTAACGTCGATAACTCGAAGTAATTTATGGGTCTCTTCCAAGTGCGACCTATTTCGATTCCATTTTAGATAGATAAAGATATTGAAGCTGAAGAGTTATACTAGAAAAGCAACCATTAGAATGTTTTTAAATTAACGTTTCCTCTGACTATAAGTAACTTGACGCTCTGCAACATAGCAGTGGTTATTTATAAACATTGTGACAAAGGGAGAAACTGCCCACCATTATAAATAATTTTTCTACTGTATGTCACAATGCTCTCAGTCATATTCAATAATTATACGAGACAATAGATCCTGCTACTTGGATGCCAATTTTCGTTGAAATCCATCATTGTACAGATGATGTTTTAATTGCGTGACATTACCTTTGGATCAACCCTCGTAATTTCATTAATAAAAAGTAACAAAAGTTACCTATCTGCTTGATTAAAGTCGTCTACTGCAGTTGTATTAAATGTGTGAGACGATAAATGGCACCTACGACCACATTGCACATTTATCCTGACGATATTTCGTCATTGCCATTCTCTAGAGAGTGTAGAAGGATTACACGACATAATTACAAACATGCAAGAACCACATCAAACGCATTAGAGTTGCAGGCTGTTCTAGATATTCGATGGTCGTATTACCCTTCTCGTCGATCGAAGTGTCTCGAATGATCCATATTTCTTACCTCGATATTGTATTGTGTGTTTCTATATAACAGGAAATAACCAACTTCTTGATGTTCGTAAAATACACTGAAGTTATAAATCAACAATAGGAAGCATATATCACCGTATACAATATGCCGGTTGACGGAGGTTAGAAATGGCTACCATGATATTCACACAATTCCATGAGCTGTTATTGTATAGGTGGACGCAAGGTTTTTAACCGGTTTAGGCTGGAATAACGTGCCCCTACAATTGCAATACAGGGTCATGCACACACCAACAATGGCAACGCCTTTTGGAAATAGTGTAGCAAGCAAAAAGCTATTGAGATAACCTTTGGTATGGACAAACAGGTAAACCTTTCGAACTTCTGAAAGTAGTTTCCTTCATTATTTATGAATTTAATCCAATTACCAAGGTTTAATGGTCGACTGAAGAGTTAAAAAAACTGTATGGATGTGTATTTACTTACTTATTAGATATGCGATAGCGATATATAAAGGGATGTAAGCAACGGGTTGCCATAGTTGGTTAAAACCCAACGTCTTAATTACAATATGACACCGGGTACCAGACTAAAGCGATATGTGTAACGTTGCGAAGTACAAATCGAAACCGTTATACAAAACGGTTCCCAACCCGTCGCCTACCTATTAACATTACAACTCACGCATATGTGTAACAAGCATACTAGACATTTCTAAACCTTCGTATTCCGTTTAATAATAAAGACAGTGTGAACAGATGCTTTGAAAGGATTTGAGGCTACCATTAAGCATATTATTACATTTTAGAAACTACGAAGACAATTTATGGGAAATACAGTACTACGCTAGGATATGTGCCTTGCTAAATGACACTCGATGATTACCGCTGTGACCTGGGATCAAACTTGAGTCGCCCATTTCCATGTCTCCGACTCTATCATCATTCGGTCACGGCGTATTCCTTTATACTAGTAGATACTTTCTCATCTAAATATAAACATAATCGCCTAAAAAGTAAATATATCAATTATAAATGGAGATTAGTTCATGAGTGTTTATATATTATCACTTTTAAGAAACCAGTTTACTAAGATGATATGCTGCGGGTCTTGTAGAGCGTTATATTTAGCTTAGTTAACGAGTTTATCAAAAGTGATAATGAATAAACACGAATGAGATTATCATCACATTAAGTGATTTATGAGGCGTATTTCGAAAACAAATGTACATGAAATGTGTCGGTTTGGGTGCCAAAGTGACTAACGTTATAACGTCAAAGCGCTCACGTGAATCATTTTCATAGCTTGATTGCCGCGTTGTAACACAGACTTGAGCTTAAGACTTGAAACCAAACTAGTAGTGGCATATGATATTTATTAATGATAATTTGACACTCCAAGAGAGTGTATTATTTGATAATATACAGTAGAAAGTGTTTAGCAACTGAGTACGTTCTTATCTGCAGTCTTCATATGTGGGTCTACGCATGAGTAACAGTATTTGTTTCGATTGGCAGCTATACCAATAACTATAACCTGAAAATAAAACAAAAACAATATAATCCGCCTCAATGTATGTGTGGTTAGCCATGGCCAACATAGTCTAGTACCCGGTGTACTACAGTCAATTAGTACGTCTTGCATAAACAAACCTAATGGCGACTTGCAGTGAAGTATGTTAAGAGACGTACTTCAATAAATGAGTACGTATTGCATGAACCCACCCAATGGCGACTTGTAGTTTAGTCTGGTACAACGTACTATAGTAAATGAGTACGTATTGCATGAACCAACCCAATGGCGACTTGTAGTTTAGTCTGGTACAACGTACTATAGTAAATGAGTACGTATTGCATGAACCAACCCAATGGCGAATTGTAGTTTAGTCTGGTACAACGTACTATAGTAAATGAGTACGTATTGCATGAACCAACCCAATGGCGACTTGTAGTTTAGTCTGGTACAACGTACTATAGTAAATGAGTACGTATTGCATGAACCAACCCAATGGCGACTTGTAGTTTAGTCTGGTACAACGTACTATAGTAAATGAGTACGTATTGCATGAACCAACCCAATGGCGACTTGTAGTTTAGTCTGGTACAACGTACTATAGTAAATGAGTACGTATTGCATGAACCAACCCAATGGCGACTTGTAGTTTAGTCTGGTACCGGCGTACTATACTTAATTAGAACATATTGCATGAACCAACCCAATGTCCTTTTTTATAATGTAGTGTGGTAACCGGCGTAATAAAGTAAATGAGTACATTTTGCATGAACCAACCCAATGACTACTTGAAGCGTAGTCTGGTTCCGGCGTACTATAATAAATTAGAACATATTGCATGAATCAACCCAATGGCGACGTATCGTGTGGTAAGGTAACTGGTGTAATACAATAAATTAGTACGTCTTCCATGAACCAATCCCATGGCGATTTGTAGTGTAGTCCGGTACCGGCGAACTATAATAAATTAGAACGTATTGCGTGAACCAACCCAATAGATATTTGTAGTGTAGTCTGGTAATTGGCGTAATAAAGTAAATTAGTACGTCTTCCATGAACCAACCCAACGGCGATTTGTAGTGTAGTCCGGTACCGCCGTACTATAATACATTAGGACGTCTTGGATGAATCATCCCATTGGCGATTCGTAGTCGTAGTCTGGTCTGGTACCGGCGTAATAAATTAGGACGTCTTGCATGAACCAAACTAATAGCTATTTGTAGTGTAGTCTGGTAACCGGCGTAATAAAGTAAATTAGTACGTCTTCCATGAATCAACCCAACGGCGATTTGTAGTGTAGCCCGGTACCGGCGTAAAATAATAAATTAGTACATCTTCCATGAACCAACCCAATGGCGATGTGTAGTGTTGTATGTTACCGGCGTAATATGATAAATTAGTACGTCTTCCATGAACAAACCCAATGGCGACTTATTGTGTAGTCTGGTACTTGGCGTATATTATAGTAAATTATCACGTACTGTATTAACCAACCACATGGCGACTTAACGTGTAGTCTGGTAACCGGCCTACTAAAGTAAATAAGTACGTCTTGCATGAACCAACCGAATGGCGACTTGTAGTGTGGTGTAGTACCGTCGTTCTATAATAAATGAGTACGTCATGTATGAACCAACCCAATGGCGACTTATAGTGTAGTCTGATAACCGGCGTACTATCGGTGCTTATGGCCATTTGGGTGGCGGTGTACAAGTAAACGTACATACTGTTTCATTTGCATGGTGTTTTAAGCCGCTTTCAACAATCTTCAGCTATATAACGGCGTAACCGAAGAGTCAGTCGTAATGCTAACACCTCTACCTTGACCGCCTAGGATGGAAATCCATAACTACCATTTAAAAAGTATTTAGTATTTCTCGGCCATGGATTGTACCTGCGGTCTCCCGAACTCGAGGCCGACTAAATGTCCGAACAATGTAGATCAAGAGCAGCCTGCTATTATTTAGGTTCACGTTGCTCACTCCATACGTTTACACATGTAATCAATATACTTTCCAAGTACTTGGTATGACCCGGTAAGGGATCGAACCAATGTCCTACCGCACCCGAAGGGTACCTACGTTAATACTCTCCGGTTGGTAATTACTCCACAGTTTGTTTCTTTGTTTATTTTCGGTTATAAACTCTTGTGTAAACGTGTCCTGGTCAGTATAGTTTTCATCTTTCGTAACTATATTTATATTGTACTCTTGTTCGGGATTCCATGGTTCGTCCTTTTTTAGAGTCTGAAAATGATATCAATGTAATCAGACCATACCATAAATGCGCCGTTGATCATAATGGCTCATTCGTTCAAAATGTGGTCACATGAGATACTAAATGCATAAAAGTTTCTGCAACTTTTGGATTTGGGGTAGTTCGTGGTAATGAAATGCCATTGTTGACGCAGCGTGGAAGCGCGACGTCAGTGTGGGATAGGTTTTAATTTTGTACCATGGAGTGACGTAATCGAAAAGGGAGCAACCAACATTATTATTGTTAGGAAAAACTCACTTATATGTTTTAAAAAAAAACACTTTTATGAATAAATAAATTGTATGAAATGATTTAAAAAACAGCAAGATACAAAATACGT
>JASEVX010000001.1:229189694-229192194 GCA_031761405.1 Serripes groenlandicus | reverse complement strand
AAAAGATTGTGACAAATGAAAACATTTCTCACAATGGCATATAGTTTTCAACTCAATTCAATAGTTATCGTTTCTGTTATATTGATCTTCCATAGTTTTGTTAAAATGTTTTCAAAGTCGTCAGCTTCATATTTGCTTCAAAATAGTATCGGTATATCGTTTAATACGATCATATGTGAACGCATTATTGGTTTTATAACAATACCGATCGTAAATGTCATGGCAATATTGATTCCATTCTAACATGGTTAGAAACGTCGCGTATAGTTCAAATTTGATGAAAATGCATGAAAATCATAGTAAACGTTACAAATGTCAGTTTGAATGGTGTGTAACGCCGCTTTCAATACTATTTCAGTTAAAGCACGGCGTTTCCTGATGAAATCCGCAGTACTACGGCTATTATTTATCCTGAAACATATGCATTAGTCGCAATGATATCCCTACAGTCTTGAGAGCGCGCCAGTATGTAAATACAAAACTACCAGTTTTAAATTATTTCCTAGGACACAATCGATGATCGAACCCGCGTCCAAACAGAACAACCCCGAAACGATAGGTTAAGTTTTCCTGTCATACCATTCAACAAGGTAGAAATATCCAGTCTGTTGATTGAATCCACATTCGAAAACTGTACGTGGGGAATAATTCTCTGTTTCATTTGGTGTTACGATTGTTAACTCGTAGACCAGTCGTACTGTTACTGCTATATTTCCGAGAACGACATCAGACAAACCTAAAACGAAACCAAAACTGATTCTAGATGTAATACCAACACACAGACAGATCGATTGACTTATACACGTAGTTAAGTCATAGGAAGATTCTTCTTTTATTGGACTTTCTGCACTCACTGTACTTAGATTTCAACACAGAGGTCATGCTAGAATAGATTAGTTAATATTCCTTGAAAGACAATTCCCAATATTTGTTGCCATAACGTAACAAATTATAATAGTATTTAGTTATTATTATATTCGTAGTTTTTGAACCTTCTGTGTAATAAAACTGCTGCCATTCAATTTTAGAATGTGTTCTTTGTTTTCATTTAGTTGCCTCATATTTGCTTAAATCCTCTCATCTCCATTAAACGACCTTTGAAAACATTGTGACGCAACGAGAAAATTGATCATCAACTCTATTTATCCGCCACCGAAGGCAGATGGGATATTTGTTTGGCGTTCTTTGTCCGTCCGTTCGTCCGTCCTACTGTCTGAGAAGCCATATCTAAGGCATGGTTGGATGGATATGATTTAAACTATATTGAAACCTTAACCATAATATAGCCTCAAAACACCAGAGTAACGTCCTGTTGAACTTGTATTGTATTTGTTCTGTATATCATTGTTAATATCACAATTACAACACATGCCACATTTAACATATAGTCTTCAGAACATTCATCTCCGTCATGTATTAACTTGTTCACATGCGGTTGACAACTAGGTTACAAGGTAAAAAATTTTAGATAAACCTATGCTTATGAATACTTTAGAAGCCTCAATTCTAGCTCTCGCATATGCCACGAAGTGCTCAATGTGTGCTATTGTGATCGCGCCTTTGTCCCTCTGTGCGTCGTCAGCACTTTCTTTAAACAAGGATCACTTAGCCACTGAGGTTATATTTGCAGCCAACCTTCACAGGTATGTACCTTTGGTGGTTCTCTTAAGAATTTGTTAAATTATTAAAATAAAATTATTAACTTTGGTTGCTACATCATCAGAACAGGAATCCGCCGTGGTCGAGTGGTTAGCGTCAGGAGATTTGAAACCGGATGTCCCGGGTGTGATCCCAAGTCTGCGTCACGACGGTCATGGTGGAGTGGCTCTTGGGAAAGGCACACTTTTTAGCCTAGTACTGGTTTGTTTATTCAGGATCATTATAAGTGAAAGTCGCCGTGATATAACTGAAATAATGTTGAAAGCGGCGTAAAATCCCAATAAAACAAATGCATCATCAGAAAGATGGGGAAATTTCACATCTGAAAAAAACCTTTTTGTCCAAAAGTGTATTGCCTGATCTGGAAAATAATTAAGCACCAATTGTTCCTTCGGTGACCTTCTATCAAATTTGTTCCTACTATTACGATCCATTGAAAAACATGGCCGCTAAGGGGCGGGGTTTGCTAACCGTATATGGTATATAGTAAAATCTTAAAAAAATCATCTTGTCACGAAAGTACTGGCCCCAATTTGAAAAAAGATCAATAGCGCAAATGTTTCTTTGGTGACCCTCTATTCAAATGATTGCAATCCATTTGAAAAAAATAGTTCGTTTTCGTTATATGGTATATAGTAAAAACTTCATAAATCATCATGTCCAAAATGGCCGCTAAGAGTGGGGCTTGTATTCCTTATATGGTATATTATGTAGAAATATGTGAACTCTTTCGTCCGAATGTACTGGCTTGATTTGAAATTACTTGTAGCAATCATGTTCCTAGGGGGACAGGGCTGGTTTTCCATATATTGTATACAGTAACACGAGTTGTCCACAGCAT